>LR737434.1:229411-248163 GCA_902655005.2 Marronus borbonicus | reverse complement strand
AAAAGAATTCCACAGTAACACATTGGATATTAGAAAGCCATCAACACGACGATGGAGTTACTCGTCAAAAATATTCTGGTAAGATAATTGCGCGTAGGTTAAAAGTTTCAAATTCGAAAATTTCAGCCATGTTGGACGCTCGCTTGTTGTTTAACAGTCATTTGTGCCGATCGATGAGAGCGTTTTTGGAAACAAATCGAATATCGAGCCGATAACTCAAACAAGCTGTTTGTTAATTTAATAATTGTCTCTATTTATATTTCCTTTGTTTTCTTTTATTCTAAGTTTCATTGATAGCCATTTATACATATTTATTTTCTGTTGTTTTTTTTTTGCGACTATTATCTTAAGATAGCTCTAATCAATTAATTCAATAATCATCAAAGATTATTATTAAAATTAATTAATTTAATATCTTTGTAACATGAAATATAAAAGCAATTGAGCTAAAATAAGCATGCAGTCAAATAAAGCCCAATTTTTTAAATCGGGAGTTCCATTATTAGGCCCAACCAGTATATTACTTAACTGCATAAGTTTTAGGTACATATATATTGGCGATTACAAAGCAGACTTCTTTATAAAGGATGGCATAAACTGTCATTGTTACTTTATTCGGTATGAATTACGCAAGAATGCATAGAATATGCGCCTATTTTCGCAAGCTTAAAGCAAACAAACAAAAAAGAGTATATATAAAATGTATACGAGTCAGAAAGAAGGATGAAATATATTTGTATACATAAACTCTATGTGGCAAATTTGAGCCACACAGTTCCAAGAAAGATGATCAAATTCGTTCTAGCTGACTAGAATTTACAAGTAAAAATTATTTAAAAAAATACTTCTTGTGACAATATAATTTTTACTTGGTTGTTTATACATTCTGGTTATTTCCTTAATTGCACGTCGATTCACCATACTCTCGTGGATAAACTGAATGCGGTGTTGCTACTTTACGCCTATAATACGAATGTTTGAATAAGGGGCTTTGAAGCATTTGATAACTTTGTTAATACACGGCCACCAAAAAAGATACACGAATCTCTGCTTTAAAACTGAGGAAAAAAAATAATCAGGGCGTAACAAGTAAGGTTATTATTGAAAAACTTCAGGAAAGGACGTGATATGTAAAAACACAAATGCTGATAAACGAATGACAATATACCCTGCAAGATTAATGCACCACTTGTTCGTATGTTTTTGCAAAAAGACCACGAATACCATCTAGAGGAAACCTCAATTTTATCAAGAAGTACACACAGTTCTTGATAAACGCACGTGCGTAATGCTCAAAGGATTTTAAAGGCGTCACCGGTAATATCACGGAAGAAAATGTTGAGAAAACCGCCACTTTCGGCGAAACACAAAGAAGCGAGGTTGAGTTTGCTGAAGAACACGTATCCTGGAAGAAACAATGGGAAAAAGTTATATTTTCCGATGAGAAACGTTTTAATTTGGACGGATCGGATGGGTACTCGCATCATTATCATGATCTGAGAAAGGAACCAAAAGTGAAAATGACCAGACAATTAGGGAGTGGATCTGTGATGAGATGGGCAGCGATTGGATTTCGCGATAAAAGTGGGATAGTGTTTTGCACAAACAAAATGACATCTGTGACGTATAAAGACTTATTGCGTGACAATCTTCTACGTTTTGGAAACCAATGGGCCGGGCGCAATTTTGTTTTTCAGCAAGATAACGCGCCAATTCATAGAGCAAAAACCATCACTGAATGGTTTAAAGAGAAAAAGATTAAAACTTTACAGTGGCCGGCACGGTCACCAGACTTAAACATTATTGAAAACATGTTGGGTGAATTGGCACGTCGCGTTTGTGGCGGAGGCCGTCAATATTTCACGGTACAGGAACTGAAAACTTCAATAGTGACTGAATGGCAGAATATCCCTCAAAATTATGTGTTAAATTTAAATAAATCTATTAATAACAGACTATTGGAAGTGATTAAGAACAATGGAGGATCTACGCATTACTGATCACTCATTTGTTGATTTTTGTTTAACATTTGCAACAGAGCGTCTAAATTTTTGTCGCAGAAATTGTTTTAACATTGGAGTAATAATTTATTATTTAGTTCATATATTACTGGAGGAGATATTTTTAAGTTTATTTTACTTTTACGAATAAAAACTTAATTAGATATCTTGCTAGTTTCGCAAAGAAATGTTGTAACCCGTAAAACATCTTACCGTGTCTAAGTTTTTGTCGGGGAGTGTATGTATAATAGTCTTAGCAGTATACTACAAATATTTGCATAAAAAATAATTATCGCTTTTAAGAATAAATAAATAAATAAACTTAGTATTGCTTTGTTGTTAATCTGAATACGTCAATATATGCCTATTTTGCTTTATGAAACGTTAAACTCTAAAATAAACCTTTTGGCGACCGTAATTTGTTTATTTATGTAATTTATGGCGTAACAATCAAGAATCCCGGTCTCGTTTTTGGTTTATCGCAATACTTAAGTTACTGACGTTTAACGGGTAAAATATTCTTATTATCTTAAAATAGCACGCGTCTGATATGCTGCAAGGTCAAGTGCACGATAAGTACAATATAAATTAAATAAAATCACGAGTTTATTAGTCGATACCAATGGTAATTGATTTGACTTAAGTAAAATTTTCTCGGTGATTGTTTCAAAATACAGTCTAAATGTCGACTTGTAACGAATTCGGTTGCAACAAATCAATTTGAAAAGTACAACTTTTGTATATAACGATCTATTGAATAAAACAAACTTTTTGTACATAAAAAATAGCCAATAAAATAAAACGTTTAAATCAAATGATATAACGAATTATCTTTGTTGGTCTCTCGAAATTCGTTATAACCGGACACCATCATGATTTTTAAATATTTTTTTCCCTGTTAAAAACTTACCTATAAATGCTACACATCCCAAAAGGTGTGTCCATATATTCGCGGTTTCAGTATGCAACCTAAAGATGCTCCTAAAGCAAGCTCTGAAGGAAGGTAATGGTGGTCTATGGCCGTGAGTTAAGAAATCGTTATCTTGAAGCCAAGCTGGTAGATGATGGAAGTTACATACGGACCATCCAACTTTTATTAGTTTTCTTACGACTACTTCTGCTTGTCCAGCTGCATTTTGAGCTAGTGTTGCGATATCTAGCTCATCACCTGTAACAGAAAAGATTGCAAAATCTTGTATTCAAATTTGATAATTAAAATGATATCGTCGAGATTTAGAATTTTGAAAAATGAACAATAGTGAGAAAAAGTATCCCAAAGAAAATTATCCAAATCTGCAATTTGGTTGGTATTTCCGATGTAGTTAAATGTTGAAAAAAACCTTGTTCCGGACTGGCGTGCAAATCACTACTGTATTCGAATCGGCCAAGCCAAAAATTCATAAACATAGTTTTTGTGAATTTATTTTAACATAATCTGAAGAGCACCGATTATTTTTGGACTACATTATTTGGACGAATGAAGTTAAATTTACAAGAAATGGTCTGCTTAACCTTTCTCAGGCCGAGCGCACACCACATTAAGAATTTTTCTCAGAAATTACCAAAAATATAATTTTCGCAATTTGAACCTTTCAGTAGCTTGAAACATTGTTTTTTCGAAGTATTTCTTAACAAAAGTATCTTTCTAGCTTTTTTCGTAATTGAGATTTGTTTTATTTTGCGAGTGGGGTGTATCTGCCACCTGTTGTGGTTTACTACCTTTCGTACACAAGAATTGTTCAGATTTACAGATTACCTTCGGAGAATTACAGTTTTATTTTAGGGGAATTACGCAACCGCAAATGTGTACTTTAAGCCGGTACTTGAGTTTTGTCTCAAGGGAATTACTTTTTTAATTTTGGTTTCAATATGTAACAAATTGAATTAAATTTTAAAAATTGAGCAAATTTTCAGATAATTTTTGCGTTATTTTGGTTATTGCTTATGGAGTGCGTTTACACTCGACATGATCGTAGCAAATGGTAGCCTGTCTCGAAGAAAGTTAATTAGCACAATTCTCATTATTGAATATTACATTTTCTTGTAAGAGAATTCTGATAAGAAAAATTAAGACTCTTTCGATTTGAAAGTTTAGACGTCCTGTATAGTGTTTTAGAAAAAATTAATTCGGCTCCTAATCCTGCCCTATACGAACAAACAGTTCTGTAAAATTTTAATTTTCCAATTTAATCACTTTCACAGTTATAAGGGGGATAAATAGGGATAAAATAGTCGATTTTATTTAAAACAAAATGTATTAATTCCATTAAAATCGCCTTTGACGTAAATAATGAGAATCGGGCCTGATAAGATTAAGGAAGCACCTCACTGGAAAATATAAATTTTACAGATTTTTGTTTATATTAGATAAAAATCATAAATTAGGTTTAAGGTGTTAAATTTGATTAAATTCTTAAATATGAGTAAAAATAAAAATTTTAGGAGATATTTAAATTTGGCGCCATTTTTAAAGCAATTTTAATTGGTTTGTTTGGAAAGCAATGGATATTTGATTAAAAGGAATATAGGTCGGGTTACATGGAATTGTGAATCATTACACAAAGAGGAATTTTAACACTACGAAGTTTGACACTTTAGTGTTACAATACCTGTACCTAAAACAGCAGCCTTCAAGACTTCACTCATTTCAGATTCGAGTATCTGTTCATCTTCCGGCGTCGATGGCAAAGGACATCCGATGCAATCTTCTTCAACCTAAAATAGATCATCGTTTAGAATGGTGCCTTTATAATCTTTGAAATAGACGACTTACTAGTGAATTAACATCCTCGTCTAGGAGATCTTTAATTTCGGATGTAATCGATTCAGTTTCGGGATCCCAAAACTTCCTCTTCCTAAGTCCACCCTCGATGACATCTTCGAATGACTTTAAAGAGTCCTCCGCATCGCTGTAGTAGGACATCTTTCTCGTAATACCTTTCGATTGTTATAATCACAAATAAGTGGTGGGCGATACACCTGATATAAGATTTCGCTTGGATTAGAAAAAAACACGCACTATTAATAACAGGTTATAAGAAGTTCTCTGTTATTGCTATTCATATTTACCGTCTTTGTACTTTGCAAAATCTTCTGTCTGTAATCTTATCGAAAATTTTCAAGCAATCTCATTTTTTTTTTTTCATTCGCGTAAAACACTTGTCTGCGTATTATTCGAATATCACTAATAGAAAAAACAATCCACTTACGTTGGTGTTTGCGTTATACAATAGGTTTTTCGCACTTTCTAATGCACATTTGTTAGGATGTACATCGGGACCAATTACTATAATTTCGGATTTTCGCTGGACTTGCTGGTGTTGCTATTCCCTTTGGGGGTTGATCTACGACACTGTTATTCGAAAACTCGATGTCGTGTCGCGATTACACTAGAATTTACATGTGAAGACGATCGAAATCCTGATCAATTTTTGCCCTAACAAGTTGTGACGTGTGTAATGTGACCCCCACGCCATCAGCTGTGGCAGCTATGCATCAGCTGTAGCATAGCTGCGGTATCACAGAGTATACAGATGCGAAACTCTCTGGTGGCGGCTTTGATACTTGTCAAATTTCACAATCTTGAAATACGAACGCCATGTTGTTAGAGGTGTGCGTGCGTGAGAATTCAAATTTGCTCTAAGCAGATTCGGTATATATTTATTTTAGCGCAAGAATATTTGAGAATTTACTAAATAAATAAAATCTAGTCACATGTATAAAGCAGGTGATTCCTTGAAATTATACATATCACAAAAATTTACAAAAAATGACCAAGACAATATCACGCTGGGAAAAAGTGCCCATTAAAATAAATATTGAGTTGTTACTATTTATTTATTTATAATTATTTTAATTTTAATAGCTTAAATTCCTTTTTCTCTTTAATTTAATAAACATTCCTGTAAGAAATTACTGCGAGGATGGCTAACGTCACACAACATAGTTTTCAGTAGTAATTTTAAAGAAACTACTTGAGGTTTCGTAGCTAAGTAAGAGAAGTTTTCAAAAAATACATTGCATAATGTCAAACAACACAAAGGTATCGGTACACTCGCACCACAACATAAGTTTAATTGATTAATCCGGGACAGCTGTTTCGAGGATGCATCGATCTATCTCCCTATACTTCTGTGTTGTTTGCCATACGACCCCGCGCTCAGACAAATAATATTCATGCTCTCACTTTGTGAGCATTTCTGCATTAAATATCAACACTAACGTATCAAATTTTAAATTTTTGCTGTTGGTATCAGTAATTCAAGATCTCTGCAGGGATTACTTGCGCGAATATGAATTTGCAATTTTCAATATGTTTTGCCCGCTAGGAAAAGAAACTTGTTTCTAAAAACCTTCTGGAATTGAATTGTGTTTCCAGTTTGCAATCTTGATCCAGTCTCAATGTGTTTGCCAAAACACTAGCAAAAAATAAGCTCCCGCTACAATAAATGTAAAGAAGTATTGAAATAATCATGTAAAGTAATAGTCTCCAGTAATAACTTGGTTATGTTTTTGTTATGTACACCATTAAGAATATGGCCGCGCACTTAAAAATTCGAATTATATAGATTCGTATCTGGATAATCTGTGATAAATACTATTCCGCTTTTTCGTTTTTACAACTTTCAACTCGGTATCAAAGTACAATTGGGCAAATTCAAATTGGAACGAGTTAAAAGTTAACACCTTGGCTTAAAGAGCGATTTTTTAAATGTTATTCTTGGTTAAATTATCTTTACTATTTGGCATCCTGCGATTTGTAACATATGCGTGATAGATTATCTCTTTGATTAAGAAGATTAAGTAACTTAATTAATTTCTGTTACATCCAAAAACTATATTTAACTTATGAAATTGAAAACATTTTATCTTTTTTAGTTACATTTCTTAGTTATCAATAAATGTTATTGTAAAAATATTTTAGCAAAAAATAGAAATAATATTAAACAAAGAGGCTTCTTTAACCGTTAGTAACAGTTTCGAACATTTCAAATTGTTACACCATAAATAATTAGCAAATTATTAGTAAGAACATGTTTCTGTACTTTGGACCGATGAACTCATTCGGAATTTGACCCCCAACTCACTATTTGTTGATTAGTTATCACTAGTAGGTTCCCTTCTTGAAATGCACAATTGCTTAATTCTTTCTTTTATATGTTCTTCATACTGATATATTTTTAGATGTTATTATTATATTAATAATAATAGGAAAAACTGTTGGATAATGTGGCAAACAACACGGAAATATTGGCACACTCCGCACCATACAAGTTTAATTAATTAATCCGAGTGATATGAGAGAAAAGTAATTTTAGTTTTTTTCTCACATCATTTGATTGAAAATGAGAATCGACGTATCCTCGAAACAGCCGTTCCGGATTAATTAATTACAACAAACACGTGCGGTGGGGAGGGTGCTGATACTTTTATATTAAGTGTAATTTTTAAATGTTAATTAATGTAGTTAGTCTTCAATTCTATCTTTTTTTATTTTTAACTTGAAAAAATCGATACTGGCCTAACAAGAAATAAGTGTAGCTACTTTCTTTTATTTCTAATATGTTTGACCTTTAATTGGGTCTACTTGCAATAATTTTCAATAAATTAATTTCACCAGAATTATTGCTACGACATGATCGGCATAATTGAATGCTTATTGAATGAATTTAATTACAGGCTTTCGTAGACTGTGAACGTGATATTAATGTAAAGTACAATTAATTAAATTATATGGAGTTGTTGTAGGTGTTTTGAAATATAAAACAAAGATATTTAATTTAAAATTCTGTAAAACGATGAACGTAGTTGTAATAAAGTTATTGAATTTTCCGGCTTATTATTGTATAAATAAATATAATCAGCGTGAAATGCAAATAATACAAGCAATAAAGTCATTGAAGAAAAGAAAATGAAAATAGGGAAATCAAATTATTTCTATTCTGCATGTATACGCCATCTCTACAGGAAATCTTCGATTTAGGCATATTAGTTATCTACATTCCTTAACAGATGGCGCTACATTGATATAAAATGGCATTAATGAATAGGATATTAGACTAGATGGCGGGGCGGTCGATCATTTTGAAAATTTGAAGAATCTTGAATTTATATTTGAAACCGTGTAAAATACACAATGAGCATTGTTAATCCTTGCGTAATGTGTAACGTAGAAAGGACAACTTTGAAAAATTAAGTATTACAAGCTACAACATAAAAGTATTGGCATACTCCGCACCGCACAAGTTTAACGAATTAATTCATCCAGAACAAAATATTATTTATAAATGCTCGCTTTTGCCGCTTATATACCCTAAAAATAAGACATGCAAAATAAATACGGGAAGGTAGACGGAAAGGTCTCTTGTTATGTGCAGCCTTACTCTAATAAATCAAATAGAACCGAGTGCGGCAACGGTCCGTTCTCTTTATTCATCAAATTTGTGTTGCTTTTTATGTAAATAATTTCGTAAGCGTCTAATTCCCGCGTTCTTAATCAATTTTCAAGTTTTCTAATTTTATGCCCGGTTTCGTTTACGTATTGTGTTACACTTGACGATTCTAATCTACCAAATCGATAAGACCTGATGTGTTCCTTGAATCTAGTACTTATCGCCCTTTCCGTTTGATCAATGTAGGCTTTGTCGCAGTCACTTTCCTCTATGTTCGGTTTATCGTTCGAATTGCCAAGAAGGTTTTTAAGTGTATTACGCGAACCGAAACATACGTTCATACCTTGACCCCTAAAAATTTTACTAATACCTCTCGATATGCTGCGAGAGAGGAGTTTCACGAATTTCTTACCGTTAGTTTCTACCGGAATTAAGCGGCCTAAGCCAAATTTCATCAAATCATGAACAAGTTGGCTGTGAAAGGATACAGGGGGTTGCCTATTGTCGTACCTACCTTGTAATTGCTCACAGTACTTGCCTTCTACTTGAAAACAATTTGGATCGTCGATATTGTTGAGTTTTAGATTGAGAATGAGGATCCATGCGTCCTCGAAACAGCCGTCCCGGATTAATTAATTTATTAAACTTGCGCGGTGCGGAGTGTACCGATGTTTTTATGTTGTCTTTCATATTATCTTATTGATAACAAAATGTTGATTTCAAAGTCGTATTAATTAACTTAAACAGAACATCAATTTCTACAATTCAAGCTTTCGAAAACGTTGGACATACCTTACTATTATTTATTATTATTATTATACATCAATTAATCTACCGGATCAGATCATTTAATACTAGCTGCGTTCTAAATGAATGTTATCCAATAGTATCAAAACAAATTTTATGGGAAAGACCTCATTTTCGTACCAGTCTCTTCCGCGGGTGGAGGATATTGCAAAAACTATGCTTCGGACATGTTGGAACAGAAACCCGAACCTACGTAATGATCTATTGTTGACGGAGAACGATACATTGAAAAAAAAAATAACAAAGATGAGTAAGGTAACAGTTCCGCCCGAATTTAATAGATCGAGTTGTGAACATGGCCCGATTCTTTATCCTAGGAAAGACATTCTCAAGAACAGACCGTGGATGAGAATCGAAAATTTGTTGGCCGTAATGAGGTATAGAAAGAATATGGTATAGTGTATGTATATGTGCGGTAACTGTGCTGTAATAAATCAAATCTGTCAAAAATTTATTTTGCGTAAGATTTTTATTCCTGGCAACGTTTTTAAACGTATAGGGTACGATGATTTAGTTCTTTTGTATGAGTTTTAATGCACGCCAATGGTTATATTTGTCTTCAGATTTAATCTTTTACGCATTAATGTACTGTAGGTATTTAATAGATAATTTATTCTAACTCGGTCTTCATGTACATTACATTTTTGATCTAGTTATAAGTTTTAGATAGGGTTGGATCTCTTCGGACGTGTCCGCTTTTTTAGCATGTCTGGGGATGCTGCGGGCATTTGGGGATGATACAGCCATCCGGAGAAATCCCTCTTATTAATGAAAACTTTGAAACATTAGATTAAAGAAGTGAAAATTTTATATTTCCTTTGATTACTGATTGGTGCCAGTGGCGTAGCTAGCGGGAGTTGCTGAAGTCCGTTCGCCACGATTTAAAAAATTAAAAATTTAAGGAGATACATGAAAAAAAAAGGTTTTCCCCAACATTGAGAGTGGATAGCTCTAGATTTTTTGAAATCCATTGTGGAATAGGATTTTCTTAATCTACGATTGCATTATTATTTATGACAATTAGCGTATCAGTTCGTGTGAGAGGAGTTTTAGCAAATTGAAATGAATTAGAAAGTGCTGAAGCCCTACAATAGGTAACGCGGGACTAAACAATCTTGCTAGATTGAATATCGAAAATGAAGAAATATTAAAAGGTGCGATTTTTGCGTTCACAGTTGTTAAAGTCAGAAAAAAGGCATTTTCAAAGTAATTATTCCCTGTTTTTTTCCATGTTTAATGGGGTTTTTGTTTTGTTCTTGAATTTAATAGTTTTAATGAGGTAAGATCCATGTTTGATGTTACACAACACATTTAGCTTCCTGAGGAAGTCACACGTTACTTCTTAGGTTACTTAATGAAACAAGAACAATGGAAAAGGAGTTGTTAGTATAAAATGAAGCCTTAAAGGTTCATAATTTTAATATTTAATTTTACGAAATATTAAAAAAAAATTCTAACAAATAAGACGACCGATATGTAACTTACGAAATTACAACTGAGATACGACTGAAATTATTCTGGAGATTGTTATAGGCAAAGATTACATTAAATCGGAAGTTTAGGATGCGAGGAAATTGAGTAGAAGGGATGTTATTTATCCGTTCCACCACGACCTTCGTTGATAGGACTCTCTCCTAACTCCTTCGCTACCTACATGGTAGGAGATAAAAAGAATTGAAGCTACTGAAAACGAATTTATAGCTGCGAGAGAATTTTAACGTTGAACGAGTGGATATACTGCACATAGTATGCGTTTAGCTAAAATTAAATTATTATGACAATATTATAGCGTTCGTATATTTTGTCGGAATTTTTAAAAGAAAATGAGATGAACAAACATTATCTGGTAACCCTACCTTTGAACAAATAAGGTTAAACAATGTAAAAGTAGTTGCTCGTTTCCCAGTTTCGGTATAAAAAAAATGTTTCGAGGAAGTAAGTATAAATATTTATCATCCTAGTCAAGCATTCCTATTTTAAGCTTAATTAATACCTTGTAGTTTTCTTTATACATCAAGATACAAACAAAATGTGGTAAGGATACTTTTATAGAAAATGGCGAATAGTAAATATTTTACTATTTAAATATTTTAAGTGGAAGGACTGTAGTTAATACGTGTTTAACGTTTAATGTTACTTGCAAGGATCAAAATTTCTTGGAGTAAAAGATGTAACTATACCCCGCAGTTTCGTTAAATCTTTACCTATTTTATGTTAAAGTAACACCGTTGTGATGAAACGTAACCAACTAGTAACTAGTTGCTTTTTTTGAATATCCCAAACGGTGAGAGGCTTTATTTTAGCTTTTCTTTAAGGAGCTAAAATGATTTTAATACCGCAGAGGATATAATTTTATTTATAATGCTGCATATTTTATACTTTGTGCGGTTAGTAATATGGGTGTAGCCTGAATTTGGACAAAGGGAGGGTCAATTAGAGTTGACAATTTGTACGACCGATAATAAGAAACGAAAGTGAAATTATTTCAGATATTTACGAGGTGGGGGGGCATTGCCCCGTCCTGCCCCTCTCTGGCTACGCCCACGTAAACAGAGTTGAAATAACACCATTCAGTTGTTGAGATTGTAATGCACTCATACAGATATAATCTTTGCGAAGAAAACGGCGGGGAAGGTCGCCTAACTAATTTCAGACAGTATTTTTTTCAAGTATAATATTCACAATTTAAATGCTAAATTGTCACACCTCGTACATTTCTAGCTACCGTCCGCTGTTTTCTTTAACACAACAAGCGTCTTCTAAACGTTCACATTCCCCTGTTGACATTTTGGCGGCGCTGGTGAATTGTTACGCCAGCTTTCACAAGACCAATTCATCATGCGAGGTCTTTGCCAGTAAAATCGGAATAATAAGCGAGCAACTCGGTTGAATGGCGCTTATGAGGACTTAAATACGCATCGCGATGTTGTTAAATGTCGTGTATACAAATTCGTATGATTTTTTTGAAAAGATTTATTAACTAAACGGATATATTGACAGCAGAATCGTGATGGAGATAAGAGGTGGTTCGTTCCTCGAGAAGCTTATCGACCTGTCGAGATTCTTGTTGCGTTTGCAGTGCTAGGAAATTGTTATTTATTGTTACACAATAAGAATTTTTAAGTTGGTTTGTTATCTCGTTAAATATGTTACATGTGTATAAGTTCATGCTGAGATGAGATTGAGTAGCCAAATTTCTAAAGAGATGTTTTTCAGTATTGTTACATTATGTAAGCGATATGTTGAAATAATGTTGAATAAAATGAATTACAATGATTGTAAATGTTCAATATTTCTAAAAACAATAAAATTTTTAATTTCCAAATTATATCCTATTTAAATGAACGTAATAAGAGGGCGTCCGCTTGACTGAGCAGGTGGCTGTGTATTCGAGTCCCACTACGATCAAATTTTCTTAGTGGCTTCGATACACTCTCCAACCACCTTTCGTAGTTGGGGTACAAATAACTGCGTTTCACCCTTCACAGTGAGGGGATGACCATAACAAAGCCATGGAATATTTTACATACACAATTTACACACTAAAAGGTTATGACATGCTATAAAAGTTTATACATCCCGTTGGGCCGTCACCACATTAAAAAAAAGGAATGACTTTAAAATAATTATTGACACAGTTTCATGGAGGTTAGAATATTATTTTTTAACAAAACTAAATGAAAAATCATTCGAACTAAGAAGGTAAGTAAAAATAAAGAATGTTTGGTTACGTATGCCTTACGTCGCAAGAAGCGTATGACTTACAAATTATTGTCTCAAAAAAAAGAAAAAGTTGTTATTACAGTGTCTTTATATTTAAAAAAATGTAAATAATTTTATAATAACAATTACATGAAACATGTGCGTTCAAGGAAGAAGAAGCTAAACGTAATCAAAATCACCTTTATTATTATTATAAATTATCTTTTTTTATTATTTTTTTTGGGTGTCGTCGGTCCCCAGTCTGCTAATCAGTCTAACCAAGCTGTTAGGAGGGCGGATCATCGAACAAATTTCTGGCTATAATTGAACGCGTAGCGATTCCATATCTATTTATGGATCTTGCCGGTTGACGCTTTTGACCGAAAAAAAAACTGTTCTTGAAAAAACCTTCACGCGCCAAAATATAATAAATTATTCTTAACAAACATGAAGAGGACTAAGTCGCCATATAACTGTCTCTGTAAGACTTAGATGATATAAAAAAGTCTTACAAGGAAATATTAAAAATGTTAAGAGTATCGGGGAGAAGCTCCCAGCAAAATAGCGAAGAGTAAGTTATTGTTTCCTCTTTAGAATCGCCAATACTCTTCAAATAAGGCTCCAGTCTATCTTCTGAAAGCATAACGTACACGAACATTAAGATTAAATTATCGACTGGAAGACCCAATACTAGAATCATCTTGAATTGAAGAAGTCTTTTTTCCCGAAGAACGTTTAGGTAACTATCAAGTCGAGATAAGGGCATCATCGAATCAAATGGAGTCCTTAATAAATTTTATAAGGTGCTGTGTGTGCCGGGAAATTCCAAGTTATTATATAGGTTTCCGAGAAATCAAATCTTTCAGGCGCTCTGCATAAAGAAAATGTGTTGGAGTAAAGGTTGTAGTTGATAAAAGAAAAGGAATTGGAAAACTCGAAATTAAAGTAATGGTAGAAGTTGAACACGGTTTTTTAATTATTAATTAAAAGGAAGAACTAGACATGTTGCAAACAAAAAGGAAGGAAGTGGATCAGCAAACAAAGGGAAATTAGGCGGAGTACAGAGACTTATAATTGTGCGAATTGCGCCACAAGCGAAAGACAAATATGAAAACATTACAAACTCCTGTTTGATTGTCCCAGATTAACAAGATCTCATTACACACATCATCCATGGTATGCAGACAGCTATAACATCACACCTATGACCTTATTGTTACCATTAAAGAGTTAAAGATCGAATCCGCCTTCGACAATTAACGGCGATGTCCGGAAAAATTATTGGAAATTTTCGTCGTCTGCTGATGAAAACAAAAGATTTTCTAAGGAATGTTTCAGTGCACTAAGTCTACCATTATTTGAAGAGGATGATGATATCCAACTTATAGAAAAATGTGTCGTATTCGAGCTTCGTGTTTTACAAAGGTTTTGTCAATCATATAAGTTTGGTTCTTCTCGTGGGCAGAAAAAATGCACTAAATTAGCTAAAACAATTGGGGCTAGTAGCTAAGAACTATCACGAGCGAATTTTCGAGGAAAATATTTGTTGGAGACTTTTAAATAAATCAAATCGTCTTTTAAATATTGATGTCTGTAATGGCAACCCATTTGCCAGATGTTCCAAATATTTCAGCATTGAAGGAGGTGAATAAGATTCTAGATGATTTATATCAAAAAAAGTTAGTGAGACATTTCAGAAACTTTAACATTTCATATAACTATGAATAATCTAGAAGACTGTGTAAAATATTTAAGTAGAGGACTTGGTTTATGGTCGGAACGGGCAGGAGAATCTGTACACCCGGAGTTTTTATGATAAAAGTAAAAATACCAATAATTTACATGGTGGTATGGTTAATCTGAAATATTTTGTTTATTTTGTTTGGTGCATAGTTTGGTTCTTGATCGTGTGCCTTTTTCTTATAAATACCATGTACTTATCGCTGTAAGGTTGTTGTAGCACCAGTCTTCTATTTTTTCCATGTCTTCAGTAATATGCTGTTTTTGTAGGTTCTCGTTCTTGTTTAATCAAACGATACCTAGGTCATCAGCCTATGGATACATTTCTCCAGGTCTTTAAGTTAAAGATGTTGCAGATGTGAGCTTTCTGCCTTATTGACCGTTTAATAGTCCATTTTTTCAATTAGTTTCGTTTTTTCATGTCAAAGAATGGTACTACTACCGGCTTTATTTATTTTGTTTCATTTTTATTTTGTTGCTGTCGTTCCTGATTTTGCTTAAAATGCCTATTTTTTTATGTGTTATGTTGTACTATTACACTACTACCTACTACCTATTTGCTTTGTTGTGTTTAAAGGCTTTTTTCTAGAATTCTATTTAGTGTCGAAAGTAGACATATTGGTTGGTAATTTTTTATTTTAAACTTGTCACCTTTTTTGTGGATGGGAATGATTTCAAGCCGTCCGGATATTGTCCACTTTGCGTGACGATGTTGATTAGTTTCTATTGGTGCTAGTTTATTTCTATTTTGTTTTATTGTCTTCGTAGTTATTTCGCCACAGCCGGCGGCTGTATTGGTTTTTAGTTCTAAAATTCTTTTCTGAACACTCTTTTGATACTCCTTCAGATTGTAATTGTGTCTTTACGTTGTTGGTTTTGGTTGTGTTGTGGGTAATTTGTTTAATTTGTTTAATTTTTTTTTTCTTTTTTATTAAGTTGTCCTGTAATTGGCTTTCGCTGTTGGACGAATAAACTTATTATTATGATTATTAATTTTGCAATTTGTGTTTCTACTAGGATCCCGCCTATATTAGCGTTTATTTCTTTCTACCGTTTACTTCTGTAGTGATTAGGTTCCAGGTTTTTGTCATATTTATCGAATTGTTTGATTCAATAATTCTTCTTAGCTTTTATTATGTGCTTTTATCACGTGCAAGGCCGTTTGCAGTAATTGTTTTTTTTTATGTGCTTTATCATTTTGTCACCTATCCATAGACATTCCACCCTTCTTTTAATCTCTGTTGCAATTTGGTTTTTGTCTATGATTCATTGTAGTGCTTTTGATACTTCGTCAAACGATATAATTTCGTGTTCTTTTATTTCTGATCTTCGCCTTGTACTTTGTTGTTGTTTCTTCAAAGTGTTTATACTTTCTAGTTATTTTATCTACGTTTATACTTGTTTTTACCGCTAGAATTAGTTCTATGTTGACACCTTTTTTTTGGTATTTGTGATGGCATGATGAACCACAGTATGCTTGTACGGTTCCCTATTTTTTTTTATTTAGTTGTTTATGTTTCTTTCTGTAAATATATTTAAATATGTAAGCTCCGTGCTGTTATTTTGGTTTGTGATGTTTATATTGAAATCGTCCATGATTCTTTTTTAATCAAAGTTGTGGTGGAGTTTTCTTCAAAGCATTTATAATCTTTGCTTTTGTATTAATTATTAGTTCCTCATAGTATTGATCTGTATTATCAATTTATTCTCTAAAATCAAGTCACGTGATACATGATAATTTAAAAAGGGTAACTTTGAAGACGATAATTAAAAAAAAAATGTCATCGATTAGCTATAATTTCAACAAAATCATTTTTGGAGTTGCTATACAATCTATAGAAAAATTTTCCTTGATATTTTAGTCAAACTCATCTCTTATTAAGAGATACTGTTTGTTCCTCCAATTATTTTGAGGAATGTGTATTTTTTTATATAATCTTGGATCTAAAAGTCGATCTATAGAATGGGTACGTCCAATATTCGCTAAATTGAAAAAGTTCAAGTTGAACAAGTCCAAACCTAACGAATTTATGCATCCTTCCTCAGTATATGACACTTTATTCTATCTAGATGATGTCTCAAGGTTATTTCGTCTACCTTATATACTTCGAGGAAACTTTTGCTATAAGACAACGTACTAATTAGCAATTCTTTTCACAAATCAATCAGGTTTTAGTAGAAAAAAGTATTGCCCTATTTATATCTTATTTGTTATATCGAGTGAATATCATGTGATTTTTACTTAATTTTTAATTTAAAAAATCAAGGTGGAAAGTCATCTGCAACTTTAATAGAATAATGGTTTTACAATAAAAAATTTACGAAAAAAAATCCATAACCCATTCATTTTTATTCACAAATATTTTAGCGATTTGTAATGTTAACAGGTTCACATTTAATATCTGTAGTAGGTAGCTTATATGTAAAGCTTCTCATCACTCATGACACACCTAAATGCTTGAATTGGAATGATATTCACCATAAAAAGAAAAAAAAACCATAAAATCTTAAAATCTCGAAGCTTGTATTGTAAAACTAGTTTAGATTCAATAAAACCCACATAAATTTACATAGATACATATATCGCATTGAAAAGTCAGATCTTCATGAATTTAAAAAAATAGCTTAAATATTATTGAATATTCTATTAAAATAAAGATAAATAAAATAATCCAAGTTGATAACAAATAAATAAATAAATTAAATAAATACTCAATATTATATTCTATACACCAAAAAATGTTTACAATAGGTAAAGTTGGCTCCTTGCCTTCTTTAGACTGCAGTAAAATTAGTGGCATTGAAGTATTAATAATCTTTCTAAGACATCTTATTCTTAAAGGTAGTTTGTTTGTGAATTAAATTATTCTTCGTATTTGACTCGATGGCCAACATATGCGTACGAAGTCTGTTGTAGGTGAATTAACATATCTACTACATCTTAATTGCCTGTAATCGTGACATCAGAAACAAATAAATTTGTCAAAGAACTATCTACTTTTCGGAAATTTGAATTTTAAATTAATGTTACATGATAGGTAGATTTGTTGTTGAAATTTCTTATGCAAACGAATTACGCATAAGTGGATAACTGTGTCAGAAGCAAAACAAGAACCAATTGGATATTATTAAAAATTACGATTTATTCCTTTTAAGGTCTAGTATTTTGATATTTAAATTTTGTAGCGTTAGAAGGTTCTTTTTATATTATAGAAGCAAGTTTTTTTTTTTGTTAAATTCAATTTTATTTCTCAATCTTCAGTTTCTTTTCGAGTTTATAGACTTTTCCCATTGATGCTCTTTAATCTGTTCAAATACTTGTCGACACCTTGTCCTGTAGAATAGGCGTTTATAAATATGATTGCTCCTCATTAGATGAAAATCTCTGTGTTGCGAGGAAAACTTTTAGCCTGGGAAACAGGAAAAAGATATTGTGGACCAAATCCGGTAAATAGGGTCCATCAATCCGAACCCCGATTCATGAATTTTTGTCGTAACGACTACCGAAGCGTGGCTTTAGCTTGTTAAGTATCCGTGATTGAACAGTCTTTGCCTCTTTCGGGGCTGATTTACCCTTCACAGTCCACTGTTTTAGTCACGCCTTGGCTTCAGAAGTGCGAAAGTGCATACAAGTACATATTATCTACAGTTATTAATCGACGCCAAAACACCGGTTATTTCGTTTAAACTGTTTCAGCAGTGTTTTGGAAATGTTTGAATGTCTTTTTGGTCCTGATTGAGTAACCGTGGCACCGTGTGAGCGGTTGGCCTTTTCATGCTCGAATCTTCAGTCATAACATATTCTTTCAATATACCCATAAGCTCTGCTACCTCTCTAACCTTAATTCGACGATTGTCTAATATCATTTCGTGAATTCTGTAAAGGTCGACATAGTGTTAATTTGGGCAATTGTAATTGAAAAGAACTTCAAGGTTTAGATATTCTTACCAATACTTGCGACATGACATTTCGGAAGCCTGCCGGAGCCTGCTACACTCGCAGAGTTGTTGCATATTTACTTGCTTTCAATTCTGTCTTGTTATATATTATTTCGTATATATATGACTTTCCTACGATCAACTACAAGCTCGCAAAGCTGTGCCGATGAGA
>LR737434.1:215481-229401 GCA_902655005.2 Marronus borbonicus | reverse complement strand
TATACGGCTTTCCTACGATCAATTACCAACTCGCAAAGCTGTGCCGATGAGACGTCGGTGTTGTAAAGTGTGTCGGGTTCATCTGGATTTTCAGGACTCTCCATTGCAATATTTTATCCTGCCTTCAATTGATGAGGCAAAGGTTTGCAATGTAGTGCAACGACGAATTGAAGTAATTCGATCAGATTTTTGTGTTTTGCATGCTTTAACAAAGATTTCCTTGTTTTTGAAGGAAGTTCCTTTAGAATCGTCGATCGATAAGTCACAAACTCTGGAATTAATTCATTCGTCTGGGGCTGCTACTTTGAAAAATAATGTTGTAGGATATTCTTTTTGAAACCGCAGCCATTGCATGGATTGGATACCCTGCACAGAAAACTCCCAACAATTTAGGGGTGAATTGTAGCCAGTGTACATTTAAACAAAATTCATATTTTGTCACGTCTACTTCCTCGTTTTTGCAATATTGTAAATTTAGACCTTTTCTACAGTGACATTTGTTAAATTTAACCAAGGTTGTGTATAACTTTCAGCACACAAATGCATAATTAACATTAGGTAATTGCAAAAATTCTAAAGAAGGATGTTAAGTGTGAACTTTCTGCGAACTAAATTTTTCATATGCAATCGCAGCTAATTATTAGAAAAAAAGAATCTCACACAATTAAACTCGTAATCTAGATGCGGATTTTTTGTTAGAGCCTATGTTCTTGCGACATACGTTACTTCTCACATTTATCAATGCTTATATGCAATTAAAATTAAATTGGTATGGTTTAATAACTAGAGGAACCAGAGAACTTATTCAATTTACTTAATTATAACCAAGCCCCCTGTCGTGTTGTTAATTTCCGATTTCGATTAAACCTGAGAATAATATAAAATGGTAAAAACTTTTTTTAATGTGTATTTTTCTTGAAACTAAAGATGTTCCGGGTTTGAAGTAGTTTTGCTTAAAATAAAAACTTGACGTTTCGCCTACAATCGTATGGGTCTTCTTCAGGAGAGGGAAAGTTGGTAGGCAGGGAAGCAGTTGATCACCGTAACTCAGCATGTGAACCATGCTAGAGGTGAAAATCAACTGCTTCGCAGTTTTTATTTTAACCAAAACGACATGACACGGTTCAAACCCGGAACACCTTTAATATGAACTGACTCTGGCCGTGGAAGCCTACGTTTTTATTGTATTTTTCTTGCTTATTGTATTTATGAAATAAACGTAGTTGAGAATTTTTAGCCAACTATTTGCAAAGTAGACGTGACTAGATAAAATACAACTACTGCGCGAACTCAATGAAGATGACCTCGATCACTAAATGGATCAGCAAACCGACAAAATTGCAGGTACTGGAGTAGAGAGAATCCTTGCTGGATTACTGTTAATGTAGGATCATCTCCACAAAATCTAAATTATGAATTTGCTAGGTAAGTCCTTAGAGAACAGCTTCATGCAAACAAATCCCCAGAACGAGCTTACTGTGAACGTGTGGTTGATGATTACTTTCTTTTTCGAATTGGACCATTTTGAATAGCAATACCAATCGTTCTATAGATTTGGAAATAGATAAGTTTAATCAATCAACAAGATATTCCAACGCCAATTTTCCTGATTTTTCAATTTATGGTAGAAATAAATAATGAATCTTCCAGAATTTTGGAAGCTCGTGATAGGTTTCTGAATAATCAAGAGATTTCTTCAACCAATAACCAGAAGGATGGAATTGTGTATTCGAGAAGACACCCTATATATAATAACATATTTGTTTATAATTAATAAAGTATTGATGCTTGGGGCAATATTTTAAAGGTCTTGTTACTTATTTTGAATTTTTCTATCCCGCAGTATCGCCAATTGCATACTTTTCAATGTCACTTTGTACGAAGCGAGATAACCGCGCGGCAAAATCCTCTTTTCTTCTTTTGTAAGTCATTTATACATAGAAGTAGACGTGCGCCCGGATTTCGTAGCGACAACATGGATAATTTTTGCATTAGAGGAGATATAGAATTTGTTAAATTAGCAAAGAGGTGGTATTCTGAGAGCCTCTTAAGGATAATTTTCAAATATTACTTGTCATGGTTAGAATTAGAAAAAAAAAAGAAAACAAAAACATACTAATTTCTTTTAGTTGCCGTAACCTTTTCATTAATCGGAAGATTGAGCTGCGGTTTGAACTAATTTTTACGGCATTTTAAACACTTTTTGAAATCTACTCTAATCCCAACATTTGAAATTGGTCCATGCAATTTATTTTGGACTCTCTAAGAGAAGATTCTTTTCTGAATGCAACTATGTATCACACGGTACATAAACGTCTTCAAAATTTTGAAGAAAGTAAAATTACTCTTTTTTACGTACAGAAATCGCTAGTGTTGTGATCAGAAAAACTTTTCTTTCTGTTTATCAATTTATCTGTAAAATCATATTTTGAAACAAGAAACAAGCTCATGTAAACTAACAAAATGTTAATTAACAAACTAGCTAAGCTACAAACAATAACAATACAATACAAACAATCATTCAAAATAACCACCTGTAATGCAAACCTGACACAATTTCTGGATGCTATTAACTGCATTACGGATAATATTGCTATTAATACTTTGAAACTATTCAACATTCCATAATTTGTAAAAATTGTTTCATTTGTCCAGAAAATTCTTTGAATACGGATTTGTGTTCACTTGGTCCAAATACCAATCGAAAAATTGAAGTCTTCTTTCTGCATTTCTAGGCCTTCATATTTGGGATTCTTCTTCAGAACTCTTGAAACTGCAATCTTTGCCACACCAACACTCTGCGCAATTTCTTTAGGGGAAAGACGCTTATCGACAATAACATTAGCCAAAACTAATTATTTTCTTTTTTCAATATTCTTGTTGTTCTTTTTTTATGTTGCTGCAGCAAATGAACTTGAATTCTCTAGATTCTTGTCTAATCGCGATTACCTAATCGTTTTAATCGCCCTGCATGTTTAACGCCCAAGTTCTATGTAGTTGTAGGAGTTGATATACGTACAAAATAAGTCGCATTTTTCAAAATTTTGCATTATTAATTCAATTAATAACACTGACACTAATGAACATACCGTGTGATACATCATTACATTCAGGAAGAAATTCTCTTTTAAAGGGTACAAAATAAACTTAGATTGGTTTTATTAGGTGTTAAGAAAAGTATTTAAATTACCATGAAAATTAGTCCAAACCGCGTAATTAATAAAAAAAGTTACCGCAACTAAAAGAAACTAACAGAATTTGTTTTTTCTTAGTTCTAAGCAAGTTGGCCAATGTTTGAAAATGGATTCTTAATAGGCCCTTGGAATATCACCTTTTTACTAATTTAACCGTTTCTCAATCTCCTCAAATATAAGAAATATCCAGGTTTATCTCTACGAAATTCGGCCACAGTAATTAACTAACCGAAAATAATCTTTAAATGCTTTTACCTTCATAGGGCGATTATCTATGGGGTGGTATAACTAAGTTAACTTATTTTAAATAGAGTACACTGTATATTGTATCATTTTTATATTCTATAGTAAATTCTCAATTTTTTTATGTAAGTGTGTATTTTACCTTGGCCCAAATGTTGTGGAGATATTTGTAATAAAAGAAAATGTTTTGCGGGTATTTACAAACTTTTTTAGTGTAGGATATATGGTATCGCAATATTTCGATGGAACGGCCTGTCATTGTACATGTTGTTCAAAATAAATTGCCAAAATGAACAAAATTCTATTACTGATAATTTGATATTTTATATGGAGCACCCTGTATGTTTTTCCGGTTTTTGTAACGAGTAATTAGAAGATACTTCATGTTTTAAATAATTATTAACTCTTCTGTTTGTTTAAAAAAGGCACCTATCCATTACGAGAGTTGTCTTTTCAGTTTTGTACATATATATAGAGGGCACCCCCAATGAAACGTTGCCCATTAAAATGAATTTAAATATTTACTGAATTTGAATCCAAAGTTTGATGAAGACACGTCAAGTGCTTTGACCACAGCAAATTTTTAAAACGGATAAGGAATTCGAAAAACTGCTGAACCGGGGACACACTCTCGCGTAAATAATTTTTCAACTTTCGGAGAAGATTATCTCAGCAGCATAATCTCGTTGACTTGGTTTCTGTTTTTGATAATGAAGCATCACATCAGCGGACAATTTCTCACTGGCACTGCAAATCCCAACGTGACACGACGATCCTAGGACAGGACCATCCAAGACAGCAGCCGATTGATCAAGAAAGATCGACATGATCGCGAGATTGAGACAACATTTTAAAGATTTCAATTCAACAAATTCTGTATGATGAATTGGATCCATTTTTCAATTGAAGAACAAAAGGCGGCTCGCGTTAATTGGTTTCGAGCCGGTCCAACAACGGAAGCTCGAAGGTCACCTTTATATCGTATGTGGTGACGAATCATGGATTTATTCCTATGAACCCGAAAACAAATGTCAATCTGTTGTTTGGGGTTTCAAGATGAAGAGAACCTAGCAAAGTTGGGTGAAGAATTGTGCCAAAGAAAATGGTTGCAAATTTTTAGAAGATCGTAGAACGATTAATGCCGATTGGTTTGCTTGTCAGAGGTGATTGCCTCTTGTAAGCAAACGATTAAAAACCAACTCATAACGACGAATTATCCTCCACCACGATAATGCAAGTTCATATGCAGCTCAAGAGCAGCTAAAAAACAAGCGCCATAACGATTTCCTTGAACAGTTTCTAGTTTTCTCGCAAAGTTCGCAAGTCAACACTCAGTACATTTTAATAATTTTAGGAAATCTCAGCGGTAAATAAATTAATCTTTGCATTATAATATTACGAAACCGATTCATTTACGAAAAAACAACAATTTTAAACAACTAGACTGTATACTTGTATCTATGTTTGATAAAAACATAGAAAGTCCGCGAATTTACATCGTAGCAGCCAGTCGAGTAGAGTTACGCAAGCCAGAACTGTTTTGCTTGGAAATTACTTCCGAATTATAATACCCTATAAAATATATCCCTATCTAAACTATAAATACAGTGTGGTGTAGAAAGAATTTAGCTTTACTTTTTAATTAATCATTTTATAATGTTTTTTTTTTTCATCGCTTTTAAATTGTATAATATCAATGAATTTCACAGCTTATCGTTATGATTAATTTTAATGTAGAAGGTCGTTCGGAAAAACTCACCGTGTCTGAACTGTTATGCGTATCTGCTTGTGGTTAGAAAAGTAAGTGTTTAAGCAGGGCATGAATTGCATTCTTTGGGATTTTGTTCCTTGTTTTATTTTTTTTTATTTATTTATATCGTTGACTAATGAATATATTATGTAACTTCGTGTTTTCCATGTGATTTTACGTAAAGTACATAAGCACATAACGTAATGTTTAATGTGAGATATATTTTGTAAATTAAACCGATTAATGAACTTTCTATTTACTTTTTGGATACTTTATCTTCTGTACTTTGTAATACAGGGTGTCTCATCCGGGAACTGCATCGATTGATATATGACAGAGAATATGTTGGCAAATTTTTAAATTTTAATCACTGCAGTTTCTTGTGAGACATTTTGTATAAAACTTACGTAGTGCACCAAAGCTCTAGAACAGAGAACACTATGGGACGAGTTTAATTTGGTGATATTATCGGATACATCTAATTCAGCAACGGGCGAACAAGAAAATTATGCGCTACATTATCAATAATAGAGCAAGAATCAATTGAAGTATTACCATAACCTGAGAGTTGGTAAATTATTCATTAAAAGCACTACATAATGTTAAAGCATTGGGATATTGGAGAATAGACTAAGATCCGGAGATCTGCCAGACTATCCAATGGTTCTCCTTCATCCAATCCATTTTGCTACAACAATGTTGCAATTGGTAAGCCTATTTAAGAGGTTCAAACAGATTCCACTTGCTAAATCACCATTCAAAGAATAGGGTCCGATAATCCTGTTTCTGTAAGCAGCAGCTCAAACGCTTAATATTTAGAGGAGTTTTTAAGTTGTATTTTTTAATACTAACCCAGAAATGTAATCGTAGAATCAACAAAGATTAACATCTCACATAATCTTCTCCAATCACTATTTGTTATTCAAATAAATCACAAAATTCGATCATATAATACTAGGATGATATACTTGACCTCATTAAATGTGTGAAGATTACACTTAACACGCGCAGATACGAAATATTTAACACGGAAAAATAAGGCCAATGGTAAAGTAGTGAGCAACCAAAAAAAAAATCTCAGAATTTAATTTTGGAAATTCTACTCTAAAATAATGCGTAATCCATGAAATTCATTCGTAAGAAGACGGTTAGCTTCAGGATATTTTTAGAACATTCAAAGCACATAAGGATATGGAAATCATACGCAATTTTGTTTGAAGAGAAAATTATCCGAATATTTTCAATCGCTGCGAACGTAACAGAATTTACACTATTTGTTGAAGGAACATCAACATGAACAATGAAACCATCTCTTTATAGCACAATCGTTAAAACTTTTATAATCTAAAAATGCTGTTATACCCATTACATATTCTGTTTATAAATCTATGCATTTCACGCATTAATTCTTACGGGAATTAATTGCTATTTATACGACATAACTTACAACCACATATGCATGTAAGTATACTCATTCAAATACATTAATAAGCTTTATAAATATCCGTGTACTATTCTCGGCATCTAACGGATAGTAGACGCAAATATTTTCGACAAACATGTTCGTTTAATTCCCCGCAAATAGAGAGTCAATTGAATGTGGATAATTTGTTTAGTGAACTATTACGTTTATTCAGTGTTTTGTAGAATATAAAAGCGTGAAAGTTATAGTCTCTTAGAAAGGATGCGGTGTTTAACTGCTCGATTGCGGTTTACTTCGTAAGTTGACACGCGAATATATTTCGCAAAAAGGTATTTCTTGTTGGAAGAAATGGCACTTTTTAAATGTTAAGATCGCATTTATTAAGGATAATTACAGTAATAGGGAGCTATTATTTATAATAATATGGAAGGAGACGTGATATAACTGGAAATTATGGCGTGACATAAAGATGAACAATGACATCACACACATAAACAAAGCGAGTCTCAATAGATATCACAAACCAACCCAGTGTTGAGGGGCAAGCAAGCCAAGATGTTTACATTAACCCATGGATAATGTTCAGCAATCTCTAATATAAAAATTTAAGAAATATGTAACATCTTCTTCCATCTTTGTATAGTCGCTGCACATACACTGCCGTTCAGAGAAGTTCGGTCGGTTGGTAAAAAACATGAAAAGGTTATAGAAACAAACGAAACTAAAAACAAAATGCAATTTTATTGTATGTACAGGTAAAAAAGACAAAAATAAATAAATAAAAAGTTATTCTGGCATAATATAACATACTGAACATTATATTTTTTTTCATCGAAAAAACCTCCTTTGCTGTTAATCACCGCTCGAACTATTCTAGGCATTCTTTCGATAAGTTTTGTTAAAATGGATTGTGGAATATTAATCCATTCATGTTGCAGAATATTCCGCAAATGTTCTTGTGAAGTTGGGCATATTTTTCGGATCCTCCTGTCCAGTTCATCCCACAACAACTCTATCGGGTTCAAATCTGGGCTTTGTGGGGGCCATGTCATTACTTTCAGGGTGTGCTGTTCTTCTTGCTCCTTTAGATAGTTCTTATACACTAACGCAGTGTGTTTTGGGTCGTTGTCATGCATGAATGTAAAGTTACGGCCTATTATACGCAATTCTGATGGCACTGCATGATTCTGGAGTATTGCAAAATAATTTTCCTTCCTCATTACACCCTGCTTCTGCATAAATCTCCCGTCCTAGCAAAGGAGAAACATCCCCACACTAACACAGAGCTACGCCCTTGCTTCACCGTAGGCACAATGCAGTTCGGGATCACTTTTCGGTTTTAGATCTTCGGACATAACCTTGTCGATTTTGCCCAAAAACCTCAAACTTTGACTCGTCACTCCAAAGCACGCGTTTCCAATCATCTAACAACCAGCCTAGATGAGAACGGGCCCACTGTAGCCGTTTTGCTCTGTTGCTCCGACGTAATAAGGGTTTTCGAATGGCAATGCAATGGCATGAAGGTCCGCTTGTTGAAGTCGACGTTTTACCGTACTCGCCGAAACTTGTTCTTCACGGCCGCGATTGACTTCGGCTGCTATTTGTGGCGCTGTTAATTTTCTATTGCGTTTGCTTCATAAAATTCTTAAATCTTCAGCTTTTGTTGTTTTCCTAGATGCTCCAGGACGAACACGATTTTCTATAGTTCCAGTTGTCCGATATCGATTTATGATGTCATTTACTGTTGAACTTCTCATATTTATTTTTTCAGCAATTTGGCGCCCCGAATATCCTTCTTCAAACAGCGTAATAATACGTGAACGTTTTTCTACACTGGTAGGCTTGCCACGTGCCATTTTGAAGTAAATTTTCTTAAAACTTTCGCGCAGAAACGACAGATGCACACCAACACACGTTTAACAGTAAAACGAAGCAAATTTGTATCTTTACGCCCGTGATAAATAAACAAGAATGATACTGCGGTATATTTCCTGAATGTATTGTTCGTTAATAATCCCCAAACGACCCGTTTCAAAAGATCGGTACTTCCGAGAAATTCTTGGAATGATAATAAAAGGGACTTTATTGTGGTCGTCGCAATATTTCTACTTTACATAATAATTTATGGCTTTAATCCCTTAGAAAAGAGTGTATGCTTAATGTTTTTCTAATTTTATGTATTAATAATTGTATACAGTGTGATATAATAGATTTTTATCGTATGACCGAACTTCACTGAACGGCAATGTACGTAAGTAACGTTCAATTTACGTGGTGCTTCTTTTTAACAGGTGCAGTGAGTTTTTTATAACTTGAAGAATATTTTGGCGGTTTCTGTGGTACAAGTAGCCGGCATTGCATCGTATATATGGTTGTAGTTTTATTTTAATAATAGTGAATAGGTTCGTTGTTTCTTATGCATTTGAACCGAAAATCTGTAACACTTACATGAGTGACTGGTTCGAACGATTCTGAATCGGCTAAACCGTGGAAGAAAAAGCCAATATATCAGATAAACTTAAGCTAATACATGGTTTTCATTGTCATTTTCGAACTCAGTATGGCAAAATCATTAAGAATTGGCGTATTTGCTTTCAGAAATCTGTTGACCAGTGCAAAAATCTTTATGTTTTCAGGTGTTAAAATAATAAGATTAAATTTTACTTTTATGAAAAGCCATATTGCTATTATATATAACAAGTATACTCACGCTTTTTGAACATACCTTGTACACTCATGTACACTTTCAACCTACCGAAAGGAACATCTAAAGTTAGTCACGACAAATTAAAATTGTATTTTCCTTACATGGGAAACTCGTACGTCATTTTAATCTATGCACAACCAACGAAATGGAATCCTACGACCTTTTTAGAGCATGCCACTAGTCTTAAACGAATCACACGTCAATGGTAAACGATGCTCTCCATTAGGTAATAAATATCTTTCTCAAACATCTGCACTAGATAATTACCCAACTGTGGAGCTTGTAATTGAGCCATAATTGTATGCAAAACGCTTTTAAGGTTACTAGTTACGGTAGGATCAGAGGAAATTCCTTAGGAGTCTCATCATAAGATTTCCTACTACGCCCTTAGCAATTAGTAGCGCTATTTGTATTAATAGAGACATATTAGTCGAGGCAAAAAAATAGAAGTAGCTTTATTATGGAGATCAATGTTGTTGTAGTTATAAATAATATCGTTTTATCGGATTTGAATGGTTCCTAGGTCTACCTCTTGGGCGGTGACTAGGTGTGGGGTGCAAAATTTTGTCGATTTCGTAATCTATACATCTCACAGGGATTAACAACGGGGAGGATGGCGTCTTGTTATCACTAGTACATAAAGTATTTGGGGTGATTTGGTGCTGACACAGGATTTGGTTGGAAGTTAAATAATTCTGATGGTAATTATTTATTTCTGGAAGAAATTCAGGGCTTGAGTTAGTTAATCCATCTGTATTGCTGGAAAGTATTTCATTATCTCCTTCATCGTCTGTAATTTCTATAATTTCATTTTTAATCAATCCTGCAAGATTACCAGATTTACTGGATTGACTATGAATTGTTGCCATAGGCAATCCGCTGGCTGTCATGCGTATTACGTACTCTTCCAGGATAATTTCTGTTTCGGATTTGAGAGGAGGTCGATTTTTGTTAAATTCAAATCGTTGATCCATGATTATGTAATCAGTTTAATTAATTTAGACTATTTTCAATTGTCAAATTCTGATGACGTTTCTAGATCATAAAATAATAACTTGAAGATAGACGCAAACGTCAGTAGCGGGGTAAAAGTTCTCTAACGTGTGACACACCCTAGCTACGCAGGTTCCTTTTAGAAATTGTGCCTGCAAATAAATTTAATTTTCCGAGGATTTTCTGTCGGCTACCGATCAAGCTGTTCCCAACGTGGCAACTATATACCAAGAAATGATCTCTTTCCTTATTCAAAAATTAAAAAATCAAACACAAGGACGTAAAAGAGTGAAGAAGTGTAAAAAATCTATTATTCTCACGTCAGCAGCTAGCAAAGACGAATTACAAAATTAACAAAAAGCTAAACTAGAGAAGCACAAAGAATTTTCGGCGAACAGGATATTAAGATACTCCAAAAAAATTGATATCCAAACTAAAACTGGTAACTCAGCAATTGATATTTTTTGACCAACATACAAAGATCTTTACACAGAACCTCAGGAAGAGCATTGGATCCAGCGTTCCAACTGTTCCTTATGGTGGCATAAAAAGTTTTCAAGTTAGGAAAGTGGTAGTCTTATGTGGTTTTTACTAGGACTGATGCTTTTTTATTTTTGTAGAATGGTACTTTTTTCTACATGTAAGTTTCCCTCTATTTAGTTCTTTTAGTTTAAAGTTTAGTAAAGGTTCAGTTATGGTTCATATAAATAAATAGAAGTTTCACATATCAGATTTCGGTTTTCGTTTATTTTATTAAATAAATACAATTTTTTACATAAAAATATCTGGGTATTTTTACCAGCATTATTGCGTACGTTTACTCGCCATGGTATGGCAAAAGTCTTTCTTGGTCAAGTCTACAAGTCTTTTTTTCAACATTTTTTGTCTTCTGCTCCGAGGATCGCAGCGGGGTAAACCATTTTACTGAAAGAGTGAAAAAGGAGTTGCCAAACTTTTGTAGAAGAAAGCCAAAGAAAGTCGAATCGCTGGTGACGTTTGTTGGCTCATAGTGAAGAATGTACAAAGCACTCAAGAGAAAAGGCCTTCCCGCAAATTAACCCTTTCAGGAGGCGATTATTAAAAAAATTATTTCGAGTGGAATCTGGATGGCTCCGACGAAAGAGGGTCGCTGGTGGAGGAGGACGAGGAGGATGAAGACATTGCCTGTCTGAACGAGACCGAATCATTGGATCTCACTACTAGAGAGAAACTCAAAAATTATATTAAGAATCTTAAGATCAACAAGATACCTGGGCGCGGCATGATATAAACAAGGCTCTTAAATACCCTCCTTGTAGAGAAATCGAGTTTCTTTAGCTCCTTATAAACACTGTTCTTAAGCTTCTTCTTGACCACTTGAAAGCATGCGGCCGTGGTGGCGATCACTAGGCGCAGGAAGGATCCGTTGCTCCCACAGAATTATCACCCTATAAGTTTTCTATTGCCTTTGTCCAAACCCTTGGAAAAACGTTGGAGATACTTGAAGACGAGCAATTTGAATTTCGCGTTTGTTTATCGATGAATTTGCAATTGCTCCACCTGACATAGACAGGAAGACAGTTGTAGTGGTTTTCTTGGACACTTTCCGGGCCTTCGAAACGGTTTGGCACCGCGGCCTGATTTTCAAAATTAATAGAATGGGAATAAGAGCAAGGTTAGTGTTGGTGTCGTACCTTCTAGATTGAATAAGATGTGGCTCGGTTTTCTACTCCAGGAGACCTACATTACTGGCGCTGGAACTTCTCATATTTTACACGCATGACGTTCCTTGCATTTCCCAAGTGGAGCTCTCGGTCTTCGCGGATGGTACACGATATAGTGGAGAGGATGCAGGGAACGCTGGATGCGATGCCGGAATGGATGGACAAATTGGGACTTCAAGTTAGTGCTGAGAAAACGTATTTCTCAGCACTAACTTGAAGTCCCAAAAAAGGCAGTCAAATTCCAAAAAAAGAAAATTGTCTCCCGAAGAACTGGAAATAAACGAAGTAATAATCCCATGAAGCGTGTCAGTGAAATATTTCGGGTTATTATTTGACTTGTGTATGATGTGGGGATCACACATCGAGATTATCAAGACAAAATATTACAAAGCAAAAAACTTGTTAATGTTCTTAATCATTGGGGATAGTGCGCCCCATGTCTAAACAAAATTACCTTTATACAAAATTTGTCTTCGCCCAATCCTTACCTTTGGTTTGGTTGGTTGGTTGGCCTGGTCGACGGTTATCCTCGTAGAATTGAGATCATCCAAAATGAAATATTAAGACAGGAATATCTCGCTACGCGATAACCTCCAGATATTTGGCAGAGCATCTACGTGGAGAGTTCGATAATTATCTGGCCTTGGCAAAAGATGGCGCTACTAGAATTGACCATGAGCATTTTCGATCAAGAGCGTCCAGGTTGTCCAAATGAAGTCACCATATCAAAATTGACTGAAAAAATTCACGACATGGACGAATAATTGGAGATTGAAAGTGCCCGAGATTGGTGACGCTGTAGGTAATAAATGGGTGCCGGGACTGCTTACAACCATAAACACGAACGTGTGTCAACTACAAAAAAATGCTTGATGACGTTACTTGGATTTATCGCAGCTCAACAAACAGTCCAAGTAGGGGGTTTTTCGTGGCAAACCAACCCCCAAGAATCCCAAAACCACTTTATCCACTGAAAAATAGAATTAATTTTTTGCATAAAAATGTTTCTTTCTTGCTAAAATCAGGTATTTATCGGACTCCTCTCGTTCCTGCAATATCAGCGGTGACATGGAGAAAAGCCGCCAATAATGGAAACCCATTATGAAATACTGACAAGAATAAAAAGGCATCTATAAGCGCCGTCTAGAAGACGCACCCGAACAGCGAGTTGTGGCTGCTAACTAGTGATTAGAAAACTTAAAAACCGCCAGTCTAGTTTTGGGTTGCGTTTGGGGATCACAAGCAGTATTTTATAAAAAAAGAAATTAAGACATTTTCCGGAAAATTAGCTTTTATACAAGGGCCTGCTTATTTCTGTCCAACCTTATTCTATTACCTATCTCACTTTCAAAAGTAGTAGTATATCTATATATTATCATCATCAAAAGTAAATATTTAACATAAAACATCTTCTGTTACGTTCGCATTTTACATAATCCCATGTACTTATATATATATATATAATACATATTTTCGTAGATTGAAAACGAAAACGATCTTAACAATAGACAATATAAATTTTGCAACGCGCTCCGGCAATGTGTGGGCAATGTAGAAGGTGAATCTTCTCTATGCAAATGGAGTTTCAGCGGGATCCTTTGCACCATTTCATTATTGAATGTAATATGCCGATAAACCTAGATAGAAAAAAATTCTAGCTATTGTATTATGTTAAACATAAAGTCAATAATGCAATAAATAATAGAATATTATACCTTTTATTTTCCTTCGTGGATATATATTGACAGATCTCTATTGGGCAAGTGGATTGCTTAGCTTAATGTTAATCGATTGTAAAGTTGTAACTTTTAGACGTAACGGCTGACAATAATATGTAGCGATAACATAATTTCACTTTCCTCTTTTTGAAATGTATATATTATGTTTGCTATAAGCTAACGCAGTTG
>LR737434.1:158934-201031 GCA_902655005.2 Marronus borbonicus | reverse complement strand
AAAGACAACCCTCGTACTTACACAATACGCATTGTTTTATCTTATACGGACTTCTATAGCGACCTGTACCAAGATTAATACGGAAATTAATCGAACAATTTAAAAATTAGAATTGTTCCACTTACAGATAAACGAGATCCAATATTTGTTTTCGTTATATGTTTTTATTATTATTTTTATATTCTTTATTCCTATAAAAACATGTCAACAATCTTGTACAGAGTCCTCTAAAAACCCAGTCCACACACTAACATATTGAACTAAAAAAAATGTCAATTCTTTTATATATTTTACTTGGAAAAATGATTCTATCTACACCTAAATTTGCTCGCTTCCGAGGTAATTAAAAAATTATGAAATACACTATTTATTAGTAATAACCAACCAGAGTTTTCTTACATAAAATACTCTATATAACTTTATTATTTAACTATTATACTCACGGTATAATTGCTTTAAACTTCAGTCGAAATATCTAATTATAATTAGGAAATTGCCCAAAATTAGAAACTTACAAAAAGAACAAGTAAATTTGCCAACAGATTTCATATTATTTCATAAAATTTGAACACTGTTTTATTTAAAAAAAAAGAATTATTACTTTCTCCGTATTGTATTAAAAAGAAACATTCAGTTGCAAATTGGGACAATTAATTATTATAAGCATGCAAATTTAAGTAAGGAAACGATACAATGTGGCAAATTCAAAACGATTTCTTCGGCACGAATATTGATGAGAATAGCCTTATTAATCACAAAACCGAAACTTTACTCGGACCAGAAGCAATAAAGTTATTTAAGAAACTAACGCCACTGAATAACGTATTGAAGTATTTGGCTCAACAAAAAGTTAATTTTGTAATAAGTATAAAAGATTTTGCGGTTGAATAGGAATATTACGATGTTACGCTTCTGCAGTATTGTGTGATACAGTTATGCATAAATTCAGTGTTTAAACCCGGAACGATATTGTTTAGCATTGGTAAATAATATTTGACTCGTGTTATTTACGCTTTTTCTTCCAAGCATAGCTTAGTTCAAGAAAATATTTGTAAAAGCGAACTCTTATTTCGATTATTTGTTAAAAACATTATTGTTGAAGGGACGTGGAAGACTTTACCTTAGATAGAGGTACAAGTTCACATGTTCACAATCTGTACCGACTCTACAAATGCGTCAAATAAACCGGCATAATTGCCTTAAATAGTCATTTAATCTACTTCAACGGAAGTATCTTGAAGTCTTATTTGGCTTTCCTTAATAGCTACAGCTGCGTCTGTATTGAATTGTAAAACCACAAATTTCATTCGTTCGAAATATTTTGAATAATAAAATGCTGCCTTCAATCATCATTCCCTCTGGATAACATTTGCGCCACGAGATGTAAAGCATAAGCTATATACGTTGTTCACACTCTTGTTTCGCAACGAATTGTTGCCGCGCCATCGCTCACAAATATCAACTTGATCACTTGATTAGGTGACACTTCAAATTTCTGTAACGTATCTAGCACCATCCTCGTAATCGCTTCACCAGTACACTTTTGTAATCTTTTTGCTGAAAACCAAATTGAACTTGAGGACATATTTTTTGTTTCACCAAATGTTGATTTATAGTACACTAATGATGCTAGTTACGTCTACTGAACACTACACAACGCTCCACAATTGGTAAATCGTGTTCCCTCTGTCAACAGTCTACTTCTTTTAGGTTTTGTAAAGAGTGGACTTAGGAATTACATTTACTCTAATCATTCGGCGTGCTGATGTGATGGATTATTCGTAATGTTTTGTAAAATAATATTTCGGCGTATATTAGCATCATTAACTCTTTTTTGCTCGAAGCTTCCAAAGTTCAGTAAATTGCAAATAATCCTGTTAAAAATTATCCTGCGTGGTTGTTGTCCTTCCGGAAAATGCTCAGCCTTGAATTATAATATGAAATTAAATGTCAGTATCTTTTCGTTAGTTTACTGCGTTGCTTAAGCGTATCTCTTCGTTTTGGAGTTTCTGGTGTTTAATTTTAGCCTATTAATTTCGTATTATTAGAGAAATTTATTTTAGTATTGAATAAAAATTCTACCCTAGAGGAGTATCTCCAACATTGTAAAACTTTGGAAGAAGCGGTCAAGTTAGGTGTAATTGAGGAACATTGAAATCGGCAAATTTTATTTTTCTGGAAACATCTTAAAAATGAAAAAAGTTGGGGTGAATTTAAAATGAAATTCGTTGTGAGTGTAAATTTTGCAAAACTTTCCCCATTTAACCGTTGCTCGATGTCTTCTGATCAATAGCGTGCATCGAAATGTAGATAATTTTGATTTTTACATTCATTCTCCTCCTTCCTTCCTTCTGCTCCCCCACGCTTTTAAAAATGGTTTACTCAAGAACATTAAGTTAAAGAATAAAGTCTCCTGGTTTCCGCAACGTTGTCAAGACTGAGGATGGAAACTCGTATAAAGCATCATCTTCAATGCGAACGCCTTCCAACAATTTTTTTTCAATCAGATAGTGTGATGTCAATTCAAGAATCAGAAGTCTGTCGTGTATCAGTATCATAGTTAGACATTTTTGCTAAATCATTATGTTACCTATTCAAACTTTTCTTAGCAACTTGTGCAACCCAAATTGCTGGAATATAACTAAAATCATTCCTGTTCATCGCTAATACTATTGAAAATTATTGCCCAATGGCGATTATTAATAATTTTTCCAAAGTAATTAATGATCTTTGTGATGTCTTGAAATGGGAGAAGTTGTTATTTGCAGATAATCCGAAGCTATATTATCGAATTCAAACGAACGAAGACTGCGCGCTTCTGCAACAGGAAATCACTTGCCTTTCCTCATGGTGTTCCTCAAACAAATTAGAGATGAATGTGTCCAAATGCAACAGCCTTACATACATTCGCAAAACTAATCTCTTTCTAACAAAATATAATTTTAATAAAATGCCTATTAGTCGTTGCACGATTGTTAGGGACTGAGATGCTAAATCATCTTTTTTGGAACATATTCTAAAAATCGTCAAATCAATTATTCAACTTTTTGGAAGCAGTGTTTATATTTGCATTTGTACGCTCTACCATTCCAAGCACCGTGTTAGAAGCTGTTCGAAAAGAATTTTTTAATTCCTTGCATTTCAAACAATCTGGTTCATATCCTTCTGAAGGATGCAGCCATACGGTGTTGTCGAATACATTTAGCTTCGAGTCAGTGGATAGTAGAAGATATTGAATTTTTATAGTATATAACTTACTTCATTATAACATCGCATTTCGATTTTTACATATATGGTAGTTCAGTTTACATGCACGTTGTTTGTGCAACAGGTTTTTATTGCCTACAAGCAAATACAAACACTGGCTGCAATAAGTTTCTAGATCGTGATTGTTGCCTCGCAGATGAGAATGTGTACCTTAGAAACAATTGACCCCCTTCGAACGTGGCCCGATTATTGGGGTACATGAAGGTGGTGTTAGTCTCTGCGAGATTGCGCGTAGATTTAATCCTAATTATTCGAGCGTATTATGGAACCTGTGGATTGCAAATCAAGGTAAAGCACGTAGAGCAGGTTTAGGCGCACCCAGAAGGACCATTCCAGAGATAATTTTCTTTTTCTCACCGATTTCAGGCGATTACCATTAACACGGCGCTTGACGAACCTTATTTACTTTTCTTTGGTTGAATTGACTTTAGTCTAAGTAGTGTAAGCAATTTTCATACTAATAAACATTACTTTGCAAAAATGTTTTGGTGGCACATTTTTAATTGCGGCCAGTGTATTTCGGTGAAGATACTTATACGTACAGAGCCGTAAGTGTATTGTTTTACTCTTAATCAGCAACGAATGAGGTTTATGTGAGTTATAAGAATAACAAAATACAATGATCTGAGTGTCGCTCATTTGAGAGAATGAAAGGAGAATAACGCGCAGCACCCGTGTTAAGTTTAATTTAGAATAATTTCTGATATCATGGCATTATATTAATAAAATTATTAACTGGGCAATTATTCACTTAGATTCGATTTCATAAATAACAAATCACTAAAGACAAGATCCACTTCTACCTTCTCTTTTTGTTGCAATTGCAACAATAATCACTACCGTGCAGATTATCCTTGTCGAGATTTTCAGGGTAAATTCTCTCGTTTCTGAAGTATCTTGCGCCACGAAAACAATCCAACAAAACGGTATCAGTACTTAGACACGTATCAAAACGTCCAAGTGAAAGTGTTAAGCCCGATAAACCGAGCAAGGCAACACCTATATACTTACACTCCACGTAATTATGTTACATATTTGTCAATTTTCATGGCTGATTTAATTCGTGCGATTTTCTTCGAAACTCATAGAAAAAATTTCAACTTGCTTGCGTGACCGACTATAAATACGACCGGTGAGGTCCATGAATTCGTCATTAGTACCGCGCTTTTCGAACAAACAGGCGCTAGGATGAAGTTCTACGTGCTAACCTTTGTGATTTTGATCTCTTACCTCTGTTTGGCGGAAGCCGGAGATCATTCGTCACATTGGGAGAAAGGTGGAGGTGGCGACAATCATGGGGGAGGATTCAGTAAACATGGTGAATCAGGCGGTAAGGGTTACAAAGGCTTCCATGGGTATTCAAAAGGTGAAAAGGGATACCATGATAAGGAAGGCAAAAAAGGACATCACGGTGAACATGGTGGCCATAAGAAGTCCTTCGGACATGATGATGGATACCATTCAAGCTATGATAAAGGTGAGAAAGGACAGAAAGGCAGCGAATATGGCGAAAAAGGAAGTTATGAGAAAGGGCATTCCACCAAGGGAGGGCATAGTGTCCACAAAGCAGATGATTACGCCAAGAAACATTCCTTCTTCGATGAAGACCACGATGAAGGCTTTGAAGAAAAGCACGGAGGATACCATCATGAAGATGGCTACAAGAAAGGCGGTAGCCATAAAGGCGGTCACTATAAAGGGGGGCACCACGGAGATCATTATGGAAAGAAGGGACACCACGAGAAAGGACATCATTCTAACCACGGAGGTGGACACAAGAATTCTGCTGGACATGATGAACATTATCACGGCGGTAAGGACTATGGCAGCAAAGGTGGATCGGATGGTCACAAGTCCTGGGGCAGTTCAAGTGGAAGCAGCTCTGGAGGTCATGGAGGTGGTGGCGGTGGTGGACATGGCGGTGGTGGCGGTGGTGGACATGGCGGATATGGAGGAGGTCATGGTGGTTACGGCGGCGGTGGACATGGAGGATATGGAGGTGGTGGTCATGGAGGTTATGGCGGAGGTCATGGCGGTGGATACCACCATTAAGTCGCCGGTCATTGTTATTTGTAAATTGTTGTATATTTACTGTTTGTTGTTGTTAAGTTTTTTGTATTCCTGGTTGAATAAATGTTGAATAATGTTATTTATCACAATTTCAAACTTGTGTAAATTATTTTCTATCCATTATTAATAAGAAACGATCTATTTAAGACCTATCTAAGAACTTTCTACGCTGCAAAGCTTCACCTGTAGTAAAGTCACACGATCTTTGAAGACATTTTCGTATTAGTTACAATACACATTTCATAAAAACAAAATCCCTTCATTTATTTCGAAATTTGAATGACTTAAAAGCTAAGAAATATAACAATAATGATCTGTAATAGTGAAAATAACAAATGATAAAACGATTGATAGCCAAGAAATACCAGCTAAGATGCAGAAAAAGGCATTTTTGAGAAGCTAAATCTTTTTTTTTTGTAATTGCACTGATTTTCGAATGAGATATTTTCTAGGATTTAAATCTATCTTTGAGCACATCAATATTTCGCTAAAATAAAGAATAGTGCTAAAAACAAGAACATTTATAACTTGAGTTTTTTTTTCCCCTTTTAAGCCAATAAACCAAAAACAATCTCTTTCTGTTACCGCTTTTATTGTTGCTAACGCAACAATAATTGTTGTGTAACAAGTACGTACCTTTTTTTGTTATAAAACAAAACAATGTTTTTTTTTTCTGTAGCAGATAAATGTTGGTTGGTGCTCTTTGAATCAGTCTGCTTTCTAAGTATACGAAAAATTGAGAAATTAATTAAACGATTGAAGTGGGAGACTGGGTAATGTTTTAGAGTTGCAATCAGCGTGATGACGTAAACGGGAGGGCACGGACAATGATTCGATTACCTCGTATATTTCTGTAGCATAGCAAGATGTATGCAATATTCAAGGAAAATATACGAGGGAATCGAATCGCTGTCCGTGCCATCCCGTTTACGTCATACTGGTTGCAATTATGATAAAAAGTTCAGCAAAATGGTAGCTTTTGAAGAAACAATTGTCAATTTAATGTTTGATGCCAAAATTCAATCAAATCAAAAGAATAACCTTTTTAAAAGAAAGTGCTATTATAATTTTGGTTGGATAAATGGATTGGTTGGAAACACGTTGCGATAAATCGAGATCTCGAGGATTAATAAAGAAGGAGATCCATTATGTGCTGTCCTATTTAGCTATTGAATTTTAGAAAATGTAATTAAAGGCGTAGTATTCAAACTACAGGGTTGAATTACTACAACATTATTTGCCGACGCCCTAATTTTATGGACTAAAAAAAAAAACATAGGAAGAATGTCCAGACTGCTGGAATAGAAATAAAAAATTACGCGTTTTTTTTTCTAAGTCCGGTGTCGGACCAACGAGGTATAGAACTAGTTATGAAGCTTGCCAAGACCTCGGGAGTGTTTTAGTGTGTAAATAATGCAGGTAAAGTGTTCCATAGTTTTGTTGTTAACACCTTCCTGCCATAAAGGGGGGAACAGAGTTAATTATTTTCCAACAAGTGAAAGGCGACTGAAAATTGTGTCGAACCCACCAACAAAACTTTTCTCATTTAAGTTGGGATTTAATTTTGCTTAACTGTTTGATATATGATATTCCTCTGAATACTGGTTCGGCGTGTAGATAGTGGTAGCTAGTAAAAAGGGTATAATTTAGGAAGTAAATGGATGGCAAGATAAGCAATTGGTATGTCTTTACAGTTTCTCTATTGTTCATACCTAACACGTGGGACAAAGATCATTTGTGATTGTTCCAAAACGCGATATCGTATTGGAGCCTCGAGTGTACATATGCTTAGCTCGGCAGTCCCTAATCTACAGTTTCCAACTGATTTCAAAGTCTATTGTGATCCCCAGACTTGCCTTACAATCTTTGTTGATCTTTCCGTTCAACGTGTTCATTTACTGAGCTGCTGAATGCTACGAAATAAGTTCTTTTTAAGCTTAACCAACGTTAGAATTGCTCCATTTTATTATTTAGAGGATAGAATAATACGACTACAAAAAAAAGATTCCTTCAAATATGCTTTCAAGAAATGTAAAGGCTTCGATTGACAATGAAGATAGACAACAAATAAGTGGGGGATGAGGATTAAATGGTACAAGGAACAACAAGAAGAATTACACTATTAGGGGGAGGGGAAAGGAAAAAGCGACAGGGAAGACCGAGAAAAATGTGGTTAGAAGAGGACATTAGAAAAGCTGGATTTCCGAAATGGGAAAATCAAGTGAAAGACAGAAATGGAAATTAATAGCAAAATATGTTTAAGGCAAAGATTTCGAAGGCACGTAGTGCTGATTTAGTTATATAAATATGTCCTTGTTGTTGTTTTTTTTTGGCATTATATAAGAAAATTTTGGGGAAAACCAATAACGATTCGTCCACTGATTTTAAGTGTTCAATAAAACAATCGATTTCCTTCTAATCGAACAATTGAACGCACGTTGAAGAATTTTATTACTTATGACTTATCTTTTTTGCATTTAAAATTCTCTTTCAAGAGTGCAAATCTACGACCTAATTTCGAAATTTCTCATTGCATTAATTAACAAATGTCACAAATGAAATTATTGGAATTAAAAAATTTCGTAACTATCAATTACATCTTTCCTAAGAAATAAATGAACCAATGTTAGAATTGCTCCATTTTATTATTAAGAGGATAGAATAATAACGACTACAGTTTTGAATTTTTAATGAAAAAATGGGGATTTGAGAAAAAAAAAAGATTCCTTCAAATATGCTTTAAAGAAATGTAAAGGCTTCGATTGACAATGAAGATAGACAACAAATAAGTGGGGGATGAGGATTAAATGGTACAAGGAACAACAAGAAGAATTACACTATTAGGGGGAGAGGATAGTAACAAGCGACAGGGAAGACCGACAAAAATGTAGTTACAAGAGGACATTAGAAAAGCTGGATTTCAGAAATGGGAAAATCAAGTGAAAGACAGAAATGGAAATTAATAGCAAAATATGTTTAAGGCAAGGACTTCGAAGGCATGTAGTGCTGATTTAGTTATATAAATATGTCCTTCTTGTTTTTTTTTTTTTTGGCATTATATAAGAAAATTTTGGGAAAACCAATAATGATTCGTCCACTGATTCTAAGTGTTCAATAAAACAATCGATTTCCTTCTAATCGAACAATTGAACGCACGTTGAAGAATTTTATTACTTATGACTTATCTTTTTTGCATTTAAAATTCTCTTTCAAAAGTGCAAATCTATGACCTAAATTCGAAATTTCTCATTGCTTTAATTAACAAATGTCACAAATTAAATTCTGGGAATTAAAAAAATTCGTAACTATCAATTACATCTTTCCTAAGAAATAAATGAACCAATGTGTTGCAGATTATTGCACCAATTCTAACAGATTAATCGCCTTTCTTACCGCGCTTTTTCGGTTAAAATTAATTCGCCTAATTTTCAAATCGTTAATTACCACAACGGCGAAATATCAAGCGAAAGTCCTTCTTGATTCATATAAAAGATATTATAATATGTGTGCGTCTGGTCTTATTTCATGCCTGATTACTTTTTAAACGTAAAAGTAAAAATCATAAAATATTTTGTTTCGGTTAACTGGCTATAAATACCGGCAAATTTTGTCAAATAATTCAGTGTCCATGCGGTGCTCATAGATATTTGATATTCAGAAAGGGACGCACACAATGAAAACGTTTACATTCTTAGTTGTGACGTTAACGTTGTTTTATCTTACGAGTGGTGATAGTAGTAGTAAGGAATCATGGCAAAAGGGTGGTGGTTCTGAACATCACTCGGGAGGGTTTAGTAAGGGTGGTGGATCTGGGAGTAAAGGTTATAAAGGCCATAGTTCAGGAGAAAAAGGCGAGAGCGGTGGCCATGCTAGTGGCGGTGATGAGGGGCATTATGGAGAAGGTGGTGGACATGAAAATTCCCACAGCGAAGGTGGTGATCATTACAGCAGTCATGGCGAAGGTGGAAAGAGCAATAAAGGTGGAGAATTTGGAAACAAAGGTGGTCATTCCAAAGGAGAAACTACAAAAGGACACCACGAGATTGTTAAAGTAGATAAAAATAATAAAGAGCACAGTTTTTATGACAAGGGTGGAAAAGGTGGACACAGCAAAAACTACGGGTCCCACCACGAAGGTGGTGGCAGCCACGAAGGTGGTTTTAAGAAAGGAGGTCACTCTAGCAGCGGTTACCATTCTGGCGGCCAAGGTAAGAAAGGATTCCATGATAAAGGATCTTATAGCAATGGGGGAGAAGGACATAACGGTGGTTCGGGACATGATGAACACTATTCTGGCGGAGGTTCGTCCAGCAAGAAAGGAGGAGGCGGAGGTTCTAAGAGTTGGGGATCAAGCAGCTCCTATGGAGGCGGCGGAGGTGGCGGCCATGGAGGTGGTGGGCATGGAGGCGGGGGCCATGGAGGTGGTGGACATGGAGGAGGCGGACACGGAGGTGGCGGGCACGGCGGCGGCGGGCACGGAGGCGGTGGACACGGAGGCGGCGGAGGTGGCGGCCACGGAGGTGGCGGACACGGAGGAGGCGGACACGGAGGAGGCGGCCACGGAGGTGGCGGACACGGAGGAGGTGGATACGGAGGTGGGGGACATGGAGGTGGTGGACATGGTGGAGGTTACGGAGGACATTATGGCGGTGGCCATGGCGGATATGGCGGACACTATGGTGGTGGGCATGGCGGATATGGCGGTGGCCATGGTGGATATGGCGGCCATGGTGGATATGGTCTTCACGGAGGTGGTCACTATGGCGGTGGTTATGGTGGAGGTCATGGACATTAAACCAAAACGTTGTTGTAAATTATATTTGTTTTTTGTTATGTAATTTTTATGATGTTAATGAAATAAAATTGTTAATGATATTAAAGTTTTATTACTTTATCCGCAGCTTAAGATTATTCTCGACGACTCTTTTTAACAATAAAAGCACCATGCTTTTGCCACAATAGCATTCGATACATTATTCACAACTGTAACATTAAACTAAATCATTGTTGAATTATATTTTCATTACAATTTAAATGTTACCAAATGCAAGGACGGGAAGATAAAATTAGAAAAAAAAATTTGCTGCTGTATAAACTCTAGTAATTGTGTAACAAACAACGAATTAAAAAAATTCTATTGGAATTTGGAACAATCACTAACATAAGATACACAGCGTGGAAATTTATACCAAAGATCTTTCGGTACAAAGTGTAAAACCACACTTTAAACACTATATTTAGCAACAATTTTAATTTTAAATTATGATACGATGAGTTCCTTCTCAGCTTCTTATTTTCAAATCTTATATACTAAATTGCATTGCTATGCAGACATACAGCAAAGCATGAATTACATTCGTAGTCCTTGTGTAATTTAACTGTTACTTAACTGCTTGGTATCCAGATATATTACATTGATATTTTGTATAGTAGTTAAATTTTGTATTTGTGGCCAAACCGAAAAGAGAATGGACGTGTGCCAAATGACGAAGATTCGAAGTAAAAAAAAAGAAAAAATGAAAACTTATTCTCAACTCTACTTTTGATCTATCTGATGGCGTATTCGAAATTGTTGTAAGTCGTTTCGGTTCTTTTTGGCCATCATCAATTTCCTTATTCCTTACCGGCGCCATATTGGATGTTGATATCGTCAGAAAAAGCCCTGGTTGATTTCAACCACGTGTAATATGTTGATAAAAGTTTTTGATTACCGAGTCTCGTTGAAAATCAACGGAATATTTTGTAAATGGTAACTTGAAGTTCTGTTTTTGCAAAGTTTATTTGTAAACTATAAATTTTGTAATAAAGGAACAGAATCTCCTCAATTACATTTATGAATACATTGATGTTACCTTAGATAATCTATGCACACTAAAGACTATAATTTTTGCAAATTTTATCGCGCAGATCTCAAAGTCAAACTCAACAAATGAGTTATTTATAAGTTCTAAACTTGTAACAGGTACCAAATAATTCACCACAATTATAACTCCGACATGAATAGACTTTACACTATTAAATGAAGAACATTGAGAGAAATCTAAAACTTTTTAACCACGTCTCGGTAAAGCATAAAATTTGATAATTTCTGTCCCCAAAAGGACTTATTTTGTTGCTTACACATTGAATATTTGTGTAAAATAATTAAAAAGAATTCCAATTTTACGTTTATCACAATACAATTACGAAGAGAGTTCGATAAATACTTGGCACTGTCAAGTGTGCAAAATTCAATTTACTTTTCAACATATTCTCTCTCGGGGTCGATACACTTAGTCCAAGGTTTTTCTATCTTTCGTTTTCTCCATTTCTGCAAAATGGGCGTTTGTTTCTGCAATCACTTCACCTCTTGAACCAAATCTTTTTTCGCTGAGTCATTTTTTTCATATATGGAAATAGGAAATAATCACTGTCGGCAAAATCTGGCGAATATGGTAGGTGCGGAAGCAATTCGTATCCCAACTCATGCAATTTGTCATGGTCATGGACACAAGTGTACATCGTCTAGGCGAAACAGAATTCGTGTCTTCGCCAAATGCGGATGTTTTTCTTTCACAGCATTGTCGAAACGATTCAAATAAGCAATTTGCTGTAATGCTGCAAGCTAATTAAGGTACATCCCAAAATACTGTGGCCATGATCTTGTTAGCTGATAAGGCGACTTTGCCCTTCTTTGGCGCTGGTTGGCCAGGAAAACCCCATTCTTTGGACTGTTCTTTGGTCTCTGATGTACTGTGATGAATCCATGTTTCGCCAAAAATCATTCAGATTGAAGTTGACGCACATGCGTGGTTCATGGTCAATTGTGAGCAATCGCGGTAGCCATTTTGCGGAAAGCATCTTCGATTGAATTAATGCTATGCACCTGGTCAATTGAGATGCCCACAGCCTAAGTAATCGCGATTATTTATTGCCATATCATTAATTTTTTCAATCATTTCTGATTCTGCGGTGTTCTTATTTGGATGACCGATTTGACGAAAGTGCTCGTACGGAATTCACTGAATTTCATTTTTATTTATTTAATCACTGCTCCGTATTCGATTTGTTGTTAAATCACAAAAGTTCGTCATTCGATGTATTTGTTTCAAAACCTTACAGGACCTTTGTCAAAGGTTACTTTTACGAATGATGGAGTTATTTCAATTCTAGTAGCGCCATCTCTTCTTGCCTTCGTCCGCCAGTTGTGTATTCTCAGAGTTTTGAAATCTTTTAAAAGGCTTCAATACCACGTTCTTTTAGGTTTTCTTATTCCTTTTAATATGTTTAATACCATATTTGTCATTCTTCTTCTTTCCAATCTTTCTACCTACATGTGCATTTTATTCTCTGTGCTCCCACTATTGACTTTACTTTCGGTTTTATTTGTTCTTTGAACCCATCCTTCCTCTATATTTTCCCCACTAAACATGGATCTGAATATTTCCTCCCCATCTTTCCAGTTGTTCTTTAATAAATGCACATTTTCCACTTAGGTATAACATCTTCTTCAAGATCGCAGATACTTAGTTATATCGTAAATTGTAAAAGATAAGGTTTAAAAAAATATTCAGCCGAACGTTTTAAATCTTAATTTGCACTCTGTATTTTAATAACATGCAAATAAATCACTTTCATAAATTATTAAATAGATCCAATTTAAAAATCGTCTGAATAATCGATGGGAGTGAAACCAGCTCCGCTCGAGAACAATGCTGAGAACGAGTAAACGCTTCCTTTAATATGGTTACAAGTAGTAGCACAATCTAGCTCGACGGGATCCGATAATTAATATTTTAGATATAATTAGTTTGAATGGATAACCGATTCCTTTAAAGGTTTTATACTGCGATAATCGTCGTCGTTGTTTATGCTATTCATTCACGAATAGGCTGTAATTATCGAAAGTGAAATTCATGTCCTCTGTTCGCTCCTTCTCCCTTGTGTAAAAAGATTCGTAATGTGATGTTACGAATGACATTTATGATTTCCAAATCCGTACGTTGTACCTATTATAGTAGGCCCGTTGATTTGTTTGTTTGAATTTATTGTTAATATCAATGTTATGTTGTAACGTGTATATAAAAAAGGCGGGCGTTCGTTTTATCAAATTAGCTATATATGGAAGAGGATGTTTAAACTGTAAATGCTTTTGTACGTATGTAGATGTTACATCTTAAGAAAGTTCGTAGGGTAAATAGATTCCTTGGGTGGGCGTTTGTCAGAAATACGCATTAATACAGGGTGTTAAATAGGCGTTAGAAACCTTTGGATGTGGAGGGACGAGGGAGTATACTATACGCCAAAATGTGCAAAAAAGTCCTCATGTGCGTGGGTCTGCAAGTGGACGGTTTCTGAGTTCCTTACTTATTCTTCATGCCTATCTATTGGAATGGGGCGCAAGACGGGGGATGGGGGTAGCAACGGTGCTGGCCCTTTGTTAGGCTACCTACTTCTGATGTGTTTATTTTGAAATTAATTAAGACTCTTTTAATAAATTAGCTCCTTAGCTTCTTAGATTGTGTTCTCGCTCTTCTGGTGACGGCGAAGACCCTTGCTAGCGACTCTCCTGATGGTGGTAACCACCTCCATTTTTTGCACTTTTGAACTTGAATCACTATCCTGGCTGCAGTTAACGCCCTTACCTCGTGGGGGCACCTAGCGTACCTTCGTACGCTAGACCGATGTCGCAATACTACGAAATTGTCAAGATTCTTCGTTCGTGGCTCTTTCGGTCACGACGAATCGTCAAATATGATTTGTTGGTTTTTATCTTATCTTTTTTCTAGGATTGCTTTGTAGTTTTGGCAGTTCTGGTTATCGCCTTTCTTGTATATCGGATTTATTATGCCTCTTTGCCATTCTACTTTTTTCATTCTTTCTATTAGCCGATTTTGGTAGCACTCGCTTCATTTCGTTTGTTATGTTATCCCCGGGCGATTTTTCTAGTTTATATGTCTTCCAATTCCATTGTTGTTATTTCTTCTGCGTCGTCTACTTCCGGTGTTATAATTGTTTGATCTATGCTGCTTCTTGATGGTGTTACCTCTTTTCCCTCCAATAACTCCTTGAAATATTCTTTCATTCTTTTATTCTTTCCATGATTTATCTTTTTCTATTATATTTTGTCCTTCTTTATCTTTTATGGTTTTTAGTGTTACATACTTTGGTTTCTTCATATTTTTGGTTTTGGAATTTCGGAGGATTACTCCTTTTTGTAGCATCTGCGCCCTTTTTTTTTGTTATATTATCGACCCCGGCCTTCCTATGTCTTTTTTATAACTGTGTCAAGCAGTTGTGCAAGGAAGATCTAGATTCTATCAAATATACAGCTTGTAGTTCATATTTAGGTCTACAAGTGGACCCTCACGCCATTCTCCAGATTTCCTCAGTTTTTGTAAGACATTGCATCAAAGATTGCCTGATACGGGTTTATTCGGGAAATAGCCCCATGATGCCGCGAGACCAATATCGGTGTTCACTTCCGGGATGGAAGAGGTGATTTTAGAATAACTTATTGGAAAAATCATCCACGAGCAGCAGCTTTAAATCCACCCGATTATCAAGCACGTTTGATATTTTTTCCGACATCAGGCACGTTTTTCTTTGAACATTTGGATGGATATTTTGGACGACAGGTTACTGGTCCGGTTGTTTTATCAAATCGATTAAGAGGCGCTGCTTTCATAAGACATTACTTTGAAGCAAAGGACGCATTTTTTTGATTGTCACTAGAGCACATTTGCACGGGTCCTTTGAACAGAGATGGGTAGGAAGGACAACCTGTATCATGACTCTCAAGATCGCTTGATTTATACCTCTTTGACTTCTTTCTTTGACGTATTTGAAAACTTCAACACGCCACGCCTAAAAATGACTTTGAGGAGCTACAACAATGAGGAGATCAAGGATGATACTAATACCAAGCTATCGCAGGGATTCTTGTAGCAGAGATGTCGGGGTTGCTATGAAATGGAGAGAGGCCTCTTTGAACCAAAAAATCTTGTGTGAGTAGTCGATAACAATTCCCCATCGTGAAATTATTGCAATATTTTCACTTTTCTTGAAGGTGAATTGAACCAATTCTGTTTTATTTACATTTAGTTATTTTCATCAATTCATTTATTAAGGATATTTGAGCTTTTTACTTCTAGTTTTTCATTATTTGCTTCTTCAATAAAGACCGAAGTATCATTTGCATAAAAACATAAAATGATTAGTTACTTTTGCAAGGTCTTTCGCGGTCAGTAAAAACAGGAAAGGACCGGGAATTGGTCTTTAGGTACAACTTCATCTATTTTTTGCCAAATTTATTGTAATAATTCGTCTTTATACAGAATTGTTGGTAAATAAGAGCTTAATAACTTTATTAATTATAAAACAACTCTAAAGCTCGGAATCCGTAGTTTTGCTAGCAGGATATTGTGGTCTACATTGTCGAATGATTTAGACAAATCCAAAAACACTGTAATTGAGCTAATGAAGCTTATTGAAGAAATCAATGGGAATGGAGACAAGAAAAGTGGCGGCAATGAACACGTCATCACGTATACCAGTTACAAGGGTAGTTACCTTGATACCATCCAAAATTTACAACAAATTAGAAGTTAGTTAGTGGATACAGATTTAAAGCAAGGCAGGAGCAATTTAAATCAGTGAAATGGAATCGTCTTCTTCAGATACGCTAATCCTATTGAAGCGTAGTATTAAGAAAAAATCATATTTGTCACTGAATGAAAGCTCCAAGAGATCAAAATCAAAAGTAACAGCAAGAAATGGCGAATAAAGAAAATTCTGAAAGAATAGGATTACCGGAGAAGACAAAATTTAGCACCCAAAAATGCTTTAAAAGCTTCGTTTTTGATGATACCTGACGAGAAAGAAAAACAATCTGTTTTCGAAATTTGCTTATTGAATTCAGGGATGAGTAACTTGAGAGACGATGATATTAATTTTATTTTTATTCTTGGATAAAGCGTGTTAGTTTATAAAAATTTCCTTTGTAATTTAGGGCTTGTTAAAGAAGTGTTGTTGAATATTACCTCAGACAAATAAACAAATATTATCATCTTAATTACATCCTCCTCCATTATTTTTACAGGTTCATTTTAACATTTTTTCCCATAAATATCGCGTGTTTACTAATTACCGAATTTAGTTTCCTTATGTTTGTGGTGTTTATCCAAAAATATCATGCGGCACCGTTCAGTTTCAACAAAAAAGGATACCTGTTTACGTTCTATTTAACGCACACAATATCGCGTTATTTACAACATTTACAGATGCATTCGTATGTAAACATCTTCAGCAGAGATCCTGTACGGTAAAAATAAGTATCTACACCGATACATCATAGTTATTTTGAAGATCTCCGGGTATCTTGATACATCCTGACTGGTAAATGATGATACTTTCACAGTAAAAGAAGCAATTAAAAATATCTTTTATATAGCTGTTGTAGTACGTGTACGAAATATTGAAAAGGTTTCACACAAAAACCGAACAAATATTTTCATATAATACGTACAGGTTTCTTGTCTATTCGGCTTCGTTCTTTTTCACATCAAACACACGCGTGACATTAGACAATCCTAACTTCAAAAAAGTGGGGGAAAAATCTCAAATCATCAAAGCTAGTCATTTATATCTTGAGAAGATGCTCCTTTAAGGAGGTATAAATGAAAAGCTAGGTGATGGTATCATTTTAGTGTGCTGTGTGATATCGCGTCTGAAACATCTTCGCCCCCCAAGTTAGTTTTTCTAAACTTAGCTTAAGTAACTGATCGGTGTTACATACGGTGCGTTGTGACCTTCAACGTAAGTACATTTAATTACATAAAAGAATAAGAAAGAAAAAACAAAAGAATACCAAATACTAAACTGGTTCAAATTCACGATTCATTTGAATTTTATAAATAAACGATAAACATTCTTTTTTATTCGATTGAAGAATGTGTTTACAATGCGGTGAGCGCTAGTGCTTCGCCTTGAGGAACCATATTCGGGAAGATGTATGATCGAAAGCGAAATTAATACAGGAGGATTAACGTTGTATACAGGGTGATCGATAAGAGACATGGGAAATAGTGTTTAAAGTGGATATATTGTGCCTGTATGTCTATTTCAATTAGTTTTTTCTTTTTTCTTTAATTAAAGTAAAGTGACCCCCAACTGTTATTAAAAAAAAAGAATATTTTCTATAACTGATTGAATTGATTTCATTTTGGATTTGGGTACATTTAATTATAAAACTAAAATAAATATATTCTTTGTAAAAAGCTCAACGACCCCCACATTTTTCTTTAAAAATTTAATTTTTATGTATTTTCTTTTGAATTAAAATAATTCGACAATAAATACCCTGTAAATTTCCTATTCTTTTGTTTTTTTATTTCTTTTTATTTTTATTTCTTAAATTATAAATAAAATATTCATATTTTCAAGCATATTTTAAGCAATTCTGGGGTTGGTATTACTTTTACAAACACTACCTGTTAATTTACAAGTAGGTCAGCAAGTAAAATTGCTGAAGTCAAAGGTTATACGATTTATAGCATCGTATAATGTCAGTGTAGTATGAAATTAGAAGCTATGTTGTTGATGTAATGCTAAAAGATTCAAAAAATTAATGATACGAGTATATGGTTAGTTCGAAGCTTTATAACTGGTACGAATTAATTTGCAAAAATAACCATTATGGTAAGTTAGAAATGCATATTACTTGATATTGACATCTGATCTGGTGATGGTAATTAATTTTTTTTTTTTTAATTTCATGTTAATTAGTACACAGTGAGTAATTGATAGAAAGTCTATATTCCCAAATTTAATACCACGCTTACGTGCGTTTAAATTATTAATATGCAATATTATAAATAATTTAATTGGATGATTATGTGGTTGTACAGGAGTTATTGAATGATAATTTGATAATTATGTTGTTCAAATAAATAATAAGAATTAATTTTCGAACATTCGAATAAAACATTTGATTTCCTTAAATGCCATCAGTCAATATAATCAAGACTTAATTCTGTTTTTTTTTCGACAACCCACTGCGAACCAGCAGCAAAATCCTTTTTAAGATTCTTCAATTTCACGCGTCAGACATCCTGTTTTACCGATATGGTAATATTTTAACATTTAGCACTAGCAGCCTACCAATTCAGAAGTCGTTTTAATCGTTTTAATCGATTTAAATTTTAAGTTGCACCAAACGTTAACATTCCACATATGACAATAAATAAATAACCTATTCCGCACTGATGCAAGCGAGAGAGAACGTAGAGAAAAAAAGAATCCGCTAATGGCACAGTTTTTCGATTCTTTGATGATGCTTTTATTGAATAAGTAAATAAGGTAAAAGCACACGTATGTACACATATTTTACAAACGCAAGGTCGTGAAAATTACAATCAAAAGGTATGGGTTTCACGTAATGCAACGGTATACGTGATGAATATTTATTCGTGTTGTGGAATTTTGCGCTTCTAATCTGTTCTTTTGCTTTGTTATTATTACTAGCGATCTACTTTTAAATCGTTATTGATGTTTGGGGATCGATGATTATTGTTGTAAGATTTTCTTATTCTTTTTTATCGCTTTCCTTTATGGAAATTAATTTGTCAGATACTTTTTTGTAACATTCGACAACAACAAGGTTGATCCAAATTAAAAAGTCACTATACAGGATGTCTTATCGGGAAATTCATCGATCGATATATGAAGAGTATAGATTAAAAAATTTTGAAAAGTTGACAGAGATTGAACCATTTCTTTAATAATCTGAAGCATCCGGTTATATCGGAAATAACTGTCAAATTCGTTATTTTAAAAGGAACACCCTATATATTATTACAAGTAATAGTACCCGAAAAAAAATTTGAAAACACTATACAGGTGTCCGAAAAATATGATTAGAAATGACCAAGACAGGTGTAATTATTACTTTTCTGCAGCGACTAGACAGACTCGTGTCTATTCGTCTCATAGGAAAGGGTTCGTGTTGCCTACTGGTTTCCCCGAAAGTCGACAAAACACGAGTCTGTCTAGTCGCTGCAAAAAAGTAATAATTTCGTCTGTGTTTGTCATCTCTAATGATTATAAGTGTCAAAAAGTTAACTTTTTTAAATGGAAATTGTGCCACGACTACGACGCTAAATATTTCGATAAGTATCAATTTTACATGCATAATGAATATGACATTTTTTTTGTGTTTTTATAATAATAGTAAACGACACTTTCTCAATTTGTAAGTTTAATCGTAATTGTCGGACACGCTGTATAATGTTCTCGAAACAGTTATGCCAAATTTCAATTTGCCAACTTCTTGGAATTTTTCTTTCATGTAGAATCGATGGATGCAGTTTTAGGTGAGCTTCATTGTAAAATATTCTTAAACCTACAAAAAATATACCTATGTATTTGGCTATTTTTAAACATGCAACTTCGTCAAATATCCTACAATATGGAATAGTTTCTTTAATTCAAACCTTCTTATTCCATTCTCGATGGGGATTTTTCTTTAGTAATGAACCGAATAAATCCGGCCATATAGCAACACTTAGGTTGTACGTATTCATATCAATGTACGCATAATGTACGCGTTAATTAATTCGTTATAATGCAAATGTTATGCTGCTATGAAAAACCTAAGGACGAACCATCAACGACAGCAGACCAATAGCACTGTTAGGTATAACAAACTAACAAGGAATAATATTAGCAGAAAGTGAAAATATGAAGAGGTGGATCTAATGAATGTAGCGGATTTAGGGTGCTATAGATTGGAGGCAATAGGGAATTAAGCTAAGTTGAGGAAAGCTGCAGGTACTTGAGAGAGCGCTTTAAAATTTTTGGGATGACGGAACTATATCTGAGGAGTGGAAAATGGCCATTATTATGCTCGTTTTTAAGAAGGGAATAGAACCCAATGTGAAGCACTACCTGGATGAGGATTCCATAAAAAGGATATGGATGATTACTGGACCAAAGGTTAATATGTGAAACATCGCAAAGTTGATTCAAAATATTTAGAACCATATCTTTATTTTCAAACAAGATCGAATAAGAAAAACATCTTGGATTTTGTAGACTTGGAAAAAGCATTTGATACGATATCAAGAAAAATGATATTGTAAAGTTTAAGACAACGTGAAATAACCATTTACAAAGAGCTGTATAGAGAAACAAGAAACGTCGTAAGAATAAATAATATGAATATTCCAAACCTGGATATGGAACGAAGTGTCATCAGGCAGAAATTTAGAAATTAACTTCACTAAAGGTATAAAGTCATGGATTTAAGGAGAAAAGATAAAACTACAAAAAAAAAAGATAAAATCAGATAATCAGTTCTAACGTAGGGATGTGAAAATTGGATACTCACAAAAGAATAAAGAACAGAATTCAAAGCATCGAGATGAGGTACCTTAGAAGTGTTCCAGGCATAACAAGGAAAGGCAGGATACATGAGAGACGATCCAATTATTCCAACTGCAAATGCGAATAAGCAACGACAAACCAATGAATAAAATGTGGTTACCGAGAATCTAAGTAAGCAGGAATAGAGGTTGAAATAGAAGTGTAAATCTTGTAAGGACGCTGAGAGTAAAACAAACGGCAAGAAACAGGAGAGTGGACAAAGCTATTTTACGAACGGGTTGAGGACCAACTTTGTAACCTTACACCTGACGGTTTTATAAAGTTTTCTTAATCATACCGGGTGTCCCACTTTAATCTTAATAGATGAATATCTCGAGAAATTAGATGGCGCTGTAATTGGTGAAAATAGGAACGAAAACTCCTATTTTTTGTTACCTATTTTAATTCTACGCTAAAAAGTAGTTTCTATCGAAAAAAATGTGAGGATATTTCGAAAAATTAAGTGGGCTCTATTGAACCATTCCAACGCCTTCTAGGATCTTATGCTTCAATTCAAAGTTACTTGGTCTGCAGTCTAGTGTCAAATATATGCTATGCAATGCAAGATAGGGGTTTCTATTAAAATAAATATGGGGAATCTTTCTCGCTTCTCAGCTCTATCTACAATCTAATTAATAAAAATATGTTTCAGACAAAAGTTGCTTACTTTTAGGCGTAGAATTGCAATATGTAATAAAAAAAAATAGAGCTTTCCACTAAAAAAGAAACATTTTGAGTTCAATTGGAATGTTTTCAATTCTAATCTGAAAGTCTCGATAATTAAGTTAGAAACTATTTCATGGTTTTTGTTTTGTTTTTTTTTTAAACATATTCTGCTTATTGGTACAATTTTTTGAGCAATTAAAAGCTAAAATGTGTGTATTCAAATCTTTAACGTTTTACGTCTCCAATGTCAACTCTAATTATAACATTTTTTTAACGCAATCCAACTAGACCTTGATCTTCGACGTTCGCTGTAGATTCCGACACGCCCTGTATAGACAGGTGAATCGTCCGCCCGCAACTTGAGCAACCGAGCATGGCATTTCTCCGAATCATCTCCTATTAGGCACGGCACCGCATATACTCACACTTCAGACAGCGCTCTCGGTTACGCAATACTTTCGTTTTCAACCGCTGGCATCACTGACCTCCATCTGCTGAAGTTGTTATGCAAAAGATATTCCGTGCGGTCGGCGCTTGTTTTCCCAACCGTTCCATCTCCGTCTCGAGAGCGTAGCATCTTTCTCGAACGATCCGATAGCACCTTTCCTAAATCGAATATTTCGAAGATATCGCCGGCGGATCGAAGAAGATGTACAGATTTCGCGGCGATTAATCGATTTGACGCCTCAAGAGTTCGGAAGAGAACTGCGAAAGAGGAGCTCTAAATTATCACGTAACTGCGATGAAATAACGAGTTTATCGAGTTATTTGCCGGCTATTATATGTGATGATGGTTTTTACGTGACAGGTGTGGCTAGCCGGGCGTCATTTGCCGTCTTGCGAAATGCAGAGGGGACAGAAAGATGGTATTAGATAATAAAATATGCGAGTTTTTGATTTGGATATTTTAGAAAAAGTATATCACGTGGCATATTACAATTTACAATATTTTATTTTGAAGGAAATTTTATCGTCTCTGTTCTTATTCTTAATTTCCTATTTTACTACTCTATTTTTATTACTTAAAATTTTTACCTTCTGGAAATTGTAAAATTGCATATTCTGCGTAAATAGAAGGAGGTCAAAATTTTCTCGTAACATAATAGATCTCATAGAGTATCTTCCAAACATATTTTGTCACATAGGGTGATTCATTTTCCATTTTGGGGAGGTCCTTTATTACTGAATCTAAAAGGCAGATTTATGGTAAAGTAGCTAAATTCTGTTTGTTATGAACACGAAGAGCAAATGGACCTGTAACAAATGAACTTCGAGATAAAAAAAAGAAACGAAAAAAGGTTGTTTTTTCGTTTTCTTCTTTTACCTCTAGTACGTTCATTTGGCCTTGCAGAAAATAACTAAAAACACATTCTCGAGGCCACTTTAGATTTACTATCTAATGGTGTAGTCGAAATCTTTATAGGTCGTTTCGTTTTTTTTTTTTCTGGCCATCATCAATTTTGTTATGCCTTATCGCCTCGCCGAGATATTCGATTTTGGTACCGCTAGAAAGAGTCTTTTCTTCTGATTTCGACTATATATAACATATTGACAAAAATTCTCGATATTATGCTTTTATTGGTTTTGATTCGATGACGCATTAAATAATCCAGCTATAAAATTTCAAACTGTTAAACATTTTAATTATCGTCGTGCTCCAACGAGATATGTTAAGCACTTTTTATTCATCGAACCAAAGTACAACAGTAGCGAGCACAATTTTGTCCAGAACAACAACCACATCGTATCATTTTACTCGATCTTGATAGGAATTTGTTCGAGAATGGATTGTTTACAAATCCGCGTAATGTTTACGTTAACGAGAATTTGAATTGAAACCAACTGGATATTTTATGAATGGTAAATTAAAGGAGTGTTTTTGCAAAGCTTACGTAAATTATGCACCTTACTTGTAGCAATGAATGGAAATAACAATAACAATAACAAGCGCTGGCTGCAATTAAAAGTGCGCCATCGCTATTACGGTATTGGAACCTGGAGAGCACGTAGAGCAGGTTTAGATGCACCTAGAAGGACCATCCCGAGAAGATTTTCTTTTCAAGCACTTGCTTGTGCAACACCGGTTTCAGTCGGTAACATTTTTAGCGCAACAATGGCGGAATACTATCGGTCGTAGAACATCATTACGGACGAATAGTGCGTATAGGGTTGCGTAGCTACCGGCATTATTGCAATTACCATTAGCATCGCGCTGGACGAATCTTATTTACTTTTCTTTTGCTGAATTGTCTTTCATTTACATGTTTATAAGTAGTATAAGCATTTTTTATTATTTTGCAAACATTTTATGGTGGTGCATCTTTAATTGCGGCCAGTGTAATATAAAATTATAAACCAACAACTGCAGTAAATAATTATTTTCATTCAATTGCGCACATTTTTTGGAAAGGAGTAAATAAATGAAACGATAAGAACTAGGAACGCAGAAGGCGATCGTAATTGTGATGAAATATGTGCACTACTAGTTGCAGTACTCTCGTCGTAAATTATCTCTAGGCTGCGGCATGATGATAGCCAGAAGTTGACGATGACCGGAAAAGAACCAAACACTGTTTAGATGGAAGATCGAAAGTAGTCTTGAAAATTAGGTCTTAGTTTTCTTCTGCAAGGTCAAATGTTGGGTGTTGGTGGTAAAAGAAGAAAATGAGCTATTTTCTCGAACGTCATTTGTCACAGGTCCATTTTCTTTTCGGTTTCATAACGAATATAAAATTTAGCAATTTTCGCAAATTTAAACCTACCCTCCATCTGCTTGTCACACTTCGCCATTTGTCTTTGCTTGTTTAGAAGTTGTTTCTTTGTTGTCTGCTTTTCTATTTTTAATTTTGTTCTTCTAGTTAGTTATTCCCATGGCTTTAATGTTATTTATTACTTCATCTTCCCTTCTAATTTTGGGATTTCCTCTTGGTCATCTTTCTTGTGTTTGCCAATTTATCTTTTTTGCGATTGATTCTTTTTTTTTTCTATTTGTGTCCATATCAGCGTATTCGTTTTAATTTATTTATTTTTTATTATATCTTCTCCTTCTAGTATTTCTTTTATTTCTTAATTCGTTAGTCTTTTGTACTAATCTCTATTTCTTTAGTCCGTAAATTCTTCTAATTATTTTCCTTTGAAACCCTTTTACAGTTTTTCTTCGACTTTATATGCAATGCGCTGCATACGCGACTGTAGGCCTTATTGCCTTATAATTTGCTGATTTTATTCTTTGTGATATTTCTACACCCTTATCGTTAGTATTACTTATAATGGGTCCAAGGTATTTAAACTTTGAACTTCTTCAAATTTTAATATTTCTCGTTTATTCTCTACTTTGTTTTCTCTGTCGATTTTCATATATTTCGTCTTCTTTTGATTTATCTCTAGTTTCCTCTTTTTTGCTTCATCGCTTATTTTCTTTACGGTCTTTTCTACCGCGATATCGTTCGCATATGCAATTAGTTGCATCACTTTTTATTATTATTATTATAGGTCCTCTTATTTCACAACTCCTTATTACTCCTTCTTGAGATATGTTGAAGAGAACTGCCGAAAGTACATCTCCCTGTCCCATTCCTTTTGTTTGTTCTACTAAATTTGTTATTCCCTCTCATGTCACTACCATTGCCTTGGATTTATCCAGTGCCATTTTGATTAGCCTGCTTATTTTTTTTGGTTGATTTTCCTTGCCTAAAACAATTCTAGCATTCTCGTATTGCTTTTGCAAGATATTATTTAATCTTTTCAGTATCACTGTGGTTAGTACTTTGTAGATTGCGTTTAGTAGAGTTATTCTTCTGTAATTCTCGCATTTTATGTCACTATTCTTGCTTAATTCTTTCCTTTCGTTTTTGACTATTTCATTATTAATACTGTCTAATCCTGTTTTTCCATTTATAATATTGATTTCTTCTTTTGTTGCTTATTGTGCTATTTCGTATTCTGCGTCTGCCATGTTTCTTTATTTATATTAGTCAATGTCGATCATATTATAGCAAAATTAGAGAGTTATAGCTATTTATAAAATTAATCAATAATAAAATTCGCAATCAGTACTAAATTTCGTTAATTAACTACTTAGATAACCTGTCATTGGATTTATGTAAACTATTTGTCATTTGATTAATAATAAAATTGTCCCTCGCGCCCTTGATCCCATTTACGAATGGCAACATTTATAACTAGCAATTCCTAGATTTCGTACGGTGACGAACGAAAATACCTGGCCGAACGGAAACCGCAAATAACAAAAACTCAATATCAAATTGCAACATTACTATAACGCCCACTGTTTGTATATTCTTACGTATATTACCGAATTTACTTTATTTCTTAACTGCTAGTGTTTAATTTAACATGGTACCGTGCGGTATTGGCAATAGTCAACATAAATTAGCACAGAGAAGAAGATATTGTTACCGAGCGTTTTCTAGACGCTAAAGCAATTCTCTTTCAATAATGTACCAAGCTGCGTTTAAACTTACCGGTTTTATTGTTACTTTAACCCGAGCCGATTCTCAGAAAGAATTTCGCACGTGATGATGTAATGTGTATAAGGATTCATCGCGTTAATTTTGCTTTCTACATAATCTTATGAGAAGGTTTTACGGTAATATGTTCTAAATCTTGATTCGATTGAATGTATTTTCCTTTCATTTGATTTGGAAAATCAAATACGCACCTGAGATATATTGGAACTGTATATACGAGGATGGTATGATAAATACCTGCGTTAAGGAAGGCAATTGTTTTGCATTTAATATATTTATTTCTCGACATAATCTCTTTGTAGGTTTACACGGTTTAGTTCAACTTTTTGAAGCTTTCCAAAGAATAATTTGTCGAACTCTGTAAAATAGGCCTCTGTTTTGGCAGTGACTGCTTCGTTTAGCGTAAACCGCTTTGCGTCAAGCTATTTTTTCAAGTTTGGAAAAATAAGAAGCCACAAACTGGACTAGTTTTGCTGGGTGATGCCTTTTTGTCTTTAGATTATGCCTTGCAGATCTCAAAAAATTGCCGCCGGCTGATGGGAATCGCCTTCCAATTCATTGGCGCATGTTTGTCGGGAAAAACCCATTTTGCCGGGTGACCTTTGGCGTTCATTTTCACCTACAGTCACATAACGCCGTACAAGCTCACTCGTAACACTCTTAAACAAGTTTAAATACTGTTTTCAAGTTATTACGTTAATCTGCATCTTTCCGATAGCTTCTTCATATTAATTTTTCAACTCAGATGTTTGCCGTATTAGTAATCCTTCTAATCTTCACCCGGCGGTCTGCTAACACTACAGCACGAACTTTATTGATTCACCTCAATGAGGTGACCTCTTCAAAGGATGTTCGGCCACGCTTCAAATTTATTAAACCAGCATCTGCATCCAACTTTTTCTCCACGTTTTTCCATCAAAAAGAAGAAATCGAATCACTGACCGGTATTGTTCTTTTCCCAAGGCTGCATGCCCAAATACATAAGCTGGCTTACTTCAAACAAATATCAAAACAACACTATTCAATGGATGTCTACGAACTTTCGAGACAAGTCGACTAAAAGAATAATACGCAATATAAGAATAATCGCAGTTGGTAGAATAGATTTTGACACAAAGCGCCATTTGTGTTCAATCATCGATACATTTTGTACTCTTCTCGTATAACTCTACGTATGAAGAGACAAAAACTACTTTTGGCGATAAGTGATAACCAAAAGTTTCATAAAGAGGATACGAAACTCGTTCTCGATACGATACTAAACTTGAAGACGAGAGTTCGAGTGGTTATGAGGCATTTCGAATAGGAGTTTTTTGCGATTTAAAACCAAATTGTGCGTCTTTTGAGAATATAAATATTTACTATAAAAAATATTTTTTTACAACATTTTTACAACATAGGTTTAAACGGAGGATAGTTGCGCAATTACAGTAATCCCTTTGGAATGTCGGAAAAACGATTTATGGAATTGTTTCGAGTAACTAAGTTACTTGCCCATTTTTTAATGAGTACATTAATCTAGCATTTAGCAGGAAGTGTGGGAAGAATATAGGTACCCATCTTTGGATATTAGAGTTCTAGTTGCTTTACGATTCTATGCAACAGGAGGTTACCGGAAACGAGTTGGGAAAGAAGACATAAATGAACTAAAATTTGTGTATTTTAGTTTCGAATATTATTATCATATTCTTTAACAGGTTGAAATAGTTTATCGTGTTCCTACATTTTACATTTTTATTTGATTCTGTTGTTTATTTTTTTAAATTGCCTCACTACATTTCTGAAGAATACAGGGACATGATTTTGTGTTATGGTGAAGCTTGATCGAATTCTTCCGAAGCTCAACGTATCTATCGAAAAAGATATCCATTAAGACATGTTTTTAATGCTAGAACATTTACTGACGTGCATACGTACTTGGGCGAAGGTGAACTTATCATACTGTTACAAAATAACACGAGAATAAGCCTTAGAATAATAAATTCAACTGTACGGAAAGTTAATCCTGAATCAGTTAGATAAGGCCTCAAAGAACAGCTTCTTTACTCGTTTCATTTCAAAAAAATTAATTTTCTTCACCGATGAAGTAATAGTGTTTTCAACCTAGGCCTATTGGAGAGATAGGAACTCTTATTAAACCGTAATACGGAATTACTAGCATGAGTTTTCTATTAATGTGTTGGCAGGTATAATCGACAATTACCTACTTAGTCCATTTCGATAGCTCAATCGATCGACAGGCGAACTGTATCGACATTTTCTGGAAGATGAACTGAACCATTTATTAGAAAATGTACAATTGAACATTATTCAAAGAATGTACTACATGCATGACGGCGAGCTAGTTCGCTTTTCTCGGAGAGCAAAGTAATTTTTGCAAAGACGATTTGGAAGTAGCTGGGTTCGTCGTGGAGGCTAGTTGGTTGTCCCGAGCTTAATCCCCTTGATTTTTATCTTTGGGGGGTTTATGTAAAATGAAATGTAAAAGAACTAAAAAACGATGAAGCGCAATTATTGAACAAAATTACGGAGTTTGCTGATAGATTCCGTAATAATTCAGGCATACATCAAACATGCCTTTAGTCACTAATACATGCATTGAAAAATCCAAGAGCAGTGCTACTAATTTACATTTTCAAAAAAAATATTTCAAAGTAATAATATCCTGTACCTTGAAAACAAGAAGCGTGCGGATATTAGTGAGTAAGACCTTTTTTTTATTATTTTACGGTCCTCCATCGCGTTTTTGTTTCAATGTCGCCCTATATATCAAATTACACAAACATGCCAAACTTAATGGAGTTCGTCAATCGATTCGATTTTTTAGGAGTAATAGGTATCAACGGTATTTTAAAGACGCGCTAAATTGTAAATTGCGGGTGTAACTGCAGATGACGCTATTATAAAGGTAACAGACGAAACTAGCTTTATAATAGAAAAGGATACCATTCCTTGAATGTGCAAGTAATTTGTGAACATTTCAAACAAAAATACGAATTTTGACGATTCTTTCATTTTGGCGACATTTTGCCAAGACGGAGGTACACTACCCGACAAAAACACAGACGCGGTATCGTTTCTATTTACGAAACAAAGTTTATAGACATTATATAAAATGTAAATGAGGGTTATTAATACTTGTTATGGAAATAGTCCATTTATAGATATTTCTGGGTATTTATTGCTTTAGTGGGGGTAATTGAGATTTTCCCAGATCGAAATAGGAATTTTAAATGCGACAAAAATTTAGACCCTGTGCATTTATTACATTAATATAAGCAAAAATGTTCTAATTTGATGCTTCTCTTTATATGCAGCGGTTGTGCTGGTAAAGTGTACACATTTCACCACGAGAAATTATGTTTTATAAAGTGTTTGCAATATGGGTAGAAAAAAGCAATTATCCTTGATAGAAAGGGGAAAGTTCTAGCCTGGCACCAGGATGGTGTTAGTAAGAAGGAAATTGCTCGTCGGTTACGAAGAAGCAATCATTGCGTTAGAAATTTCCTAAAAGATCCGGAAAATTACGGCAAACCAAAGGCCAGGGGCGAAAGCTGTAAGTGAGCAGGATAAACATATGATATTGCGGTGTGCATCCAATTCTTCTGCGTCGGCGAGAGTTATTGCAGAACAGGCGGGGGTACAAACGCACGTGCGTAATGCTCAAAGGATTTTAAAGGCGTCACCGGTAATATCACGGAAGAAAATGTTGAGAAAACCGCCACTTTCGGCGAAACACAAAGAAGCGAGGTTGAGATTTGCTGAAGAACACCTATCCTGAAAGAAACAATAGGAGAACGTTATATTTTCCGATGAGAAACGTTTTAATTTGGACGGACCGGATGGGTACTCGCATTATTATCATGATCTGAGAAAGGAACCAAAAGTGAAAATGACCAGACAATTAGGGGTGGATCTGTGATGATATGGGCAGCGATTGGATTTCGCGATAAAAGTGGGATAGTGTTTTGCACAAACAAAATGGCATCTGAGACGTATAAAGACTTATTGCGTGATAATCTTCTACGTTTTGGAAACCAATGAGCCGGGCGCAATTTTGTTTTTCAGCAAGATAACGCGCCACTTCATAAAGCAAAAACCATTACTGAATGGTTTAAAGCGAAAAAGATTAAAACTTTACAGTGGCCGGCACGCTCACCAAACTTAAACATTATTGAAAACATGCGGGGTGAATTGGCACGTCGCGTTTATGGCGGAGGCCGTCAATATTTCACGGTACAAGAACTGAAACCGTCAATAGTGACCGAATGGCAGAATATCAATCAAAATTATGCGTTAAATTTATATAAATCTATTGATAACAGACTATTGGAAGTGATTAAGAACAATGGAGGATCTACGGATTACGGATCACTCATTTTTTTATTTTTGTTTTACATTTGCAACAGAGCGTCTAAATTTTTGTCACAGAAATTGTTTAAACATTGGAGTAATAATTTATTATTTAGTTCATATATTACTGGAGGAAATATTTTGAAGTTTATTTTACTTTTATGAATAAAAACTTAATTAGATATCTTGCTAGTTTCGCAAAGAAATGTTGTAACCCTTCAAACATCTTACCGCATCTAAGTTTTTGTCGGGGAGTGTATGTGCAGCGACTATACAAAACATCTTCACTAAGGAAGAAGATGTTACAAATTTCTTAAATTTTTATATTAGAGATTGCTGATCATTATCCATGGGTTAATGTAAACATCTTCGCTTAAAATGCTTGCCCCTCAACACTGGGTTGGTTTGTGATATCTATTGGACTCGCTTTGTTTATGTGTGTGATGTCATTGTTCATCTTTATGTCACGCCATAATTTCCAGTTATATCACGTCTCCTTCCATATTATTATAAATAATAGCTCCTTATTACTGTAATTATCCTTAATAAATGTGATCTTAACATTTAAAAGGTGCCATCTCTACCAGCAAGAAATACCTTTTTGCGAAATATATTCGCGTGTCAACTTACGAAGTAAACCGCAATCGAGCAGTTAAACACCGCATCCTTTCTAAGAGACTATAACTTTCACGCTTTTATATTCTACAAAACACTGAATAAACGTAATAGTTCACTAAACAAATTATCCACATTCAATTGACTCTCTATTTGCGGGGAATTAAACGAACATGTTTGTCGAAAATATTTGCGTCTACTATCCGTTAGATGCCGAGAATAGTACACGGATATTTATAAAGCTTATTAATGTATTTGAATGAGTATACTTACATGCATATGTGGTTGTAAGTTATGTCGTATAAATAGCAATTAATTCCCGTAAGAATTAATGCGTGAAATGCATAGATTTATAAACAGAATATGTAATGGGTATAACAGCATTTTTAGATTATAAAAGTTTTAACGATTGTGCTATAAAGAGATGGTTTCATTGTTCATGTTGATGTTCCTTCAACAAATAGTGTAAATTCTGTTACGTTCGCAGCGATTGAAAATTTCCTTATTTTCATCGATTTGAAATAAAAAATATAATTGCAGAAATATATGAAATACAAAAACTACGACGATGACCTTCGGATAATTTTCTCTTCAAACAAAATTGCGTATGATTTCTATATCCTTATGTGTTATGAATGTTCTAAAAATATCCTGAAGCTTTACCATTGGCCTTATTTTTTCGTGTTAAATATTTCGTATCTGCGCGTGTTAAGTGTAATCTTCACACATTTAATGAGGTCAAGTATATCATCCTAGTATTATATGATCGAATTTTGTGATTCATTTGAATAACAAATAGTGATTGGAGAAGATTATGTGAGAGGTTATCTTTGTTGATTCTACGATTACATTTCTGGGTTAGTATTAAAAAATATAATTTAAAAACTCCTCTAAACATTAAACGTTTGGGCTGCTGTTTACAGAAACAGGATTATCGGATCCTATTCTTTGAATGGTGATTTAGCAAGTGGAATCTGTTTGAACCTCTTAAATAGGCTTACCAATTGCAACATTGTTGTAGCAAAATGGATTGGACGAAGGAGTACCATTGAATAGTCTGCCAGATCTCCGGATCTTAGTCTATTGTCCAATATCTCAATGCTTTAACATTATGTAGTGCTTTTAATGACCATTTTACCAACTCTCAGGTTATAGTAATACTTCAATTTATTCTTGCTCTATTATTAATAATGTAGCGCATAATTTTCTTGTTTACTCGTTGCTGAATTAGATGTATCCGATACTATCACTAAATTAAACTCGTCCCATAGTGTTCTCTGTTCTAGAGCTTTGGTGCAGCCTCTTACTTGATTGATTTATCCTTTAACAAATATCTTATTATTAAGTATCTTGCCATCACACTTCAAGGTGATGCTAGTAGTATTGAAAACTATAACAAATTGCTTCAATAAGTTCAGTTTATTTTGTGATAACCAACCCCAATAGATCTACAAATACAGTTTTATACAACTATGTAATTTAAATAGCTAAATCCATCGATCGTGGTTCCCCATCTGCAGCAATGCTGAAAAAAATTGAAAAAAGTGAATTTCGGGCGGTGATTAAACACTTATATTTACAAGGCTTAACACCGAAGGGGAATAAAGCCGAGTTGGATGAAGTTCATGGTATATTTGCTCCTGCGTTAGCAAATGGTTACAATTGGATAAATGAGTTTAAACGTGACCGTACATCCACAAAAGATGAACATCGTTCTGGCCGCCCAGTGGAAATGATTGAGAAAATCTACAAAATGGTTTCGAATTATTGACAAATTAAAATGCGTGAAATAGTTGAGGCCACAGGCATATCGCAAGGTACAGTCCTCTTAATTTTGCATGAAAAATTGAGTGTGAAAAAAATCCCGGCAAGATGAGTGTCGCGTTTGCTCTCAATGGAGGATAAACGCAATCGTGTGGTCGCCTTTGAAGCTGTTTTCAGTGCCAATCTTGACGAGTTTCTCTGTCGATACATAACTATGGACAAAACATGGATACACTGCTATACTTTGGAAGCAAACGAACAGTCAAAACAGTGGGTTTTTGAAAGCGAACGGGCTCCTAAGAAGGCGAATACAGTGAAATCGGCCGGCAAGGTGGAAAATAATAATTGGAAAACCTTCTATTTTACCTTCGTACTGTCTCAACTTGAGCATGCTTCAATTACGAGGTGTGTTTTTGAAGTAAATAAGTTAGAAATTTAAGTTAGATAATGTGTAAACTAATTTGTAAACTAATTCAGACGGATCATTCGTATCCTTGAAACGGTCGTCCCGGATTAATTAATTAAACTTGTGTGGTGCGGAGGTGGCTGATACTTTTGTATTGTTTACCATACTACGCTACAGTCTTTGCTCTCATTATTAATATGATTTAATACTAATTAAACTTATGATGTTTTTTAAATATGACCAACTCGCATAGACTCACCATAAGTCAACATTTAATTTGCTTGGTCAAAGCAATTTATAGGACCAATAACAAGGTTGCGATAATCCGTGTGAGATATCTGTTAAAACGTTATGATGGTCACAACGCCCTTTAGACATTCACTATTGGCATTGATAAAATTAGATGTTACTACTTAAAGAAAAATGAAATTAGTAAATTAAAAATCCATATCCTTCAGGATTTCTTCGTTGCATTTACTGAACTAGACACTCTGTATAGGGAATATTAGGGGCATGTGAAGAGAAATTGCTTGTTATGTAACGAGTGCAATAATCCATGAGCTCTAGTGCCTGGAAAAAACGTCGAATATTTACTTCAGATAGTTATCAATATTTAAATAGATAATGAGAAGAAGATAGCGGAAGAATGGTTTGGAACATCGTGTATATTACTATAAAATACATTCATTATATGAATTTGCATGAATTTTACAGAAGTAAATACTATAATATACATATTACAAGGAAAAAATCAATTTTTATCTGTCTCTAACTAAGATTAGTTTGTGTTTAATTATGAAATAAATTTATTTGTTTTTCATTGATTATTTAAATATCTTAAATTTAAGTTTTGATTATTTCGGTAGTACTTAATAGCTACGTACTACCAAGTATTGTCGATTATGAACGAATCTCCTGGCTTAGTCAATATTTATTGACCACGCAATAGCTTATATTTACATAGTAACTATATATTTTACTTTGAAAATTTTATCTTGATTTTAGTGGCTTTTCCATATAAATTTGTCAAAGCTTAATATCTCTCGAAAAGCGCTTTTTCAATAGCTAATAACAATTATCTTGATAATCTAATGTTCTCTCTATTTTACCAGATAAAACGAGATAGAAACGATGATCTAAATTACCTAATTCTAGGATGCAATACTTATAGTCAATAAAAGGAAAAAAGCGTTGCAAGAATCTAAGATTTCAGATTTTAAGAGGTTAAATTCATAACATTTGTTTGCATTCTTCCCCCATTTGTCTTTTCCTTTTTTTTTCCGTTGGTTTGCCTTATGAAATTGTTGAATAAAGCCGTTTCGATGAGCACCGAAACATGAGGTTTTGTCTCCGTTAAAATCCAAGGTTTTAGGTACTTTAATATGTTCAAAAACACATTTATTAAATAAACAATTTTCATTTAAATTCAATAAACCTCTCAACAGGCAACACGATTACATTGTATCATAACTTCCGCTATCGTTTTTTCTTTCTCCTTTCCTCCCTTAAATTATAGCTCTGCGATGATCTATATATCTCGGCAGTTCCTTTACTCTCGTTCATGAGAACCATCTCCTGCGTTCTCTCCGCCTTATTTTTCAGTATTTTCTTCAGGTTCATTAGACTTGTTAAGATGTTTTTTCAATGGATTCGTCGTTGTCTAATTCGCTAAACAGTTCTTCATCCTCCTCAGAACCATGGTTTCATAAAGACAGCTGCAGTAGACCCTTCTCGACGTAATACCCGTCACAACGTTTAACAGCGGTTACCTTGTATGGTCCCAAAAATTTTGTAGTGACCTTCTCCACACTGAAGTGCGTTTTAATTTGTTTCCTATTAAAGCTTCTTTAGTTTTCTTCTTGAATCTTATAGTTTTATTTTTTAGCTTCTTTTTTTAGGCGATCCACAAAAGTAGCCTTGTATTCAGCTCCAATAAATTTTTTAACAATATGCTTTTAATTTTTGCTGCTTCTACATTAAGTTCCCGATGTTTTCTTTTAACTAAGTTCCATAATCTTCCTTGATCTGTTCGTCTTTCTTATCACCATTCACCATGTTTTTGTGATTACTTTCGCCTTCGTTGTCTATGTTAAATTATACGAAAGAAAAAATAAAATGGTGTTTTTTTTTCCCTTAAAAGGAATATATAATATTCATAAAATCACAGCAATCCGTGATGTCTTTCGTTATTTGTTAAGTTACTCATGTTCTCCATTGTACATATCATTGAAGACAGAAGATTTTTTTTCTCAATCTCGAAACGGGTAATCGCAAATCTAATAGACGATAATACGGCATCGCATTACTATGATTTTGCTGATTAGTAACAGTTATGTAACCGCTGTATATATACGCATACATCTCGTAAAATAACTAGGTAAACATTCCGAGCAGATGGGCTGTTGACTTAAACAATTTATTAAAGTAGTAGAAAGAGAGGCCGAATGGCAGGAGAAAAAAAAATGACCTTGCCAACTTTAACCTTTTTTTCTCGAGAAAGTGAGAATTTTCGTATCCACTTGGCCTACTATTATTATTCGATTGTGAATACGGACGATCGAAATTTATTGTCTTCTCGTCACGTCACCGCTGAATGAAGCAATCGATCTATGATCGAAATTATTTATTCAGATTTCATATCATCGTCGAGATGGATTATTGTAGTTTTGGAGCGTTTGTTCGAACGTTGAATTATCATAATTTTACATGTTTTATCGAGAAACTATTCAGAAACGTAATTTTTTTGATAGTTTCGTGATCTAAAAGTTAGTTTTTAATTCAGAAATTAGATTCAAAGCAGATCTAGTCTGAACCTTGTCCCGTGGTTCACTAAACTCGTATTCTTCATTCCTATCGTTTTCTTGTTTCTTAGTCATTTTTTAAATTATTGTCATTTATTATACAAATTTTTGCTGGATACAATCTATGTAGCATTTAAGTAGTTTATGAAATCAAGGCTTTGGTTGCACTTGTGTTCGCATCTTTAATACCATTTGTTGTTGTTTAGTCATAAACACATCGTTCACAATCTTCACATGGTGTAGCGTTTGTTGTGGCTACCATGGAGAAAATATTGTGTATTGATTGCTTTGTTTGAAGTAATTTTTATTTAATAAATCCAAATAATTTTGGAGGTTTTAGGAAATTTTTTTCTTAGATTTTTTTTAGGCGAAGATGGGCCTTTTAGTTGGTACCATTCAACAATATTGGTGGCTTAAGTGTTTAACAGGTGTTTTTTAAAGTTCTGGAAAATTAAAAAAAATTCAAAAATCTAGATTTTTTGCTTCCAGGATTTTTTTTGAAATATCCAATGCTGTCAATCCTTTTTTGTTATTTTTGACTATTGGATATTTTAGCAACCTTACAAAAAATTTGTAAGTTTTCTTAATTTTTTGTGAATATATCATTAATTAAGAGCTTCCCCACCAGATAGTAGATTGCCACTATGAATATAAGGAGCAAAACAAACATTAAACATTGGCACTCTTCTCTCTCGATACTAGAAAATTGTTTTATTTAAAACGTATTAACTCCAAAACAAGCGAAAATTTGGACCATTTACAAGAACGCTAGTTAAGATTTCTTAATTACGCTATAACTTGAAAACAAATGAAAAATTTACAATGTTTAAAAATGCATTTTTTGGGATACGGTTTCATCCGCTTTTTTCCAAATATTCAAAGATTTGATTTTAATCTTTAGATGTTGAGAATTTGTTAAACTATTGGATATTTTTGCGATTTTCGAACATTCCATAAATTTTGTAGAATTTTGTTCTTAGCGTGAATTGCAGATCTCTTTTTTGTAAATTTCGGTACCTTGAATAAATGCAAAACTGATAATGTTCATACGTAGTTCTTTTTGCTGGCAATCTCCCTATTAAAACTTACGTTAGCAAAAAGCAAAAGGTTTAAGAAGAAGAAAGTTAACAACTCGTTTCCTTTTCTTTTCCAGAAACCAAATCATGTCACCACTAGCAATAGTGGGACAGTTGATCTTGATACCATTACACCTAGTCACCGCTGATGTCAGCCACGTGTTACAAGCACCAGCATCCACTAACACCAACGCACAAGCTGTAAATCTTCTTGTTTCAAGCAGTTCGACGAAGCAAAGCGCCAGGAGCGAATTCTGGTGGCAAAATGAGAATTCACCGCTGAAAAAAGCATATGACCAATTCAAAGATTGCAAATCGAAGAACGGTTGCGGCCGTAGACAATCTCATGCGGTCCAAATCAACGATTTAGCCTCGGTCAAGATAGATCTGAGTAAGAATCCTTTCTTTAGTGGAGGTGTTAGTGGCAATGCTAGTTTTTACAAGCCCAAAATCGATTTGAGCAAAAACCCGTTCTTCAGTGGACACGGGCAGGTGATCGAGGATAACGGCGAAGGATTTCTAGGAGTCCAACCTGCGGAAATCAAGTTCGCCAAATCGAAACCTCTGAGTCTCACGCACCCTTTGAGTGGAAGTGACTGCTCTGGAAATGGTGCTATCTGTGTGCCGAAAGGAAAATGTAATAATGAAGGATTTGTGACGGCTAACAATGATGGTGCGTTGCAGAGTGGTAATAAGGTAAGTTTTAAGATTTGAAGTAATTAGATGGTTATCAAAAGAAATGTTTTGTATTGTGTAAAAATTTGGAAGAAAAGAAGATGTCATTAACTAAAGAAAGAAGGCTGTATTATTTAGATTTTATTGGTCTAAAATATGTTTTAGTTATGTCTATTCTTGTGATTCTGGTTAAAGTTTTAAAACAATATTTTGTGATTTTATTGTTTCAAAAATTGTAGCAATCTTTAATAGCTCTACTTTCTTGGATATTTTTGTGCATCAAGTTTTGATATTGCTAATATTTTAAGATGGTTGTGAAGCTGCATAATGTCCTTTTTTTATGTTTGTGGTGGAAACCAGTTGGTGACTGGTGCTGCGTTTTTTATGAATGGCGCCCATTCCAGTATGCGACCTTGGCCTTATGTTCTTGATAATTCCCACAGCTTACGTTATTATAGAATTTCAATGGAAATTCTTAAGCTTTGATTGCCTACAACAGCGATTAACGGATCCGCTTTTAGGATATATCACAATATATTTTATCAAATGATATTATTTACGTAGAAATGATAGTATACAGCAATTCGTAAATTGTGGTATTTAATTTTAGATCAAGGTGTGAACAGAACAATTTCTGAACTTGGTGTTTCAAAAACTTTGGCATTATTATGGCGAGGTTGTTAATGCTCTCCATTGTCTTCTGTTCCTAGTTATTCTTGTGGTTTTATTCAGTGTTAGATTGATTTGGTGTAATTCTTTTTGAATTGTCTTCTTCCAGTTATTTTGTGGTTACCCCCTTTTTCTTTTATGGAATGTTGTAGCTTAGCGCTTACTATATTCCCAGTTGAATTCTATAGCGTGTCTTCTATTTACTTTCATTTGCATTTCTTGATATCTATCTTTTCTTCATTCATCTTTCTTCTAATATCTACATCAACGATCTCTATTATTGTAGAGTTTTGGCATATGCAGAGGATGCGAAGAGTTATTCTGGAATTCTGTCCAACACCAACTGCTTTGACTTGCAGAGAAATTTAAATATTATTTTAGATTGTTGCTATCCTGTGATGCGTTTTTCTTAGTGCTAAAGGCATGAAAGCGGCTGAAATTAATCGTCAAATCAGTGAGGTGTGTGGAGAAAACATTATGATTGATGGTTGGAGCTTTTAAAGATGGCCGCACGTGAGAAACGAAGTGGGCAACCTTCTGTCAGTACCAAAAATTTGGTGCAAAAAGTTGACGAAAAAGTGAAAGAGAACAGACGTTTCACAATTTCGTCGTTATCCGATGAGTTTCCCTCGAGTCTCGAGAAGTGTTCCCTATGTAATTGTGATCGAACACTTCAATTATCGAAAGTTATGCTCACGCTGGGTACCGAAAGTATTGACAGAGGTGCATCAAACCAAACGTTTAGCCAGTGCATTGGTTTTCCTAAAACGGTACAGTGACGAAGGTGATAATTTTTTAAGCCCAATGTTACAGGCGATGAAACACATGTATTGTGTTTTGGGACAGGAAGGGGGTGTTGTTTGCGGATTTTTCGTGGTGACACAATACAACGCATCGTTTCAGTGGGAACAATTCCATTACCCTCCGTATAGTCCTGATCTAGCGCCCAGTGACTACCACATGTCTCTGCATTTGAAGAAGCATCTGGGTGATCAGTGCCACGACAACGATGATGAAGTCAAAACGATCGTGGTGAAGTGGTTGCTAAATCGGGCGGCAGACCTCTATGATGAGATTTCTATCTGTTTTTCGAACGGCATTGAGGTTACCCACAAAGAGGGACTGACTATAGTACATGCATACACTCACGTATTTTGTTTACTATTTTTTTTTTACACTGAAGTAATAAATATTGTTATTTCTTGTCCTATTATTGGCAAGCCTGTTGAACAATAAAGATCACTATTATTATTTTGGTTATTAGTAACTCAAGGAACCACATCGATTTCAATCTAAGCTATTTGGACGTATCAAGCATACATCGTCAACAAATTCTATATTCTTAATTTTTCAAAAGCATTCCAATTTTCGCCTATTCCTTTTCTTTATATTTCCTTCATAACCCAATCCATCATTAGCAAAAAAATGATTGGGAATAGCACGCAGCACGCATTCTCGTCTGATGCTTCTTTGTATGTTAGTTCGTTCGGTAGGATGTCATGTTCCAATCTTGCTTTATAATTATTAGAAGAATTAGATTATTTTGCACATTGAGGCTCAATCCACCGAGTCCAAAGATCGCTCGAAATTAATAACAATGATGTGAACTTTTCTGTTATTTTCTGTCATTTGCTCTGAGATAATTCCAAGTATGCATATATGGCCTGTACACGCTCTATTTGGTCTAAATCCGGCCAGGTGTTCTCGCAGATTTGCTTTTAAGGGATCTTTAATTTTTTTTAGGCAGGTATAACTTTTGTCATGATTTTATTAGATACCAAAGCAAGGCAATTGGTTTGCTCTTTTCACATAGCACTAAGTAATATTTTTTGGTTACTCCTTCTTGTCATTCTTTTGGAAGTTCGTTTTTCTACCCATATTTTTGTAGGTAAGACACAAAAGACCTCCACCCTCCACCGAGGTATCTAAATGAGTTTTTTACCTGCTCCACTGGGACGTCACCTTTCCCTGCAGCTCTATGATTTTTGAAAATTTTTATTGCCTGTTCAATTCCATCTTTCGCGGATTCTCCTTTAACCATGCTTAGCAGTTTTGTATCATTTGTAAGTTTTCGAGAAATTCACGTGGATCGCTATTTTATACAGCGCAGCATTGTTAAGTTTTAAAATTTAATTACTTAAACAGATTCTAATAAACGTTTTCAGCAAATTGCTTTCTATGTAGCGCAATCTTTGAATTGTAAAAGTCACGTTACTATCTTAATTAAATCAGCAAGTCTAAGGAAGAAACAACTGCGTCCAACCGTAAAAATTTCATATCGCTTATTTACCGTTTTATTTCCAGTGACCGAATACACAGCACAAACACACACGCGTACACAACATTCTGTGACCGTAGATAATCTTCGAAAATGTTTATGTATGAATTTATTTATAAATTGCTAATTTACTTTTCATTGACATTTAAAAATTTTACAGAATTACATTTGAGAATTGACATTTCGAAGCATCTAATTATCGCCACAGCTATCGGAGTTTCACCTTCTCCGAACGTACGCCACAGCGTTTACATATATTGTCGTCGAATAATACTTTTCCTGGTTTATTTCTAATTCAAGGATTATTGACTTAATAATGATAATGTTCTTGCCTTATTGCTACTAATTTCTTCGACAATCGGCGTATTTGAATAGGGATATTCTTACAAAATTCTTCTTTTTACCATAAGAATTGGAAAAACATAATCTTTTTTCGATATACACCTTCAATAACCTTCACGATAACCGTTATTTCTACACAGTTTGCTCTTATGTTGTTATATAATTGCATTTATATGATGTAGTTGATAGCTGATACAGAATGTCGAATTAAGAGGATTAAAATTTGTCATAAAGGGATTCTCAAAACTCTGTTTCTAGGAACGATTTTAAACTGTATCTGATAGTTACAAATATGAGGAAGTAATGCTTGAATTCCTCCATAAATTAATACTTATGTTTTGTTCTGCGTATATTAGCGTATATTGTAGGAATAAGGTTTATTTCAGACGTTACTATATATATAATCCGTGCGGTGAAGAATCATCTTTAATAATTCAAATTGCAAATCATCTGCATTTTAAAGTATAATGATTTCCTGATCTGTAGATAAGAGTAGTTGGAAGTACTCGTTTGTAACTGTAGAATATTTTAGGGTCCCTAGATCTTCTTGGAATATTTAACCAGCATTCGTCTGATTTTGTCTGACAATTGGTATGATTTTTCCCATTTTCTAAACTTCCGTTTTAAGTGGCTTTCTACACACCACAGTAAGTGCCTGGATTAAGGAAAGACATATTCAAGGCTGCTTCTTTGGGTAGCTTATCAGTCTCTTCATTTCCACAATCTCTTGATGACTCACTAGCATGGTTTCTACTTTACAGACATCCTCAGATCAAATTCATACGTACCTTTCTTTTAAAGAATTTAGGTTTCCAAGTTGAAACCGCGTCATAATTGCAAAAGTTTGTCGACGTTTCGCTCTCAGTTGCATGAAGCTTCTTCTGAGCTGCTGCATGTTGTATCGGTGCTGTGAGAAGAACTCGTATGTACCTACTGGTTTAAAAGTGCTGTTTGACTGTCCTGCAGTTACATTCTCAAGGTTATTTTTGGTACAAAAATTTCTGTTTGGAATTTGTTCGCTTGGTAAGAGGTGCTACTTAGGTCCTCTACTACCTATGCCAATTCTAATTTATGGTTTATAATGACCTCCTTATAAAGCCGATGAAAATTATATTGCAACGGAATCGTGTCCTTAGCAAGGTACATCGTTGGAACTTTTAAGGATTTTGAGATGTCTTGTAAGGTCTCCCAGCTTTAGTTCTTCTTTTAAGCTGTTTTTGTAA
>LR737434.1:71515-123934 GCA_902655005.2 Marronus borbonicus | reverse complement strand
GATTCCCACTTATCACCATTATTTAGCAACTTTTCTTTGTTATAAAGTAACTCTTCATGCGTTTCGGTAGAGTATTCGAAATTGGGTCCTTCTACAATCGCATCGACGGGGCAAGCTTCTTGACAAAAACCGCAATAAATGCATTTCGTCATATCAATATCATATCTCGTGGTTCTTCTTGAACCATCAGCTCGTTCTTCGGCTTCAATTGTGATTGCCTGAAAATTTCCAATAAATTATTTAATGGGAAAGACTGTCGGAAAATAAACTTACTTGAGCTGGGCAAATAGCTTCGCACAATTTACATGCAATACATCTCTCTTCACCAGATGGATATCTGCGAAGCGCATGTTCTCCTCTAAAGCGAGGGCTTAACGGGGCTTTCTCAAATGGATAGTTAATCGTAGCAGGTTCCTTGAAAATATGAGCCAGCGTAACTCCGAAACCTCGCACTAATTCGGTCCAGAATAGAGTTTGCGCTGCTCTATCTGCAAAGAAAATCTTTTCCTTCAATAGCAGCTTGACGGAAGGGAATTAAATTAACCTGTAATGTCGTTCATGTCCATGCTTGAATAATCTTTGCTAATGATGTAGTAGTCTCCCTTTGAAGCATGTCTTTTTTGTACAGTTGCAGTCAATGGTCTTGCTAAATTGGAGCCTGTTGAGAAAGATGAAGTGAGGTTATGGTTTGCTTCTTGGTTTATTTTTAGGTGTATATTGCAATGGAAATAATCGCTTGGAATTATGAAAATATAGAATAAATGAAATAACTTGCCTGCCTTTGTGACAGAAAAAATTTTTAATGCCGTTCCTGACATTTTAATATTGTGTTGTTACACAACAAATGGCATATTCCATACTACTCTCATATTAGCTGATTATTGATCGCAGATCAGGGTTGCCATCTGTTGGTAAGACGTAGTACCACTATCAAAATGCAATGTTAAAAAAAAACATATTATTATAAATAAATAAATAACAAATCTTTTTTTTTTGCATCAGTTCTATTGTAACTGTAGTATATGAATTAATAATTGTAGCTGTTTTATAATTTTGTTTAAATTGCATTTTATATACATCACGTTTCATAAGAATTGGTTCGATAAAGCCTCATATTACATTAAAATAAATCTAAAAATGTTATATGATAAAAATAATTTTTAAAGAAAAATTTTCACATTCTTAAAAATGATTTGAAGAATTAAAATAGTAAAATATCGATTTTCTTGTCAAATAAAGAGGAAAACAATGGAACGTTTTTTTTTTAATATATCGCTTTGTTATTTTATCAACATTTCCTTAATCTATTAAATCAATTTAAATATCTTGGGTGCATCATTTTGCCTTAGTCTTTAATAATTGATTCAGGACCTGCTAGATCGTACGAATGCTTAGATCAGCGATTTTCAACCTTTTGCTGGAAACTGGAATAAATTGGGGAGTCTCTGTAAATAAAACAATAAAATTAAGTTGTTATTAAAATATATTTTCCATAGGTATTGAATAATAGTACTTAACGAAAGATTTAAACATAATTACAACATATTTACAGACATTAATAAAATAGAATATTTCTTTTCATGTTTTTTTTAACCGATTAAACATGTTTTTACCAAATGGTTTTACATCCACCCCCGATTTTTTTAAATATTCTTGAGATTATTTTCTATATTTCATATTGTCTTTAAATGATCAGATTTTTTTTATTTTTCTTTTCATGAATATTGATTATTTTTTAAATCGAATAAAAATACTTTTGTCAAATAAAATCGTTATAATTTAAAATATTTTACATCCACTTCAATTTGTTTAAAATTATCTTCTATCATCTTTCATATTCCTCTTTTAATTAATAAAAGGATTTTTTAAATCGATTAAAATATATTTCCCTCAAATAAAATTAATGCAATTTATAGAAATTTTTTATCCTACATAAACACTGAATTTTAAAATTATTCTTGCATTTATCTCCATAATTTTTGTTATTTTGAAAAGATGGAATTTTATATTTTTATTTTGATGAACATTGCGTCTTTCTAAATCGATTAAAAATATTTTGTCAAATAAGGAATTGCTGCAATTTAAAATATATTTTGGATTTTTAAAATTCTCATAAAGTTATTTAAATTTGTTATCGTCTTTAAAAAATGAATATTGAGCATTTTTGGAATCAATTAAAGATAGATTTTCTGAAATAAACTAATAATTTTCGAACAAGAAGAATCTTCAAAAGACTTAAAAGTTTACCCAATTTTCTGTAACGACTCCAAACAGTCTAACGCTTTTTCGCCATCACAAATGTTTACTCTCAAAAACTCCCAGATAATTTTTTAACTTGAAATAATTTTTTTTTGCTGTAACAAGTTTATTTTCTTCTTCACGTGGGGGATTTAAAATGATGCTATTAAAATATTTTTTGCGAACCCTTGGGGTTTCACAAACCATAGATTGGGAATCATCGGAATAAATAAATTGATATTAATCGTGAGGTTACATCAGTTGCACACAAGATAACATATGCCAGGCAAATCAATTCAAAGTCAGTAAATTGTATTTCTTGTCTATTATCTTCAATTTGTCTTAGCCATTAAAAAACAAGGTAGCAAGCAATAAATTTTTTATAACCATTAATTACACTAGCCAACAGTGATTTGATTGTTTCAGTTATTGGAGCAGTTTCAGGGTAACTTAATGTTGTTGATTCTATATTTGCTGACGGTCATATCGGCTCTAGTTTTTATGATAATGCTTTTCGTTTGAAAAGGTACGAAGAAAAAATTAAAACAAGAATAAAATTAAAGATTTATTGGCAGACAGGCGAAAATACCTCAGATTATAATTATACAAAGTAATTATGTATAATTATACAAAATAAAATGAATATAAATGTTTCTAGTAAAAAAAAAAATATCATTGCTGTCTATGTGATTTTCTATTGTGTTGGACTTGAAAACAATCAAGTTCCCCATTTCATGGTCCACCATCATGTGCGTATCCCTTCTTCCTTGATACCTCCGGGATTTTCCGTAAATCTGTCCAAATTGTTATCCAGAAAGTCTCATATTAACACCCATCCTCTTAAAATCAACCAGCATATTTCGAACGAGTTCTTCCTAATGTTCTGTCTTATCGTTATCCAAGAAGTTCTTAAGCACAGTAACAAAAGAGCACCAAGAAGAACCCCCAACATCAGCCATGGCTTTTGAAAATTCAAGTCATTAGTGTGCTTGCGAATTTGAGGACCATTAAAAATTCCAGCCTTTAATTTTTCTAAATTTAATTTGCCTTCTTTATGTACAGCTTTAACAAATTGCTTGATGAGCTCCAGTTTGAGAGAGCACCTTCAGGTGCTACGTTATTTCGACGGCACCAACGCGATACATGGTACTGCACGTGAAAGCCGGCGAACTCTCGTTTACCGCGATGCTTGCTTCAAATATAATATGAAGTCGAATAAACATCTTTGGCAATCGAAAGAAGGACCTTTTCTTTGTTGGCCTGTGTTATTCATCAAGATGTTAAATCTTTATACTTCAGGGGAGACTAATTAGAACGGCCTGTATTACTTCCTACTATTACGATTTCAATTAATGATGATAAGTGCGTGGGAAGGTAATGTAAATGTAATTTTACTCGTTTAATTAAAAGAATAATTTCGAAAAACAATGGAAAATTATTACCATTCAAAATTGACCATTCTTTCTTATCTCACAATTGCCATTGTAATTTATAATGATTGTAGGGCCTGTATGATAAAACATAGGTAAATATATAAAAGCGCCGATAGGATTTGGTTGTATTTATTTTCTGTTTGTTGCTATCAGTTTTTAGGTAAGTTCTGATAATAATTTACATCCTTTACATCCCGAAAAATTTCAGGTTATTTGGATAAAAGATATCTATATGTAGAATTTAGTTTTTCGTGCAAAATTGAGTTTATACTGGATTTACTCGGAGTAATTTCCTTAATCTTTTCAATTTATGGAATGAGGCAGTTTGAAAGTCTCGGAATTATTTTATTTATTTTCTTCAATAGGCGAATATTTATCCTCTCCTTAATCTTGATCGTTAAATAATATCAAGAATTATCTCAGACACATGAATGTAAAACAATTAATTGATAATTTCCTATTTGCATAGAAGCACTGCAAGGAAACTCACATAATACGTATCTTTCTTATTGCGATTAAATTTTCAAACGGAAAAAGTATGGAAACTTAATTTTTTTAAACACAAGAAAAAAAAATTCTTATTTACTACGCACCCCTTTCAAGATATTTAGGAAAATATGTATTGTAATAGTTTTCTTCAAAAAAAAAGAGTACCCACTGATGAGAATGCAGCTTATGTATTTTTTTAAGATGTCATCGAACACATGCGTTTTTTCTACAACTCTTCCCTTAAATTTTAATTATATGGTACAATACACAATCGCATTCTTCGTACTATTAAAACAGCTTCTTTCCATATTATCATCAAAGATGACAAAGACTGATGAAAACAGTTAACCTTCTAACAGGAAGTCCATCAGCGCTTAAGCGATAATCTTGCTTGTTCCTCCTGTAGTCGCTCTTCCTGTTGAAGTAACTCTTCATTGTTTAGATCTTCTTTGTCGGAATCGAGCAAATTTTCTGCTTCACCCGATTTCTCGCACTACGTTTATGGTCTTTTGATTGGTTGCTACTAAATTCATCCTCGTCATTTAAGAGTTGCGGACAAACTTTCTTTCATACCCCAGCTGAAGAGTTTATAATGTCAAGAGCGTTTTTAATGTTAAATTCTTTCCAAAGCTTTTTAACTGATGCCTAGTTTGTGTCCAGTGTTTTAATTAGCCGATCTAATGTCGAACTTTGAAAGTTTTTATTACTCCTTGATTCATAGGTTGCAGAATTGAGGTGGTAATGGGAGATAGAGACAAAGTTTTAATGTTTTGCGAAGAAGTTCGTTGAGGGTGGAAGAATAATTTGGAGTGTGGGAGAATTTTGGATCCGCTGCGCTGGTCATCCACCTTTTTATGTTTGCATTCCAGTAAACCGGTAATAGTGTCTTTTCGCATCCCTTTAACACCTTTGGTTTTTGTGAGTGATACATAGCTGCAGGTCTCAACTTATAATTTCCCCCCACATTAGCACCCAGTGGTACCGTAAGTTGATCTTTGATGGTTTTGAAATCTGGCGCTGTCTTCTCTTCAATGGAAATGTAACTTCTCTCCGGCATTTCTTTCCCATATAATCCTGTTTCGCTTATACTGAACATTTGTTTGGAGATGTAATCGCCCTCCTCTATCGCTTTTGCCAACTTTTCGGGAACGTCAATGTGAGTAGAAGCAGATTCGCCAGTCATTTTTACGTATCGTGCTTTGAAATTGGCGAACCAACCAGGACTCGCATTAAAAGGTTTTTTTTTTCATTATCAGCGTCTTTTTTTATATAATTAATGATACTCTTTACTTTAGCGCAGATGATAACTTGGCTTAAAGAAGCATGATTTTTTTCCATTACAGGAATGCGCAAAGTATTCTCTCCTGCGGCGTATCATGGCGGTGGATTTGTCTTCTTCATACAATCTTATAACTTATAATTTTTTCTCTAAAGTTAACGATGCTCGTTTTTTTTTCACTAACATGATTATTTAATTTAACTACATACACATACAGATATTACGCTGTTTAAATATGCAATAAGGCACATTTCATATTTATGGCAAGCGGCAAATTAATACGCATCCTCATTACAATACCAGCCCGTTTAAATTATGTGAACGAAGATTATTTAAATTTGTTTATTATCGAGAACATGTGGTATCTTTGCCGCTCAGATTAAACAAAAACCCAAACACAGTTATACGAATAATACAGGACTGGTCAAGGCAAAAGTTTAAAAACATAGACATATATTTATTTATGTTTTTGTAGATGGTGACAATCAGCATGCGGTCTTTGTTTCCTATTTGGGCTCTTTTGGCAACTACTTTGTTATATTCGGCGTCGGGTCAACAGCAATCAAATCTAAATCCACAATCGAATTATCCACAAGCAGATCAAAATCAGGGCCAAGTAGAAGGAGATCCGTTAAAAGGTCCGCCTGGAGATCAGATTCTGCTAAATCTACCGATAAGTCAGCTAGCAGGTCCGCAAGGGCAAATAGGTGTACCGCAAGGGCAACTAGGAGGTCCGCAAGGACAACTAGGAGGTCCGCCAGGACAACTAGTAGGTCCGCCAGGGCAACAAGGAGGTCAGTTTCAACGACAAAATCCGGGATTCCCATGGATAGATCCTTACCAGCAAGCTTTCCCACCAAATCCTTGCCCGCAGGTGTTTAAATACAGCATGAGTACCAGTAATGGCGTACCTTATGGTGAGGCAATCATACAGCCGCAACCAGGATCTCAGGACTTCGAATTGGAAGTCAATATGACGGTGAACGCAGCTGTCAATCAAGATGTACGTATTGTAATTTTCGAAATTCTCGTTATTTTTATTTATTTATTCGTTTATTTATTCGTTGCATTGCTCGTTATTAAGCATGCATTGTACTTTTTCTACTTTGACACTCTTTGTCCCTTATGTAGTTTTTATCATTGGAAATGTTTACTAACAAAAAATATTGTTTTTTTTTTTATTTCGTTCGGGTTGAGGATGTTCCCTTGCTACGTACCTCCAAAAATGAACGATTCAGTTAAATACGTAAGATGGTGGCCTGCAATATGGGATATTCGAAAGATACGTTGGCAAAATATGTTTAAATTCTAAATATGATCGCTAAGGAAGCCAAATATTAGATTCGATGTAAAAAATAAAATTTCTGGGGAAAATCTTAGGATTTCCTAACATTAAATACGTCGTTTGAACGGTTAGTTGACTCCGTACCACTTTAAAGTCAAAGATATTTTGTCATAACACATGTTTTGAAGACAGGGATGTTGAATCGGTTGCCCGAAAAGGGGTAGTGGCTGTAGGAATAACTCTGACACGATCAGGTAACACCTCTGAAACAAATGGAAAGTTGTTCAAAGTACCTTTAATACTTCCCACAGTTTCCAAGACATTAATGCAATAGTAAAGTTTCGTTTAGGGGCACCTTACATATTGAAAACTGGCGATTGGGCAACTAAAAACATTATAGTGAGTCTTACGTTCAAACCCGCTAAGTTTAATTTTTTTTCTGACGATTAGTGTTTCCCTCTATTGTTATCTCTAATTGTACGGCTCTTTTTCAATTTTTCCAAAAAAACGTGTTTTTTAGGATGTTTTTAAAGAGCTTTCGTAATAAAAAAAATCAAAAATATCCGATCACTATGAAAATGATTGTGATTTCCATCAAAATAATTTAGGTTTAGGTTTTAAAATTGTCCTAATCGAATCACAAGAAATGCATGTAGAAGAACAATGTTCAATTTCAAAAATGATAGAGTTGTGTGATAGATTGCATAACAGGATTACTTTCGCTTTTTTTTAGGATGGTTTGAAGATCAGCGTTTTATCTGGACAAAGCGATATCTTAAGTGGAAGACAGATCAGATATGCAATTAGATTCCCAGTGTCAGTTAACACAGAAATACCATGGTTAACTCAGCTTCGTTTTAATCGAGGTGTTTTATGTAGCGGCTCAGGACCTTCTTGTAAGTATGAACACTGTAATTGTTAACTCTACGGACGCTTAGTTTTGAAGGAAACCTCAGTATTCTTTCATTTTGAGACTTGTATCTTCAGTTTTATTGTATTATGCAATAACATTACCTTCTTCTTGAGGACTACGTGCAATATTTTAAAATTTGTGTTCTTCATCTTCTGCTACGTCTTTCACAAATTGCTCTTCATGTGGTTCTTCCAATCAAGTAACGAAGTTAGAAGAGAATATCCTTTTTTCTATCTTTCAAGGCGTCCTGCAACTTAATTTCTTGGAACGTCAAGTTAATTATTGAGGTGTTAGCTAATTGAAGCGTTGCAAGTGATATGTTCAACACATTAGCCATATTAATCGATCCCGTAGAGCCAAACTACAAATTTACGCTACATTCAAATTATCCATTACAAATTGCACCGTTTTACTTTTATAAACATAAATTTTTCATTTTAATTTAATTATTTCATACATAAGTTGTTCCTCGATTTTATTTATTTCATTCAATCAATTCTCAATCATATCTCAAATCTTACAAATAACAAAACATAACAAATATCAACTAAGAGTTTTCTATTTAACGCCACGCAACATAGATGTTGCTGCGGCTCGTTCCTGTAAGTTGATACATTGCAATTAGGGGTTGTATCTATGCGAAGAAATAATAAAATGTAACTTTCTCCTTGCTAGTGGAAGAAGGAAAGGTCCAAAGTGCTATGTGGGCAAAATCTACCATAACAACTAAACCAAGCGGTCCCAATCCAAATGCAGGGCCCTTTCAAGGTCAATTTACCCCACAACCTCCACCTCCACCTCCACCTCCACCTCAGGGTCCCTTTGTAATTCCTACCGGGGCTCCAGGAGGTTATCCGGGTGGGGCGGGTTTTCCAGGTCAGGTAGGTTATCCAGCTGTGGGGGGTTATCCAAGCCAGGGAGGTTATCCAAGTCAGGTAGGTTTTCCAGGTGCGGGAGGTTATCCTAGTCAGGGAGGTTATCCAGGTGGGGGGGGCTATCCTAGTCAGGTAGGTTATCCAGGTGGAGGGGGTTATCCAGGTGGGGGAGCTTTACCCGCTCAGGGAGGTTATCCAGGCTATCCAGGCTATCCAGGCCAAATACTATATCCACCGAACTCTCGTAATGCTGATAACTCTTCGGACGGATCTAATAAAGAACAACAAAGGCGTTGAATTGTATTAGGATACATATCTGTATATTCATTTCATCATATGCTAATGTATAAAAAAAATTGATTGTTTTGAAGTAGATTGTTTTGTTTTTCTTTTCCACCCCACCAATAATCCGAATAAGTTTGGATTAAAATTCTCATCTAATATTAATGAGATGAGGATTACCGACTGACAGCGCGATAATTCGAACAGTATTCATAAAAGTTGAGTGTAGGCTTTCACGACCGTAATCCATAGTAGAAATGTCTTTCGGGTGATTCGGGGAAGATTTCTAAAGACTTTAGAAATCTTCTGAAGAAGCTGACAGGATAGTCAGCGAAACGTCAAGTTAAATATTAACTACACGACGTCACCCGAAAGACATTTCTACTAAAGTATTCATAAAAGTAGATTATTTAAATTATTTTCCGGGAAAGAAAACGAACACCTACATCAGCTTGTACACATAAACAGATCTACGGTACATATTTGACCATTAATAAAACAACCCGCTTTTTATTGTACAGCAGTTTTAGGAACTCGATTGCCGCACGCTACAGAGATATACAGGTACTTGAAGGTGGTCGACCTTTCGCTGAAATAATCTTTGGGTTGTTCGACAACTTCTTCTTCTGGAAGATATTTGGATGTTTAGAACATTTTTAATGAAACTTGTAGAAATGGACTTAATTCCGTATCAGGTTTACAATGCTGATGAGAGCGAGAGTCCTTCCAAGCGACACTTTCGCACACCGAAGCAAGAAAACAGTATCATATCGTGGGTAAGGACATGTTTAGACGAGGTTCTTGCTATTATTGTGCTGTGGTACTCATATACTGAGTCTGCTAGTTGTTGGAATGACAAATAAATTCAGGGCATTTAAAGGTGCCTAAAACACCCTCTGTAGAGGGGAGTCGCGTTCGATAAAAGACTAATATGGAACTTTCACATATGCAACTTATAGAAAAAAGCTATTACGACGTCACTAGTATGCCGTAGACTACTTGCTTAAACCTCAAATTACCTTTTGGTCGTATACAGCAATAATTGGACCTATGGTCATAAGTATAAGTTGACTTTCAAGAATACATTTATAAAACAACGAAATACTCCAACAATTTAGGGGTGGTGCATGTTTAATTACAGCCAGTGTAACCAAGGAGAGTTGTGTCATGACCGGACTACAATAATAATCATATTTTTTTTGTAGTATATATTAACATGGGTCCATGGAAATAATCGAGTAATAGATTTTCGTGCACTGGTAGTGGATCCAAATAGCAAAGTAGTTAGTGCTGCGTACAAGTCTTATTGTCCCGTCCGATTTCGCTTATTTCGTTATTTTTAGTTTAATTTTAAATCATATTTAGAAGTTTTATGTGTAAAAAGGACACAATGAATCTCGTTTGTGCTGTCACCACCGGGCAAATCACGCAATTTCTTTGATATTACAGACTTCATTTGGAACACGCACAAACGTTTGCAAATGAGCGTTATTTATGTATCCACCAAAAATATATCGTGTCTGCAGACATTCGCAAATGTTTGCAAACATTTAGCTCGTTTAGTGGATAAGTACCTTGAGAGGAAAGGTTACACTGGATGTTCTTCATAAATCGGGGCGATTTATGATTTCTTTTTGTACATGAAGCTAAAAAGCTGAAGGATTTCAATTTGCATTGCTTATTTTGGACAATGCTCCTGGACATCTCGATATGTACCGAAGATAATGTTTCGGCCCTCATCTGAAGATGTTCAAGATACACACATGATGACCAACAATGAAATATCGCAATCGTGATGAAGAGATTCTAGCTATCAATGATGAAGTCATTTCCGTCACTAGTAGTGAACTAAATAAGTAATAAAGAAGGAGACGAGGAAATAAGGATTCCACATGGGAAAGATATACAGCATAAAGAAGCGTCGAAGCGTTTGCATCAAATAATAAATAATGCATAGATAATAATAAATAATGCAATAATGCCAGGTCCTGTTACTTATACAGCGCATTAGGAATCGTGCGGCTGATGTACATGTGAAATCTCCGAAGCAGCGTCATATTAATTCATGTTTTAATGTTTCATATTAATGTTTTGTATGAAATAAATTTTTAATTGATGCTTTTTTGTTTTTTAATCCATATGAGTATTCCTAAAACACTTCCTTTCACCAATTAGTTCTGATTAGAAAGGTTGCACTGTATTAAGATTATGCAACCAATTTTCTTAATCAGGGGTCTCCAAACTCTAACACTATAGGATGGCTTCACCAATAGTGTTTAACTAGACTTTGAACGTAAGTTTGGAATTCAGAGTCAGCCCCAAAACTATCATTACCCGTAGTCGTGTCTAAAAATTGATTCTCAGAAGACAGTTAGAATTGTTAGAAAAAACAATGTTTCTATTTTCCAATGTTAAGGCAAAAATTTATTTAACTGAAAAGATTAAAAAGTCTCATCAAGTTATTCTAAATCAACCCATATTCCTTAGCGAAAGGGGGACCAATTAGAAGATATAATATCACCGATAAAGTTATAATAAACAAAGATCCTAAATGCGATTCCTTCTGGTATTCCAGATATAATACTGGCAATTAATGACTTTCACCAATTACCTACGTACATCGAAGTTACTTTCAGCAAAAGTGCCTGATGTAGAAAAGAATTTGACCCTCTTATAGTTTCAGCGCTATTGCCCCCCTCAAAATCAGATGTTGCATTACTTCATTTTTAACTTCGTGGTTCAATAAACGAAATATCCAGGTAAATTTATAATTCTGGTTTGCAATTTTTGACTTACACTACAATGTGGTATTACTTCCGGTTTTAGCGGAAATGCCGACAAGTCTATTATTATACATCGAATATCCCTTACATCTTTACGGATTTCGATAGAAGATTAAATAAGTTTTTCAGTGCACGTTTATTACAAACAGTCTTTGAGCTATTATAGCAAATACATAAATTAAATGAAACAGATGGAAATAAATAATAACTTGAAGTTGTAAAATAAAGTGAAATACTTTTTAGAACAGATGCTCAAAACTGTTGCCCATATACTTGATAAAATTATCGCTTCTTGGATGTTTTCCAATAATTTTAGAGAAATTAAATGAATCTAGTCATGTATTCGTTCTTTTCAATCATCGACATCGAGATAGACCTCGGATCTTACATAGCCTCACAAGAAAAAAACTAAGGTTATATTAGGTGATCTTGGTGATAATTGTCTTTTTTCCCGATCCATCTATTAGAGAAAATCGTGCCTGAAAAGCTTCGAGCATTGGTTACATAGCGTGGCTCATTTTGCTGGAACCAAATTAGGTTATTTGGTAGGTCAGCATCCTTTCGGTTGGGAAACAGCTAAAGCGGTAGTCAATTCGAACTGAAGAAACTCTGATCGTGAGTAACGTTGCCCGGCCAATGTTCCTTTAGAACCTAAAATTCAGGTACCCAGGTCCGATGGGGATTCTTTGTGGCTTAGTACTGACGATTTTTGCTGTTATCGGAACCTCGAATGGAACACACCGCTAATCAGGAAGAAACGACATGCTCAATTAAATTTGCATTCTGGTCTTGTATTCTAATTGTTTCCTCGTAGAATTGGATTCCCCAGTCCAAGTCGTCTTCTGATAATTCCTGCAACAAGTGTATACCTTCTTGATATCTACTTAAGAGTGAAGCAAGGATTGTCTTCAGCTGGGAAGAGGATGTTTCATTTAACGTCAGTAATCAGAAAGAAACATGTTCAATTAAATTTTCGTTCTGGTCTTATATTTTAATTGTTTTCTTGAAAAATTGGATTCTTTGGTCAAAGTCGTCTTCTGACAATTCCTGCACCAAGTGTGTAGTTCCTTGATATTTGCGTCAGACTGATGCGAGGATTGTCTTCAGCTGCGAAGAGGATGTTTAATTTAGTACCTGCAGATACCTTGAACGGACGACCTATGGGTCGATCCGTAATGTACCTAAGCCCTTTGAATCTACTTATAATAATATTACAGCAGATTGCCTAATTGGCGCACGGTTAAAATGAATCTCATTCAATTAATTAACGATTTCTGCTTGAGTACGTAATTGATCTCCGAAGCCAATCATTATAAGAACCTCTGGGGTGACTGCAATTCTGGACGATGATAAATTTAGAACGAATAGATTGTTAATCTATGAAAGATACTTTAATATAATAAGGCTTATCGATGTCCAAATAGTGGGATATTTAAACAGACAAAACACGAATGCTTGTATCGTCCAGCATATGGTACCAATTCGATGCCAGATGCAGCTTTTTTTTGGAAAATCTGAGATGGGAAAATGTAGAATGTAATATTGCAAAAATTTCTCAAACCAAAATCACATCGTGCTATTCACTTAGCCATAAATAAGTATAAAATTACTGGATCTTATAAAAGCCAAGAAGCGGACGTTTCAAAATTATAACGGCCGGAGAGGATCACCTGTTAGAGAGACTTTTTCTTGGGGCTAGGCAGAAAACTTCATTCCAGCTGTTTGCAGAAATTAGTGTAGAAGGTGGTCCAAAAATTTCGGTTAGAACGAATAGAAAACGCTGAAATAATACAGAAAGAGTAAACCGTTATTGTTCGAGATTAACACAAAAAAAAATATTTTAGAATTGGTAATATTGAACAGTTGAAAAGCGAAATACAGGAACTGCGGTCCGACGAAAAAATATGATCTGTGGGGTGATATGGCAAACAACACTAAAGTATCGGCACACTCCGCACAACACAATTTTAATTAATTAGTCCGGACCCCTTCGTCCATTTTTCCGTATCTTTCGCATGTCATTTATTTATGGTATATAATTGCCAAAAGTATAGATACACACATCCTCCAAGCAGCTGTTCCGGACCAACTAAGGAAACTTGTGCGATGCGGAGTGTACCGATACTTTAGTGATGTTTGTTAATATAGAAGTAATTATTAAAAGGATATTGCTTTGGGACCCTTGCAAGTACTTTTGTACATTGCAAAGATAACGAGAAATTTCGTAAGGATTGTATAGTTTCTCCCATCGAGCACGGATGTGGACGTGGTATGGCTGTGCATGCTATCCAGTTCTAAATGCAAGATTAAGACCACTGCAACATTCTTTCTTACAACACAAGGCTCCCTATCACAGTTCGGAAAACTAAAGAGGATACATGGAAATGGCGTCGATCTTTTGGATTAGTCGGCCCAGCCTCCAAGCCTGAATCCAGTCAAATATCTGTGGTATTTTGTCAAAACTCAGCCAAATGGTCGCGAACACTCTTCGTGGGTACAATGCTTAAACATTAAACTCCGAGAAGATCATATACAATATCAATTTAGATGTAAAAATTTAATATAACGTGGGTGCAACAATAACCCATTGTTTATAATTTAATTGGTTTGAGCTATGCTTCATTGTAGTACTAATAGATATTGGAAAATAAGTTATGTATACGTAAGACTTTCTCTTGCGTAAGAGTTTAAGTAGATCGTTATGCCGAAATTCTGATTAGAGTTTGTTGTTTGTGACAGTTTTGCATTGGTGAAAAAGTATGTAAGATTCGTATTCATGGTTTTGAGTTCTGTAGCATTTTCACATCTGAAAAAATCCGACGAAAACGCGTTTTTCTAGAGAAGAAGAATACTCTCTTTTGGAGGCGAGGAATTCAGATTTTTCAATGCAACACAACCCCAACACCTTTCGTCTTTAGTGGATATAATCTCAAAGCCATAAAACTGATGAATTATCAATGCTTGTGCTTATTACCGAACTGTTGATGTACTAAATCCTATTCTTTAACATGATCAGCAATTAATTATTTAAGCTAATGCAAAGGAAAAATTCTGCTGAATCTTTAAAGATTTTTACTAGAGAGATTCTAAGATTGTGAAGATACTACACAACATTTTATACACATCTTCATACTTTCTCCATTGACCGTCTCATTTATTACAGGGTGATTCTTTTTGTTTTAGCACATTGATTACTATACTATGCTACTGAGGATTGGGTTCCACCTATCATGGCTTTTGTTTCTCTTAATAAGCACGATAAGCAGTCAACAGACACAGAATCGATCTTGCAAGGAATTTTTCCGCTATGCAAAAGATAACAAAACCTCTCAACCCGTTGGAATATTAACAGTGCCCCAAGATGGCTCTGACATCGTTGAGTTCAAGGCCAATTTGTCGGTTCCGATGCTGTTGGACACCACGGTATGTTTACTTTTACGTGATTGAATATTTGTTAGTTCGAATCAAATAAACAGGACGATTGCCCAAATAATTTAAATTATTTCTGATGCAATAAGTTCTTGGCCTTTTGCGAAAGTTACTTTATTAATCACAACACCCTTTGAAATTTTGATATGAATATCTCACGTTTAGGATGTTTCTAACAACTGGTAAATAGCGCAGAAGTCGTATTACTGTTTCAATTTACGTATAATTTTCAACAAGTAAAATTTGTTTTTTTGTATTATTTTGTTTGTCGTTGTGATTTGGCTCAATCACTACACAATTTCCTGGAAATTGTTAATTTGTGACTTACGAGACATCCTATAGGTTTTAGCATAATTTCAAACCATCCCCACAATTAGATCTCATAACAAGAAAAGAATCTCCATTCACAAAAGCGGAATATTCCGAGCTTGTGGCGGTGACCAACTCTATGGAATACATACTTGCATTTCTTTTCCAGGTTAATGTTGGCGCAAGATTACTTAGTAGCAAATCTGATTTTCTGAGTGGCGAACCGTTAACGTACATGATTTATTTCCCTCCCAACCTCCCAATACCGACCCTTTTAGGAGTGGAACTGAATCACAATTACGTTTGTAGTGACGAGTTGATAAGTGAGTTTCTATTGATATAGTCTTATTGAGTTTCTAAATGCAAAGTATAACTCTTAACTCGCAAAATTATCTAGAATAAGTTATTACTTAGCTACGAAAGGAGGTTACTGTTTTTTTAAATGATTAAGAATGGCGTTGTAACACTTAGTAGATCTATATGAAACAGATCTGATGAGCAAGGCGTAACGATGCTGCAGTACTAACATGTTGCAAATTCCGGCCATCTTCTGCCATAGTTCTTGAAACCAATATGAAGATGGTATGAGAAGTACCCGTGTTTGGATATGGATGCCGTTTTGAGTCAAAATCTGCATTACTGAATGTGATTATTATTCTCATCAACTAGAGAATGCCAAAATTTCGGAAAGCTTCATCGAGTGGTGTTGTTTTGAGAGCTGTTGAACGTGAGCAAGCTTATGTATTTGTGGAATCATAGAAAAAGGGCAATATCGGTTTGTGATTTCGTTTTTTGGGGGATGGAAAAACGCGTGCACAAATCAAAGAAAAGGGCTAGAAACCTTCGATGGTTTGTTCAATTTTTGCGTGGGCAACATTTTGGAATACCGCCGGGTAGTTTGTGGACGGACCGAAATAAAAAATTATATAGGCATTTTAATTAATTAACGCACTAATCCAAAGAAAAAGATTTTATAAGCATATATTTAAAAAAAACTTTTAAAATAAAATACAAGAACAGTACTTGTTAAGAATACTCTGCATTATGATAATGAAACATTCCATCTACTGAACTCGTTTTTCCAAATTTCCAAAAATTTTATTTTTGGACATTTGGATGGCTTTTCGAGATTTGGAACCACTGCAGCATCTTTATCGCCCTGCTGAACATTAGCTGTGATCACCATCCAACACCTGCGCACTTTTCTTTGCTGTGTTCAAATATATATCTGTTTCTGTTTGGTAACTTACCAGAAAGTTATTTTTCAGTGAGCGGAATGGCGCACACGATAATAATGACCAAATCAGTGATCAGATTGGAACGAGTATCAACAACCGACGGCCCGCAAACAACGCCACCTGGTGGAGGACTTAATACAACTCCTTTTGGAACGTATACAACCATTAATAATTCTCTTTATCCATCGCCTCCTCCAGTTGTTTCTATACCACCACCACCTCCTATTTATCCTCCTCCAACTTATTCTCTTCCAGTTTATTCTCCTCCATTTTATCCTCCTCCAATTAATCTTCCGCCACCTCTTCAATATCCATCTCCTCTTTACCAACCTCCTCCGCCTTTTGGTTTGGGGCAATTTTCTCCGGTACCTTCTATGCCTTTCTTGACACCTTTATTTCCTCCATTTCCATTTCCTTACGGTTTTCAGCCTTACATCCTGGCAATCCTCTTGCCATCAGTTGGATCTCCATTTCCATATTTTGCGCCTAATTTTGGTTATCCTCCGCATCCGAATTTTCCTCAATCGACGCAGACGCTACCTATATCACATCACGGTCCGCCGAATGATCCAAGACTAAATTTTGTTCCTCAAAATATGAATCCCAATCAACAATTGCATCCATTTGCGTATGGAAATTCCAATCCTAATTTCGCTGTGCCAAATCAATTGCTTAATCCTCCTAGGCTTGCTGTTGCCCCTCCGCCTGCTCCGTTACCACCTCGCCTACCTCCTCAGCCTTCCATTATAAGAGGAAATCTATCACAATATCAACCATCGGCATCCCAACCGTTACAAAGAGGTGGTAAACCGTATAATTTGTCTTTTCGTTACTTCAATCCCTCTCGGACTCCTTTAACACCTATACCTTTTTCGAACAGTAATAGTCCAGACTGGGAAGATGAGCCGCTACCTTTTGCGCTACTTTGATGTATACCTATGTTTGTGTAATTATGTAGTTAACTCAATGTATAAATAAACTGAAGATGAAATTAAAGTTGCACACTATATACGGTGACTGCTAAAAGATTTGTATTAAATCCTTTTTAAATACGAGGAAAAACTAAGAAAACTTTACAGTATATTGAAGCCTACATGTGCTATTGGATTAAAATATTTTCTAAGATTTCCGGTTATACCGGAGGCGGTTGTCAACTTTGTTATTTTAAATAGAACATCCTGTATATTATTAAATTTTTTTATTTTTTATTCGATTTTTAAGATTTGTTTGAAAATGCTATTTTTAACCATATTTGGAATGTTTTGGACCAGTGCACGTGAACGTGTTCAATTGTTTACCTTATAGGGCAGGATGAGAAACCGAATGAATTTTTCGAAAACATTATACAGTGTGTTCGACAATTCTTAAATGGAAAAATGTGTGATTTTTCTTTCTTTTATCAAATTGTTCTTAAAAAAAAAAAACAATGAGGATATAGTTTATGTAATCTTTTAAAATGACATCCAACTTTGGAGATATTTAAGTTAGTCAAGCAAACAATCCAGCATTGATTAAACGTTGAATTGCCAATTTTCCAGGAAGCTTCGCATTATAGATACGTGGGGATTCGAATTGCTCTAGTAATGGGAATTGTGCCGGCTAAACAAACCATCTCTTGTAGATTTGGTTTCATTCGATCAAATAATGTTGTCCAAAAATAATTTGTGCTCTTGAAACCAAATCAAAAAAAAATCAAAAATTCCCAAAAACTATGTTTTTCAAATTCTGTATCATACGTTAAGGTATCGCATGTTGTTGATGTCATTTTATTGCATTCCTCATAAATAATAAACAAATTTAAATAATCTTCCTTCGTATAATTTAAAAGCGCTGGCATTCTTTACAATTGAGAACTAAGACATTAATATTTTTCAGTAATGCTGGATTGTTTTGTAATGATCATATATCTCCAAGATTGGAAGATATTTTTTGGGAAGTATCCGTATGTTGGGTGATTTTTATTGACAATGAGTTGGAAAATTACGTTCTTCTGAATTGAATCAGGAAAGTACTGGCTTTTAGAGAATAAGCAAGCTTCCAATAAACTATTTTGTATCAATCATTAGACTATTGAACAATCTCAAGGTTCAATGTGCACGATTCACTCATGTTTGTCATGTTAATGTGCAATTTTGCTTTGTTTAGAATCTTGTCATAAACTCAAAACTAAAATAACATACAGGATATGCCGTTAAAAGGAACAACTTTTAACAAAAAAAAGTAAATATCAACTTAAAGCAATATTACGCACATCTGCATGTGTATTAGATGGTTCTATGCTCAATCCAGATACCAAAAATCATGTTTGTTTAACGCGTACTTCCAGAAAAATAATGGTTTCTGTAAAGGCCAACTTCTCCTGCAAAAAGCCTTAATGATTCTATACCTTTAATTTTAGAACAATGGCACCTTATTACATTTTGCTTGGAATTTAAAATGCGATAATATACAGCGTGTTCCATTGCGAAAAACACAACGTTGAGTAACTAGGAGTTTGGTTGTAATATAATTAAACTGCGGCTCTAATCGGACCTCACAACGAGAATAAAAAATGCTTTGAAAAAATTCTATACACCTTCCGAACGCGAAGAGATTACTTACCCTGTATACAACAGCTTGAAATTAGTTTTAACTTGAAATCAAGTAATAATCATTTTCGAGAGAACTCATCAAGATTTATAGTTATTAAAATTAATGGAAATTGTTTTTAATTTCTTTGTCTACGTGGTTGGCAGATCACAAGGCTTAACAGCAATTAAACTTATCATCTAAAATGCAGGAGCTGTTACAATAACAGGACAAAACTAAATGTTTTGCTGGAACATTGCTAACAACTGTTTAAGTTTAGACATGTGATTGCGTTTTGCTACTTAATTAATCGGCAACGGGTATGGGAAAGCATTAGTCATGAATGTGGCCTTCATATTTGATATATACTTCTTACATTTCTTACCTTAACGCCTCACTAACCGGATTCACGTTTCATTAGCTAAGCTATCATCTTCAGTAGTAAAACTAAACCAATGAAGCGTGAAGATCAATTAAGTTCTGCAAAAAGCTTCACCTTAGCCATCCAGAAATTATTTCAAAAAAATTAGTCAACTAAATAATCACGTTGAAAATAAGGAGTGAAAGAGAGGAATTGATAAAGAAGAATATTTTAAGAGGAACAAAGTTCTAATGTTTCTGTCCAGTTTGCATCCATGCATTTATGTTTACGCCAAGGTCAACACTAATTTACAAAAAAATAAATAAGACATTAACTTTAACGTTAAACTTTCAATATCCACATCTTCAATATGAGAAGAATTAAAACAATAAAGTTTGATAATTCCCAATAACTTCCATCTCTTGCTTACGAAACGCAAAGGTGATTTATAGGACGAATTGCGTGGGTAATTAACTGATCGTTAAATTAACGCCATTAACACGCCAAATAGAAAATATATGTTTTTTTTTATTGTAAGATGATAACAGATACTTTCATGATACGTACATATTGTAAACCGTAGATTTTAATGTATGCGATCAAATCATAGTGTTAGAAAGGAAATAAATATTTTGTGATATAATATTTAGAATAGAGATTCCATCCTTGAACTAGTGCGAAGATGTTTTTAGAAATCGCGATTTTCTCTTTTATTTTTCTTGGCTCAGTTTGGTCAGCAGATTTACCAGACGTTCCATGTCCTGACGCTTTTAGATATGTTAGGACTACGAAAAGTAAGGAAATCTTCGGGGAAATGACTTTACACTCAGAAGATTTTACGACCAATTCGGAAAAGTATGAGATAGAAGTGAAGATGGCCATGGTAACCAAAAAAGCTATTCCTGATGTAAGTTTAATGATTCGTTCAAATTCACTATTAGTTAACTAATTCTATTGATTGTACCTGTGTGGTCAAATTAAGGAATAAATTCAATTAATCTGAATGAAGCAAATTTTTTTTTGGAAGAAAGAATTTTAAATTTCTGTCACTTTTGGTTTTCAAGCAATGATGGCGTCTACAATTTGTTTAAATGACAACTACCAATTCTTTGATAGATCATTTAATTCCCTAAAAGGTACCATCAAATACCTCACATAACTAAATTTTCGAATAAAAGTCATTTAAAGAGTGGAAAATAGCAATTTTATTGATATCAAAAAGCTAAAAGCTGTTGTTTAAAAAGCGAAATGATTGTTTCCTTTAAATCAAATGTCATCCACCTCTATCCAGATTACCAATGTAAGTTAAAATTTATTTATTTCCATATAATAGAATTGGTTCCGTTTTATTTTATTTTATCGAATGTATTTATTTAACATGTGGGAGAGTTTTATATCTTTTTTATATTTTATATGTGACAAATAGGCGAGTGCGAGTTGTGATTGGTGCGAGTTAAAAAGTGCCCCTATTTAGGAAAAAGACGCGAGATGAAGATGATGTCACCTCAAGTTAGTCCTCCCAGCGATCAAGGTGATAGGACGTGTGACCAGCGTCCAAGGATAGGCGGTTGATTGTATTAAACCCCAACTGCTCAAAAAACCTAAATAATCCCCTTTATCTAGTAACGGAAGATATATATTGGCGTCCCATTATGACCAGAAGACCCACAATGAAGAGACTATGCTATTGCACCATTGTGGCAACGTACAAAGGTACGCTAATCCAAATAATGGTTTCAGTGATGTATATAAAAGTGTTTAAAGTGAAGTTGATCACTATTGCCAGGGAAGTCGCGATCTAGGGCCTTCACCTTCACCAGGAGAACAAGAGAACACTGCTCAGTTCCCGCCAAACGACCGCACCCACCACCACGCTACATCATATATCTTCTTTTGTTTATTTTTATATCCATTTTATTTCCAACCTGTTGCTCTGAGTCGGTTAAATCACATATTCTTTGTTGTAAACGTTAATATTAAACTCTATTTTTTGTATGTTTTGAATTTGTTCTTGTTAACTGTAACATTTTCAATTTTTCTTTTTATTTATGATTTTTATAATAAAACAAAATTTTTTGAAATCAATTTTTTTACTTTTTGGTAAATGGCTACCAATTACTCGAGAACCACACGATCTGGCAAAGCCACGAAGCTTGCTGCGAAGCATTGAAAAGAGTCTCATTAATAATTAAAAGTAAGCATTTTAAAAGCAAGTAGTGATTTCTTTACAATTTAATTTAGTTTGCAATCAGCTCCATTGCAATTTAGCTAGCAACGTGGGCTAGAACCGTTAAGTCTCACATTTATTTGCCCTCGTGTTTAATGGAAATAAAAAAAATTGTATTCAAGTTCAGTGAAGTTAGAACGAATCTGTTATACAGTCAGTTCTAGTCGGAGGTGAACTTTCTTATATTAAATATAATAGTCTATGGTTGTATCTTGTTATGCAAAGTTGGTTAGGAAAAAGGATTAAATTGCCTCCTGTAACAGCCGGTTGATCTAAAGAGCTTGTTGTTAGGCAATGAATGAATTCATGTTATTTTAAGACTCCCGTGCAAACAAACAGAATGCTAGTGGAAGCATTCGGGAACTTAAACATAAACTTGCGACAAGTTAAAACGTTTCAAGAATGGCCGAACAGCGATTGATAACGATGAACACACCGGCAAGCCATCGACCGAAAGTACATCAAGAAATGCGGTTGTATACGTAACATTGTGGGATTATCTTATACATACCAGCGATTTTTATCGGAAGAATTAAATATGAGAAAGCTAGCATAAAAGTTAGTGCCACGACAGCTGAAGAAAGGACATCGTATGCATGTCCGCGGAGAATTGAAAGAACAACACCGAACTGAAGCAGGTAAAATCTGCTTGACTTTTTCTCTTTTCAAATATGAGAATCAAGTTGAAGAGGTGAAGATTTTGTCGCGATGGAGAATATTGGAGCTCAATCATGGATGGTGTTGAACATTACTAAAGCAAAATTTTCTAAACCATTCCTTTTGAAGATAATGGAGGTGATTGAGATCTAATTTTTAGGCAGTTGTTGGTCCCTCAATTTCGTTGAATTTTAGAGTAACTTATTATCTCCATTAGTTAACCTTTATCTTTTAAATGTAACATCATATAATTTTTTCATTTGTAGGCGCATTTAGAGTTTTTCCTGGCAACGGAAATTACAAATTTGGTAAAGGGTAAAGAATCAAAGTACCACATCTATTTCCCCACGCAAAACGCGATTCCTGGTATTTTGTCGATTAAAGTTAATGGCGAGGCTATTTGTAAAGGAGAGTTTCCAGAACGTAAGTGAAAGAAATTGTTTTCTTTTAACGATGCTATAGCAATAAATTGCAAGATGCCAACTTGTTTATACAAGATCATTCACGATGGTTACTTACCAGATTTTTTATCTAGAATTTTTATGGGTGATACAAAAGGTTGTCTTTTCAGTATTGCATACAACCGAGTAAAGAACTCCGTCGATTAAATTTGTCGAAATTAATTTAACACATATTGAACTCGAATCCATCCAGTTTCATGAAGTTACGGCAAGAAATTTAGCCGAAATTAAATGGATAAAATGTTAGCGCAATAATTTTTTACTAATATAGATAGTAGGATAAAAGGAGTTGAACCTACTGAAATCCAACTCATAGCCACCGACGTTGAACGAGTGGATATAGTGAACTCACTATGCCTGGGGCTAATGGCAGCTAAGCTTGATACAAACCACTCTTAAGCAATAAATGAACGTCCAGCTTGGCTGAGATTTTCAAGTGTCTTTCAACCCATGCGCAATTATGTTATCAGAAAGTTTTTGACCAGTAATGTCATCTTGTACAGACGTATGAATGCGTCAAATTTTAATATTATCTTTGACCCTTTCCTATTTACAAAATAGTGAAATTCAAACTCAAATTTCTCAAAAACCATTGAAGATGCCGCTAAATGAAGGTAATCCCTGTAATCAGCAGGTCAAACTGCATAAGGAACCATCATTAGCATTTTTAAAATCGTCAAATCGTCCGAATTTCCAAAGATTTTTTGCATCATTTTCTTAATTTTCCTATATCTTTCCAACGAACAGCTTCATCTATAGATTTCGATACGCTGTATCCATTAAAAGTTACCCCGATCTTCTATCTCTTACGGTAAGCGAGCAATAAGTTTTAGAATGTTGGGAAACTTTGATCCCTGTCTTTTAGCCTTTCTCGGGGTGTAATTCGAAAAATAAACGAGATAGGTAAATGAGGGTGGCGAGAATCGATCCTCCGAGTCTGATTTTACTGAAAAACATGTTACTGAAACTTTTGTATCGCACTGAAAAATCCTCGAGGGGATTTAGAGTAAAACACGAGAAATTGAAATTTTGGTTTTATGTCGGAATTTATAAAAAATTCCAAAATTATCAATTCCGCGTAGAAACCATCTTACGGTATCTAGGGATGATTCTTTTCTACTGAAATAAACGCCTACTTTAAAAAAGATTCAAAATTTAAGCTTAAACATTTTTATTAGGATGAAACGACTTCGTACATTGTGGTAGAAAAGAAAAAAAAACGTTTAAAATGTTTTCTGGTTGCAGTCAAACCCGGTGAGGTTTTGTCAACATTAACGAAGACAATACAAATCAACGTGGATGTACAATCGGTAACATACAGCACCGAAGTGGAAGGTGAAAGCGAAATCGTAGTGACACCGGCGCCGACAGTGACGACAGTGACAACGTATTGGAGCATCGAGTGGATTATTAACAAAATAATATGGTTTTTTAAAGAAATAAACGAACACATTTCATCAAATTCGCTGATATATACACCTGTTATAATAACAATCGTGCAAGTTACCCTGCGCGTGATATGGCTTGTGATACAGTGTTATGGTTATTAGATTCAATAAATACATTTAATGGATATTTTGCTTTAAATTAATTTAATAAATTTAACAATTTAAATTATTTAAGACGCCACCATGTTCCATACTATATGCCATTCTAAGTATGGTAGATTGTAGTATTTGGGAAAAAAAACTAGGAAAAGTACTCAACCTGCGCTTTAAGAATTCAATGAAACTCGGGTAATTTGTAGATTTTATAGAACTATGCAAAATACGGGTTTCCGTTTCTGCCGATAAACGGTTCTCAAGGTTAAATATGGCACCATCTTCGCTGTCATTAACAAAAAAGAAGTGCTTTGCACCATTTGTTCTGCGAAATTAGGATTCATGGGCAAATATACTCTTGAGCGACATCACGAGACATATTGAGTATTCCACATGATAAATTTATAACTGATTTATGCGCAGCTTTTCTTGGTGCCAATATCTCATTAAATAAATTACAGGATCAATTTTTCCGTGGGTTTCTTAAAAAATTTACCAACCAAGATGTTCCCTATCCATCGACAATTAGAAAATATTATTTACCTAAGCAATTCGACAAAACAATAAATCAAATCAGGTCAAAATTAGGTGAAAATTATCTCTAGGCGATAAGCGCAGCAGATGAAACGACAGACATTAAAGGAAAGTGCGTTGTTAATGTAATGATTGGCACATTGCATACGGAAAATCCTCCAATGTCATTTTTAGTAGCTATCAAAATCACATTGCGTGTCACTGCAAACGATATTACCGACATTATCATTAACAGCGCAAGAAATGTTGCTGGTGACGACTGCTTAATAGTTCTACCTTTCTCTCAGATTCTGCAAGTGTAATGTTAAGAACAGGTAACGAGCTTAAAAAAACGTTTTCTAAACATGGTACATCTATCATGTGTTGTGTATGGAATACATCGCATTGCTGAACTTATTCGTGAAGAATTTCCCGATGTTAATTCATTAATTAACTCATTTAAAAAGATTTTACTGAAAGCACCAACTACGATAAAGTTATATAAAGAATTGTGCCCGAATATACCTTTGCTGTCAGAACCTGTATTAACAGAAGCCGCGTTTTTTTATACCCAACACTTTCGTATTTTAAAGCCCTTACAGCTCGTAATTCTATTTATTTTTTAGAAATATTATTGTTAAAGAAGTAAATATGTGTACTAAGTATGTAATATATAAGGTCAGAAATTCAATAAAATGAAACAAACTTCGAAGTTAGATATTAAACAATATTAAAGTTTCTATATTCTTGGAATTTTACAATTAGCATTTAAACAAATTACTCTGCCAATAATTGCTTAGCTGCCTTATCAAGGGGCGCAACCTTTTTCCTTGAAGAAATGCTTAAACTTGATATGTGCGGGTCTGAAGTGTAAAGTGTGGAAAACGTCTTCATTTTTCGCAGATCTTGAATACTTTCTGGCATGATGCAATTTATATTGCCCATAGTTCTTGTTTCGAGCTTGTTGGGCATCCTCAGAAAGTTTCCCAATGGGCAAAATTGCATTGTAACGTGTAATAATCGCACCATGAATTAGTACTTTATGTGCAGGTTGAGGGCATGTAATATCAACTATATTTATTTACTTAGTATTCCGCAGTTTTAAAAGCAAATTCCACAAATTTTTCTGGATTGATATTCTGATCAATTCCAGTAATTGCAGATGTGCAACTAGGGCTTGCAAAAAAAGCGTTTTGCAGTATTACCATCATTACCATCTTACCTTCTCGTGGTTTATCTATAATTAAACGGAATTCACTACGAAATTTTTCCTGGACCTGTTGTTCCTTGGTTTGTTTTTGTTGTTTGTGCTCCTCTGTACAAAACCTTATAAAAACAAGAACAAAACATGTGGCTTCTCGATTGTAATTATCATATTTTTTTTTTTTATTATATGAATTTGCAAATTAAATATATTATTACTAAAGAAGCTCACAAGACAAGTACGATTTCCGAAAAACAGCCGCAAACCGGCAAAACGCAGTTGATGGTGGACAGCGTATAAGACATTATTTGTTTGTGCAAAATGGAGTAAATATGCGCAAACTTTTATTTACTATCAGATAGAGGACATTGTCGTCTATTGTGTGCAACAAAAAAGTCCGCTTGGAAGAACCCTGCTAATAGTTAAAACCTTAAGTAAACGTTTAGAATTTTCGTACCAAATCTACTTTCATTTATTGTTTATTTGTATCCTAACTATGTCAGCTATTTATAAAATGATAGTAATTTTCTAATTCTCATTAAATGACCTTGCTAATGGTGTATTAATATTTGTATTTGTATGGCATATTAGTAGCAAATTTGTCCACTTAGGTGTATTTCAATGTTACGGAGCCTTCCATTTTGCAAGCCTGTAACTTCCCATAGGTAACTCCAAATAAAAAATGCAAACCGGGATTTAAAAGGCTAATTAATTTACTATCATAAAATACATGTCGCATAATATCGTTTCAATTTTCAATTTTGGTATTTTCGAGACGATTTCGGCGATAGTGCGCCATAAAAATATAACAGATCATTTCTTTTTTATTCGAAACCAGTTGCGCTGGAAATAATGGAAGAGGACGAACAAATGAAAAAATTGGAGAAAGCCTGTACCGGTGGTGCAAGAAGTGATTACATTCGATCGTGTTCATCAGGAGCTGCTGTTGCAAAAAGTTGAAATTATGGGTTTTCGAGGGGTTACACTAGGAGTGGATCGGGAAGATATGGTAACATGGGGCTTAATAACATTTAAATCATACAAGTGGATTTGGAATTTCGAAGAGATAGCGTCTTCCCTATACTATTGTAGAAAGGCATAGATGCTCTTCTTGCAATATTTCTAGGCTTAGGCAAAGCTAGTTATTGGTATTGCGGAGAGACGTAATTGTGGTATTTATACCTTAAAGAGCAAGGTGATAATCCGCAGAGCCTAAACCGTGTAGACCCATCAGTTTATCTTCTTTCCTGCTCAAGAGCATGGGAAAGGTGTTAGGCTAGTGCGTAAGTCCTTGCAACAAATCCGTTTCATCCCAACCAACATGCACATCCGAAGCTAAAATCCAACAAAAACGGTTCTCCATAAGCAGATTGAAGACGTTAAACATTGAAAAAGTGTCTTCTGCCAAAGGCTTTCAAAATGGATCAAAGTCATGTTCCAAAGTCGATAAATAAGCGCAACTCCTAGACCAGAAACGACCAACCAGAAAGGGCCAACAGAAGGTGCTCCCGAGGAACGGTCTTGTTATGTCTGGTCTGGTGTCTTGTTGTAGATGACCTCTTACAGAACTTAATCTCCAACAGATGAGGGGTCCAAGGCTACGCTAACTAACTGGTAACTATGATCTGTGAAAAATATGAGAATATCATACCGCAACTTAAGCTAAGATCTTTTGACGACTCACATAAGTTGTGTCAAAATCATAGCCTGGGAGAAGAAAAGTCTGTCTAAAAACACCCTCCATCGAAGGAAAAACCGTTAGCTTCAGGCATGAAGTTAAATACTTGGGAGTCACGTTCGAAAAAACAAATATTGAACGCACGCCCAACTCAGAGAAAAAAGCCATTAGCATGCTGTAGGTCATTCGGTAAGAACTGGAATCTCAAGCCTCAAATGACCTTCTTGTCATATACAGCAATAATCAGACCCATGGTCATCTCATTGGCAAAGAAGAATGTGCGACGCCAGCTTCAACAAATGCATGTTTCACCATCACAGGTATGATGGGTACCTATTTTATAGCAGCTCTAGAAGTCCTGCGTCACATTCACATTCTGAAGCAGGTTATATTGAGTGCTCCCACTCTTTATAGAATTAAGGGTCTACAGACTGGGGATCTTAGAAAGCATCTCAGAACCCTTGACGGTTCCAGCATAAATTATCCGATCAATACAATTTTGGTCAGCCTTATAAGGCGATCATTGCAAGCCGTACTGAGTGGTATGTTGCACGAACGGCTCAAGAGTAGGTGTCGGTACAAGTGCATAGGCATTAGTGGGCCTAATTACCACCTAAAAGTGCCTACAGAACTCAACATATTTCTGCTTTGAACCTGTGCGCCATGAATCTTAAGATAGGGATACGAGGTGCAACTATAGGCCATCTCTTGTATTTGCTGAAGTAAAGGAAGAAGAAATCTGGAAATCTGGAATGGTATTAAGGTTCATTAAAAGCCTTCGTCTATTCTAATACATACAAAAGCACTTTGTTATAATAGACCTATTCAAATCAATGAAGAAATAGAGAAATCAGATCTGATTGGAAAAAATAGGAGGAGGCGTTCCACAGGGATCTACTCTTGTTTCTATTTTACGGCTGGATCTATTTTTGGGCAGGTGATATTTTAGGGCTGTAAACCTGTCAGAAATCTCGTCAGTGATCTAAGATCTCTTTGCTGAACGATAGCACTATTGATATGAATGCTTTCGTCTGTTTTTGTCCTGGAACATGTTTTAATTATTTGTTTTATGTGCCTCTCTTGTAGGCCACAGAAGGGGCTAGAACCGATGAAGAGCATATTCGCTGTTTCTCAGCCTTTTCATTACCTTCGACCCCTTTATGGCTTGGATCCCATCGCAGAGTAACGTACTTTTTGTGTCCCAATTGTCTTAAATTGTGTAAAAATTCCCGAATCAGACCAGATTAGTATGAATAGGCTGTGATAGCCTTTAGAACTGCCTGTCACTAAATATAGTTATGGTTGCGCCTCGTATCCTTATCTCGAGGTTCTTTATGGCGCGCTAATACCAATACTAAATATTAACATTAAATTTTTTTATTTATCAAGTTCTAAATTTCTATAGTTGTAAACTTTGTCATGGAAATTTTCACCTCCTCTGTATACATAGCTCGCGCTACGGAAATTGCTATCCCAGAATGACGTAGCTCAAATAGTCACCTATATTTCCTGCACAACACTCAACACCAGGTAAAAAGACGAGCCGGGCATTTGCTTATGATTAAGTGATCATTTCGGACTTTCCCGACTGTAGACGACTACTTGCTGCTTATAGATACATGCGACGTGATTGTATATTGTTATTATTCTTCTATTTGACGTATTGTTGCAAACGACCGTCAATACTTCACTTGACTCTATTTATCGTTTTCTTAGAATAGAAGACCGGATTTTGACGATCCTATTGATAAATTTTATATTAAAAGAAGTTATTTTTAATGTATTCATCGATCGAGGAAGGCGAGCGCGTTTGGATTTGCCATCTTTATTTATAAACATTGTAATAGTCGATTGTATCGCATAATATCACATGTAAACTTTTGAGAATCAATTAAGAGCTCATTCTGCGGATTTCTTAGCGGTGATATAAGAATGGGGCTCTGATACTAGTGCAAGTGATTCATTTGTTTCGTTTTTTTTTTTATTATGGAAAGCAGTGTATTTTGTTGAATTAAAGCGATATAAGAAGAAGGTACACTTGTTGCTGGATCTTATTTTTAAGTTCTATAGACCGTAAGTAATAATTAACATACACAATTATTAACAATTTATTTGTGATTATCACTGTTTCGTGTTTGTTTTATCTATGCAATTATTATTCCTGTATGTATAAATACAAGGTGTAATCATTAAGTTATTTATTACATATAAAGATTACGTATTTTGTAAGTAATACCACATTCTTTTCAGACTTAATTTTAAAAAGTTATTTTTACTAAACTAAATATTTAATTTTTTTAAAGAAATGAGTCAACAAATGATTTTTGTTATCATACTCGAAATAATGCGGCGGTATTCTTAATTTTTATGAAATAAATAATTTTATTAATTGAAATGACGTACTTATTTCTTCTAATTTCGTCAGTAAAGAGATGTCACATTCTCTTTATTGACTTTACTTTCAAAAGATCTCTATGGTAATAAGAAAACTGTCCTTTCGCCGCGGAATTTTGCATAAACAATGATTTTTTTCCTGTAATAATAAAAAGTCAAAGATAAAATACACACGAGGATAAGTGGCATAAACCGAGAGGTGAACAGGAATGTGAGTATGAGAAAAGAGCACTTGGTGCAACATTGATAACGCCGGGTGGGCAGAAATGTGTCTGTTGGCTGGTACTTTTCTCTTCTCGAATATGAATATGAGAAAAAAACACTCGGTGCAACTCTGATGACGCCGGGTAGGCAGAAATATGTTTGTTGGCTAGTGCTTTTTCTTCTCATATTGTTTTTGCCAGGAATGATTTCGTCAGTACCATGAGCTATGTTAAGATTACTTTGGTTAAAGAAAAAATGTTTGAACGTTGTATGAGATCTGTTCGTGAACACACAGTATGTAAGAAATAAGTAAGAACTTACAGATTTAATTATAAATTGTTCATTTAGGTAGAGCCGTTATGTTTTTAATGTTTTAACATGTTAGGCGATCTTATGGGCAAAAATTGGAAATATTGTTTGTAAATTCTACAAAGAAGGAGGCGTTGGTCTTTTTATAGTTATAACTGATTTCATCAAAAGGTTCATGGAACCAGTTATAGCTATAAAAGGGATTGATTCTTTAGACTTTTGAGGGTAACATCTATCAGAATCTGCAAAAAAACGCTATTTCTCATTCTTTTATTCGCACCACTCTCATACGCTTTTGCATTTTGTGAAATAAAATATAAATATTTCAAAAATTAGAGGGTATTAAGAGGTATTAGAGGGCTTAATAGAGAGATATTAAGCTTACAAGGAAACACTGGAAAAATTTATAACGGAATATCCCTCTATTTTTTCGTAATTAATTTGCGCAATCCCCGAAACTATGTAATAGGCTTCACATTATGTTTAAGAAAAGATATTTGTTATACATGTAGCTTTCGAAATATTTAAAAACCGTAAACATTTTTGGAGGGGGCTATAACTTAGAAGAGCGTGTTGTTCTTACAACAAAGAGTGCCTAGACTTCCTAGAGCTTCATTGAAATATGAGCTTTCGAGCTGCCGGTGTTTTTTTGTAAGTTATAAAAGGGGTTTCCTCTAATGATTCTTTTTTTAGAAATGTCTTTTGTATTATTCAAATAACTAGATTATCTTAATAATAAATATTGTAAAGAACAGAATCCTTTTTCCCAGTTCATTAATTATAAACACGTAATTTCTCATTACCTCACACAACCTCTTTTTTTTTAGCGTTACAAATCAGCGCATTAGCGAAAACCTCACACAACTTCTTCCAAACCAATAGTATTAGAAACAAGGTATTTACGCGATTAATTTTAAAATAATTTTTAGACGTGTCCAACAAGTACTGACCCGAAGAATATGAACACAATGAGAACCAGTTTGTTAGTGATTTACGTTTTATCGCTAGTAGCGCCCATAGCTTTACAGCAGCAATTTCCGGCTGTAAATTGTCCAGATATATTTCGATATTCCTTCGATGGGAACCAAGGAGGCTACTACGGTCACGTAACGGTGCAGAAAGATAGATCCCCTACCTCAGAGCTGCAAGTTAATATGTCAGTGAATACATTGGCTCCCGTTAATGTACGTAATTTCTAATATATTATGTATTAGTTGGCTATTTTGGGTTAAATATTGGCAAATGATTCTGAAAAGCGCACGAAGTAAGATATAGGAATAATAATATGGTGAAATGTTTTGAGCAATATCCAGGAATTATGATTTAGCATGCTGTAAATTATATAATGTAACCATTCTCTTGTTCCCTCTTCATGGGTGAATTTGATGGAGAAAGAAATTAAAATTTAGTTAATTTAAAAAAAATTGTCGTGTTGAGAATGCAGAATAGAAGATGCTAAAAGAGTGCCACGAACCTTGAAGGGGATAATACGGGTTCATTTGGGAAACAGTCCCATAATTCCGGGAGCACAAGGTTGGTGTCCGCTCCTAAGGGACATTCCTTTTTAACACCTCGTATATCATCTATGTATCAGATTCGTTCGTGGAAAATATCTCAACCTATTCTTAGGTTCTGCTCCAGTTTGCTGTTATAAGGTGTTATTGATTTCCAAAAGGACCTGTTTCATAGGAAATCCTGTCAAAGGAATTAATCCAACAACCTGCTCAGTATCCATTTGGTTATCCAATAGTGTTATTAAATATTTTAAAATTGTATCTATCGTACCGCTACGACGCAGTGAATTTACATTAAACGGGGCCAAAACATTGTTATTAGTAATTTCAACATCCTTAATTTTCTCAAAGAAGGCAAGTAAGTTTATTGGTTAGCTCATGATAAAAATTTTGCAACAATCTGATATAGGCTCAATTGAAATAATCATCTATATTTAAGCCGACTGTACAACAAAGCTGGTTATGTACCATAGTTTTATTTCAGACTAACATCAAAATTGTTGTCTTATCCCAACGTAACGATATCTTCTATGGCAATAATATTCAATATGCCGTCCGTTTTCCGATACAAGATGTCCTTCCAAAGGTGACATTGATCACATTTAATAACAAAGTGCTATGTACTGGAAATCCAGATCCTTGTAAGTATGTTAAAGTTATGCAGAAATACCGATTTCTTGTTCCCAATTTCTCGATCCCCCTGATAAAGCCTCAACCATAGAAAAATTTCCTTATTCTTTCCAGTGGAACCTGGGATTATCCAAACGTCAATGTGGGCTAGATCCACTATAACTACATTCAATGAAATTGTACCAATTCTACCTACAACGCAGAAACCTTCAGATGGTTTAGAAGGACTCTACATCAACTTCGGTGCACAAGCTAATGGTTTCAATACTAATCCTTTTCTTACTCCTAACATTTCCTTGCCTTTCATTCCTAATAGGAAACCAGATACTCCAGTTTCACAAGCCCCAAAGCCGATTCCATCCACCGAAGCCACAATATCCCGCAGGCCAACAATCAGTACCACTTCACGATTGTCGGAACAGTGTGGTGTGACCAAAAACGCGTTAAATTTGATTATCGGGGGTAAAGGTATTAATCCGGGAGATTTTCCCTGGTTAACTGCGATTATGTACAGGCAAAATTCGGATTATAAGTTTCATTGTACTGGGAATCTCCTTTCTGACAAACACGTCCTGACAGGTAAGTCTCGAAGTTAGATCTAATATCCCTGATGACGTCTTTTTTTTTGTCAGCTGGACATTGCGTAAGATACCATAACGCTGCCTTATTTGCTAACGATGACATAATCCTGGTGCTAGGAAAGCTGAACATAGAGAATTGGGCCAGCGGTGCTACCTTGCGGAATCCTAGTCTCATAGTAGCCCATCCGAATTATAAACAGGATCAAGTCGATTACGACATAGCTTTGATCGTAATGAAAGAGGCAGTCAGATTTAGAATCGCAATCAGGCCGATTTGCCTTTGGGAAGGTGATGATAAGTTAGAGAATGTTGTAGGACGTTACGGTAATGTTGTTGGTTGGAAAAAGGGTGAAGGTGACGATGAGGTTTCGGTTGCTCAAAAGTTAGAGATGCCTATCGTCTCACAGGAGAATTGTTTGAGATCCCACAAGGTCTTCAAAAAGTACACGTCGCCCAGAACATTTTGCGCAGGTAAAAATAACTTATTCAGTGTGTTAACCTGAAAACCATTTGATATTTGGTAATTAACAGAATTTTTAGGGATTTCATTAGAAACTGTGTTTGAGAATCTTATCACTTTTTAAATAACAATTGACTACATCGACACTGCTATTTACCAAAACAGCAAGTTTGAGAACTAACAGTTGTAGGTGCCAGAGGTCCAGTAACTGCCCCTTGATAAATGTAATTTTCTTAAGTATTGTTTGTAATGCTGCCATTTCAAGAAACAGTATTGTAGTTGTCTTTAATACACGATCTCATTAATTTTAATTCATCAAAAACTTGCCGAAACTCACCAGATATTTATTTAAATTTTTTCCAGGTAACCGTGATAACGTTAGCGGTCCATGTACTGGAGATAGCGGTGCAGGTTTTATGATAAAAGACGACCGAACTAACAAGTGGTATTTACGGGGACTCGTCGGTTTTTCGATAAGAAATCCTAATACTCTGAGTTGCGATTTAAGCTACTACGCCGTCTTTATCGACGTAGCAAAGCTACGGTCTTGGATACAGCAAGAAATGAAGAAGAACCAATGAAACCATTTAATTTATGAATAGGAAATAAAGCCTGTGGATATTATTTAGGTGTATTTTAGTACGTAATGAATAAAAGTTTGTATAGAAAATTTTAGTAAGATTAATCTCGTAACCTTGGATCTTCTTAGAGCCATCTTTAAGTGTTAGTTGCAAATTTGAGAGTATAAATATCTGCGAAATATCTTTTAATTAATTTATTGCATAATAACGACGAACTTTAATACATAAACACTAATTCGCTATTATTATATAGAAACCTAAGAAATTGTTATGTAATCCTTAGAAATTACACGTCAAAACAATATTATATCTACTTGAGGTCGTCGTTAAGTTTTTTTTTTTAGTTTTATACTTTAATTGTTTATTAAATCATAGAAATACAGAGGATGGTTTATTTTCGACTCTTACCATGGGGATCTCGATTATCATTGGGGGTAGAGGGTAGGTTTGAATTTGGTAAAGTTGTTAAATTTTGTTAGGAACCCGAAGAGAAAACGGCCTAATGAGAAATTACGAGATTTAAAACAAAAAGGAAAAATGCTTATTTTCTTCTTTGACCTCTTTGTGACTTTGCCTAGAACAACATTTAATTGGTTACCCGACGTTTATATATGGTTCTTTCTGGCCATTAATAATAGAAAAAAATAATACACCAACGAATAGAAACGAGACATGTTACGCATTTTTTATTAATCGAACCGAAATACAACAATAGAGAGTACAAGATACAATTGTATCCAGAATAGCAACGGCCACATCGTATAATTTTTCTCGATCTTAACAGAAACTTGGGAGAAAACGGATCATTTACCAAACGGCGTAATACTTGTAGGAAAAACCAAGGGAATACTTTATAAATGGTAAATTGAAGCTGTATTTTGCAAAGTTTACGTAAATCTTATATTTTTTAGATACATAAATTCATCGCGAGGTGGTATTAAAATTAAAGTTACCCCAGACTTGAGTTTATATCGAAATAAATTTAAACCAAATAGCCCATATTAGCCAAAATTCCCCCAAAATTCATATTAGCCACACCCTGGTGATAAACTAGGACGATTGGAATACCGGAAACAGTTAGTGGGAACAATTAGAGTCAACAGAAGCTGGTCCCAAGAAGGGCTGACGATCTAGAAATCATCATTCGTTGAAAATATGAAAATGACATCCCAACTTACACAAAGACGCGTCAAAAATCATAGCCTGTGCAGAATCCCGCAAAAGATTACAAACGTCCTTTCTACAAGGTGAAGAAAAGTCTTCCATCGAAGGGAAAACCGTTAGCTTTCGCAATTAATGAAGTTAAATACTTGGGAGTCACGTTGGACAAAGAGCTGGAGATGGAATCTTACATGTCCAACTTACAGAAAAAAGATTACGGCGTCACTAAAATACCGCAGGGTGCTTGGTAAGAACTGGGGTCTTAAGAGTCAAATGATCTTTTGGTTAAGTACGGCAATAATCAGACCCATCACTGTTATATATATTAAGCTAGTCTTATATACATACAGTTCCTTATCTAGGCTATTGTTAACTTAAATATCTAACGATAGCGTTTATGTAGCAATGATCACTGTAAAGGCTTCTTGTAATAAACGTGTTTAATCATTACAAGTGGTTTTATTAATATAATAAGTGCAACAATAATCAGCTACGCCTCTTTGGTTTGGTGGCCAGAAACAACTTAGAAGATGAGACAGCAGTTTCACCTAATTCAGAGACTTGCATGTCTCAACATCACAACAGTGCCACAAGCCCTGCTAGGATTAACGCCGTTTCACATCCATATTCGGAAGCACGCTATATCGAATGGTTTCACTTTTTAGAGAACGAAGGGATTACAGCCTACGGGTCTTAGAATCACCGACGATACAATACAATGTTGATCGGCCTTATAAGATGATCATTAAAAGTGGGCATCTAGTGAGCTTCAACGCAAACCCCTGGCATGATCCACGGAGGGCTCGAGAATAGTTGTTGGAACAGCTATGGGCATTAGTGACCTTAACTACCACCTTAGAATGCAGAGGTTTCTGCTTTGAATCTGTGCGCCACAAAGAATCTGAGGAAATGGACACCTAAATGTATTCAACGGCGTTCAGACAGTTCAAAAGGCTATTAACGCCTACATATACGAATCTGGTCTGATATACGAACGCGTACACTTTGTGCTGGGTCCTAAGCCGCTAAGCGATGGAACGAAACGAAAACGCAAATAAATTAGCTGAAGAAGCAGCAATTTGCCTTTCATTGATTCTAACTGCTTTTGTGGTCTTAAGGAGAGCCACGCAAAATAAACAATAAAGACATGGGTGAACAATCAATCTCGTACTGGGAAAGTATTCCAGGACAAAAACGGGCGAAAGCACTTCATATTAGCGGGAAGGTTAGAAGATGAGAAGATTTCCATCTTCTAACCGTTTCCTAGGACCAGTTATGTATGAAGAAACAAAAAAATGGGAAAAGTTACTTGAGCCTTCTTTGCACACTTCGTAGACGACAGTATTCCATGAAATCAACTACAGCGTTTATGGTGGCAACAAGATAGTGCACCAGCTCACAATGCGACAATTGTGAAGAATTACTTAAGTCAAGAGTTTGCTAGCTGCTTGCCTTAATGTAATCGAGTTGTTGTGCGGCCAGTTAGATTTCTCGACTTAAATCCTTTGGGTTACTTTTTGCGGGGAGTTGCTGCAATAATATTTATTGTATTGTATTTAAAATTGATGTCCTACAAAACAGTGAAGAGATTCGAAGGAGACTCCAGAATGTCGATATAATTCCTACAAGAACCATACAAAATGCAGTCCAAAATGGCGGAAAGCGTACGCATTTATTGTTTTCTTTTCTGTTATTATTGCTGCTGTTGTTATTTTTATTAATTGTTACAAATAAGATGCAAAATTTTAAATTTTCAGAAACACCTTTAAATTTGCCATTTACACTGATATGAAGAGTACCTCTTCTATTCTTTAAACGGTTTTGTACTTTAATTTATTTCGTAGAAAACTATAATTATTAGATATAACGTTATTATTGATCATTTTAAGGTAGTAATTTTTAATGCAATTTGATTGCTTCTTAGATTAAAAATAATTGGGATGAAAGAAAAAATCTTAAATTGCAACGAAAGGTCAAGGTGAAAAGCCACTGATAATTAAAAAAAATGGGAATTTTATGTAGCGTTTGTTTTGTTTTTTCTCTTCTAGCATAGAAGGTACTTAAACAACACTATTTAGTTTCCGTTTAAAATACCTCTTTCAACATTTTTGATTTTTTGATTGGCCTAATCCGAGGAACCCTTTTAAAAATGTTACTAACGTAGAACTTTATCAATTTTGCATATGCAACCGGATTTTCTTAGCAAAGCGTCCAGTCTTCCACGAGTATCTTCAATCAAAGACCGCCTTTCTTCCATTAGTACTTATTTTGTTTGTCTTTGGGAATGATCAAAGCATACGTAGCAAGCAACGTAATATCGTTGAAGGTCAACAATGGCAATTCCGGTAACGAAGAAGTGAAGAGATCAGCTTGGAAGGAATCGGGATTGATCAGGACCTTGCAGTCTGTACGTGCATGCTTTATGAAAGGATTTGTATTATCACCCATTATGAAGAAAAATTCTTTTTTGCTGAGATTTTAAACTAAATTAGGAACGTTTCAAAAATTATTTGAGAAGAAGGATTTAGTTATAAATTGGCATATTTATTTGTGACGTTAATTTTTCTGAAAGTTTTCTAGTTAGTCTATTTCTACTTGAAGTGATTGTAGCATGGCTTTTGGAGAATAATCGTTTACATGGAACAGACGAAATGACTACTATACAGTATTGTACAGTAGAGTAATGCTTTGAAATTCTTGTTTTTTTTTTAAGAAAAATTATGAAAAATATTTCTTGTTGCCAGGACGATTCTTAAAAGTCATTCTGACTCATTCAATACACGTTTTGTGGCTTGCTATTATACAATATAAATTACAAACCAAATTAGCCTAGTGATGGCCAAATGTCGAGAAACATCTAAATGTCTCCAGTAATATTGCTGAAAATTCTATGACACTCGGTATTTGTAGGCAACTGATTATGAGGATTAATCTGGCTTCTGATTTAAGCGGAAATTACCTTCAACTTTGAAATTTTATGTGCATATTTTTATATTCTGAGAGCACAATATTCTAACCTTAAAAACATTTAGTTTTCTACATTTCTTTGAATAATACACCAAAATATTAGCTATAATATAGCCGTCTCTACAAACACCAGCCCAAACAATTAATATTTGGGTGTCTTGAATGTAGGCTCTCTGTGCCCAATTCGGGTTATTTTGGGATTAATTTAGACAATTACGGCGATTAACCATGCCACTTAAACAAAATATTGACTGATTAAACCAAACAAAGGTTATTCCAAAATTAGGACTACGTCAGCAAATCTTCATCAGAACTTTATAAAATTTTCGAATTTTCATTTGATAATTTTTTTGTTTCAACAAACGTTCGGGTGGGGTGTACCTGAAGAAGCAACTGATTTATTAAATAAATACTTTATTGCTTAACTATATTTAGAATCCAGTCATAAAATTTGCTCACATCAGTGAACACTAAATATTGGCTTAGATCACATCTTCTCCCTTGATCCGCTATGGACATTGAAACTACTCCTCTTAGAGTCCATTTGCCATTTCTTAACATCATGAAGCCACCTCCGCTGTCGCCGTTGCAAGGTCCGGAACCGTTTCTAAATCCTAAGAAATCATATGAAGTTAATTACATTATATGGATTTTAATAGGTTTAATTGACTCCAAATTACCTGCACAGAACGTCCTATCTGACGTGATATCCACAAAATCATCGTGCGATTCAAGGCATTGGAGCTGCGTAACAATCGGTAAGCTAACTTGTTTAGGTTCCGGAGAGAGGGTGACTCCATTTTCATCTTTGCCCCAACCAGCTACTACTCCTTTATCACCAACAATACTGTTGAGGTTATTGTTTCCAGACCAGAGGCAAATAGGTCTTACGAAGCTCTTGAATTTGACTTCTTGGGATAGGGTGATAACTGCTACGTCAGCGTCTGCCGATAAGGCCCTATAATCGGGGTGAACTGAGACTTTTCTTGCGCTCAACATTAAGGAATTGTCGCCGGTCCATCGTTGGATGTTGAATTTGCCTAAAATAACTAGCAGCTGTTCGATATCGAATTTCCTTTCGCTTGGTCTCATACAATGCGCGGCTGCAAAGAAGAGAATTCGGGATGAGATCGTTATAATAAGCAAAATTGAAGATCGAATTGCTAAGTTAATAATAATTTTTGTTAATGTTATTTACAAGAGAAGTTTAGAATAGGATCATCGCCTGCTGAAAATGTTGAAGGGAAGATCGAATTTCAACCACAACGAGAGGTAATATTGATCATACATAAAGAAGATCTACAAATATACGTTGAAATTACCTGTAACAACGTGTCTGTCCGAAATCAAGCTTCCACCACAAGTGAACTCCAAATTTAACTGCTTAATCGTATACAGGGCTGTCAACCATGGATAATATCCTCTGATAGCAGGTTGTCCATTCGCAATCAACGAATTAGTCGACAAAGATTTTCCACAAACATCATTGAGATTCGCTCTAATATCAATTTGGGGCAGTTCTTCGGGCGTAGCATCAATTTCTGGCGGTTCTTCGGGTGTAACAGGTGCTTTTTCGGTGGTAGTCACAATGGGACGTGGCCGAGGTGTTGCTGGAATATTAGGTTTATCTCGATTCAAGAACGGATTATTCTGTATACTCGTAATAACATCAAAAAAGGTGCTATCTTGGGGTTTGTCTTGGGGTACAGGTCTGTTGATCTGAGGACGTTCTGGGTCGAGAATTGTTAAGAATGGATTGGAATTTCCTGTTGCAGAAACACCGCCGAGCGGTCTGCTTAGGAACGGATTGTTTGGATATTGTTGTTGAGGTGGAGCACCGAAGTGGAAAATGAAATTACCACCGTTGTTCTTCGTGGGATCCGATGAATGGTCGATGTTATTACCGTTGGGGTAACGATTTGGCGGATATATCGGTCCATTGTGTGGGGATGCTAAACTTAGGCTGCTGATCTTCAGGCTGTGTTGCAGATTGATCGTTGTCAGGATGGGAACTCTTTTAACTAAAAAAGAAAGGATACAATAAATTTTTGTGTTTTGAAGTTGTTTTTGAAAGAAGTATCTATCGCTAATGAGAAAAATGATGAATTGGATTTAAGCTTTCGTTGAAAATAAAGAGATTGATTAAACGAATTAAATGATAAAATACATTTTCAATTGAACTTGGCCGCCGAAAATACTTTTTGTTACTTGAAAATTAATATAGAAATTTACCATAATTCTTGGCGGATCTAATGTAACAATTATCTTGACCTTAAAATAACAATCGTTTGGCAATTATTATGAATCCTACATTTCATTAGTAAATACCACATCTAGTGCAATTAACACATAATAAAAGCGGATATTTGAAATTAGTTCTACTTATTCATTAACCCGTTAACTTACTGTCTAACGGCGGTCCTGAGCAGATTAAATCCCCATTTACCAGGATTTTCGTTATTCTAGGCGGAAAGACCTTCCAAAATGGGAAGTCTACTTTGTAATGTAATGGTCTACCACTCACGATCTCGTCAACAGCACGAGCTCTATCGTAGGCGAGTTCGATGTTGCCATTGTAGTCCTGCAATTAGATAATTACCTGTAATTTTTAGGATTTTCTTGATTATTTAGTTAACAAAATCGTTTGATTGTATTGTGCGATTCTACACAGAGACATTTCAATGAACATAATAAATTTAATTGAAGTGTTTGAAATAATAACTAACAGTTAAAACTTAACGTGTTCCGGGTTTGGACCATGTCATGGTAGGTAATCGAAAACTCGACGTTGATTGTGGGCGAATCGTCGAGAACACGGAAGAATAGGTTTATTAAAATCTTTTTGTGTGAGATGACTTGAAAAATCGCCAATGGCTATCCTGTATATTTCTACATTTAGGTTTTGCAATTTTAATTTAAATTCAGGTTATCGATTAAAGATACTTAAACAATCCTTTGCTTAAAATTAAACGTATTCTAGGTCCGGACCGTGCCATGATTAAACGAAAACTCGAAGTTTCGCCCACAATAATATGGGGCGTCTTCAGGAGAAGGAAGGGTGGCAGTTAACAGTTAGTGCGGCAACTCAACGTGTAAACCACGCCAAAGCCGAAACTAACGACCAATCCTCGTCTAACAGTGACAACTAATCAGCGACAGGGCCCGCTCACTGCTGGCATAAAAGCGTATTGCTCCCCTCGTATTCCGCAGAATGATCCTAGACAAAAGGCTGAATTTCGCTGAGCATCTCAGGAGAGCTCGAAACAGGGCATTAGGTGTAACCAGACAGTTGTACCCCATCCTGGCAAATTCCCACCTCAACCCTAAAACGGGCGTCATGCTGTACAAGACACACATACGCCCGATCCTCACCTACGCCAGTCCCATTTGGGTCACGGCGGCACCCTCCCACATCACCTCCCTCTCGACCGTCCAGAATCGCTGCTTGCGATTAGCACTCCACATACCCCGAAACACCCCTCTGACTACACTGACACACCTGAGCGAGACCGAGCGGCTGCAGGAATTCCTGGCACGTCTCAACAAAAACTTCTTCCGGAAGACGCTAACCAGCGAGAATCCCGCGATGGAGAACGCCACCACCCGAAGAACAGCTTCGGGATCGAGGCACAAGACCACCTACGACCACCTGAGTAGGCTGGCATGAGTATCCCCATAGCGCGTACTAACGCCTACTAACTCGTACGTTTCTGTTTTAGCAACCGAGGAGGGAGTCCACCAAGAAGACTCCGAGACCCAAACAACCAGAACCGAGGACCCCAGGAAGATCATCAACCCGATGGAACTGGAGGAAGCAGGACAAGGATCCAGAAGAACCACCCGACCCGTATTCCGCAGTTGATTTTCGCCTCTGGCATGGTGCACATGCTGAGTTATCACGATCAGTTGCTTGCCGCTCAGTTAGTTTCAGTTTTGGCGTGCCACCCTTCCTTTTCCTGAAGAAGCCCCATACGATTGTAGGCGAAACGTCGAACTTTCGATTGTCTACCATGACACGGTTCAAACCCAGAACACGTTTAGTTTTAACTGACTCTGGCCGGGGAAGCCTACGTTATTATTTCAGTCCTTTGCTTGGTATTATTAGTAATCCTTCATTTCCGAATAATATAACTGTCTTAAAGATTGAAAGTAACCAATAACTGTCTATTGAAAAATCAAACGAGTATCGTCCTACAGTGCCATGGACATTCATTTTTTAAATGAGAAACTGGTATCCAGATCCTGGACTTTTTTATTATGATAAAAATACATGAATATAGTTCCTTTTCTTAGACGTTCTTGTGGGTCTTTCGGAAAATCTTTTCTTGGTTGTAGCGGCTGTTTGTTTGAAAATTTTTGCGGTTTTGAAAAACAACGCATAATTAATTTCAAGAATTCTTCTTGTCTTCTTAGGATGTTTTATTTAGAAAATATATAAAACATATTAATTTAATTAGATGTAAATTTTAACATGTTATTAACGTGTCTTGTATATCTTTAAATAAAAGATTCTGAAGAAGGCAAGAAAAATTTTCGAAACGTTATTCTTCAAAACTCCACACAAACAATAGCTTTTTAATATCACAAAGAAAAGTAAAATGCTTATATTGATTGTTGATGTAGTAAGATAAGATCTAGATAAATAGCTTTTCAGATTAATAACCACAGAACAGCTACAAGTTGCGTCTACGCACCGTTTCCTAAAAGCACCACGCAATCGGTATACACTGTATTTTTACGTATTTTTATTGAGGCGAATATTTATTCTGCTGTTATCCATGTGACCATAGGTGATAACTAGGTCTAGAAAAAAAATATTATTATAACTAAATTATTAATGAGTTACATGAATTTACGTACATAAAATAACTACTTGTTATTATTGATGGAACTGGTAATTTTAATTTTCTATCATGACTTTTAGTTTGTCGCATATGTATTTAAATTTATTCTAGAACTTTCCTACAGATGTCCCTATCTCTAAATAATTTGTTAACTAATTAAGTGTTATTCAACCAAAAATAGTTTCAAACAAGCCTGATCTTCCAGATTGTTCACTCCAAGATTAACGCTGGTCTGTTAAATTCGATACTTCTAATAGGGAACTTATATTTCTAAAGGAATCAGACAAAAACTGACCTAAGCTTCTGGAGCTCGATTTTAAAGAGAAATCGATTGGTGAAATCCCTATTTTTATATCTTCCTTAATATAAGAGATACAGAGCGTTTTCTTAGAACGTGTAATTTTTAAAAATCCTTGTAACTTTTTTATTTGTGAAAATGCTTGATTTATACAAAAATTATGTTACGGCGCTTCTTGACGCAGAATCCTACGCTCTAATTTTTCTTTTTCCTCCTATTTTTTTTGAGATATTATCGAGAGTTGTGTTTTTTATATGGAACACCCTATATATTTTTATACTATTGAAAAGCATATAGAATTACCTTTAGAATGATATAACGCACTTGATATTTTATTTAAACAATTTTTAAATTATTAAAGTTTTTCTTCATTTCACATTATTTTAAGATGGCTATGGATGGTGGTAAATAAGCAAATAAAAGAAAGGGCAACAAGGCAGAAAAAACACGTCTTGATAATATCTCAAAAAATAGGAGTTAAAACAAAGAAAAAATTAGAACAATGGATTCTGCGTCAAAAAGCGCCCTAATACAGTTTTTATATAAATCAAGCATTTTCACAAACAAAAAAGTTACAAGGGTTTTTAAAAATTGCACATTTTAAGAGAACGCTCTGTATCTCTTATATTAAGGAAGATATAAAAATAGGGATTTCACCGATCGATTCCTCTTTAAAATCGAGCTCCAGAAGCTTAGGTCAGTTTTTGACTAATTCCTTTAGAAATATAAGTTCCCTCTTAAAAGTATCGAATTTGGCCCACCTTGTACGTAATAGTTTAAATAAGATTTTTTAAATTTACATTATCACATTACGAAAGCAGTTTAAAACATCTTCAGCCTCCCGCAGAAACAAGTATTCTTTTTGTCAAATTCAGCTTTATTACTCAGCCTAGTTCCACTGTAAGTCGATGCACTTTCCCCATCGATGCTCCCATCTCTTTAATTCGTCCACTGCAGCACACTGGCTCCATTTAAAAAAGCACCGTTCCTAACTTTTTAGAGTATTTCGGTTAAGATTTTGTAAATGTATTTCCGAAGGTCAATTTAAACTATATCATATTGCATTGGTGTAATGTGTTTTCCAGCATTTACAAGAGCCAGATATACCGCACATGTTTTTATAGGAACACCTGTTACAACCCGATAATTGTGCAAAAATAAGTAAAATGCGTGCAATATGTTTCAAGCAATCCCGGACGAGAACGTGCATCTTACAAACAATTAATCCCCTTCGAACGTGGGCGGATTATTGGGCTACATGGAGACGGCGTTAGTTTCCGAGGAATTTCGCGTAGACTTAATCGTAATCATTCGACTGTGTTATGGTGTGGGAACATGTGGATTGCAAATCAAGGTAAGCACGTAGAGCAGGTTCTGGCGCACCCAGAAGGACTACCCCCCGAGAAGATTTTCTTTTGTAGCGCTTGGCTACAAGGGTTTGTATCTATCGGCCTTTATTGTGAATACCTTTAAAACCCAAGCACATAGACGCGCTAGATGAACCTGGTGCTCGGAATTGCAACAGTAGCAGGATGAATGTAATCCAATAATGTTTAGCGATGCACCGTCCTTTTCTTTACGGCACCATGATGTGATGAATAGGGTGAATGGTCTATTGATTCCAACCCAATTGTGTGAATTTTTTCAATTACGACCACTGAAGTGTCACGGTGCGTTTGACGCTGATGACGCCGAAAACGCAGAAACATGTCCGTTGCTTAGCGTTCTCTCTCCTTGTATTGCTTTTGCCGTGAGTGATTCCATCAATACCATGAGTAGCATTTTTTTAGTTATTGTTTCTAAGCATTTTTTGATGTGTCAACTATGTGAAGTTGATATTGTTGGAAATATGGAAAAAAATGCCTTTTTTATGAACTCATGGTTTCCATTAAAAACATAATTACCTACAACTTTCTCCTTTACATGTTTTTTTTTTTTTAAATCTAATGATAAAATACTTCAAAAAAAAAAAAATAGTCCATTCCAGATATATAGTTAACCGCGCATATTTTCTAAAACAAAAACAAAGGATCTTTCAGTTGAGTTCGCAAAACTGCAATTTTTCCCTTTTTCCCCCTTTTTGATCGTCTCTTAACCTCTTCTAGTTTCCGTGATCCCCCTACTAAACCTTGGAAAAACTCAAAAACTCTATATTTGAGATATTTATTTTCCCGGAAGAAAATCCCTCTACTCCTATTAAAGATCTTATTGACAAGATAATATTCATACTTTTAATAGAATTTAGCGTAGGCAGTTTAACATCTCTTGCTTGCACCGAATGGTATTGAATGCCAGCTCATTCAATGTTACTGGAAACCTGATCTAACATTGAAGTCACCACGTTAGATTTGACATTCGATTTACATACTATGAATAAATACAACGATGCTCTTTGTTGTTTCACTGGTTAATACATTTCAAGCACGTACAAGAAATAATAATCACCTTAGTTATAAATATACTTTCCAGATGATCGTTTCATTTAATGAATATTTAATATAAAAAAAAAACGCCATGCCGACGCAATTTGTACTTGCTGTTCTATAATTTCAACATGTACTTAAATTTTGTAATGTAGTTTTATTATTATTAATTTATCCATGTATTATCTATATTTCCATTAGTGGCCGACTAGCCAACAATGAAGAATGGGTTGGGTTTAATAATAAGAGCTTTGTGCTAAGTATTTCTTTCATTTTCAACAATGCAACGCCATATAACAATTGAAAATAAAAGAAATTCTTAGCAGAAAGCCTTGATTTACTAATCAGTTGTATTCATAGAGTATTATCGTACGAAACAAGAGCAAATCGCAATTATATTTACAGCAGAAGGTTTAGAATCTGATAATCGAACACTAATTCGGTCAATACTGATATTGTCAATACTACAATATTGGAACTTATTCCGCGAAAAAAAGAAGGTTCTTTAAAGGGTTCCACGGCCAAAAAGTTGGAGAGACACAACCTTATACACCATTCTTTAAATTTCGAGTTATCTAGATATAATAAAGTTGAGGGAGAAAAATTCAAAAAATTCAAAAAAATTTTCAAAATTATAAAATTTTTACCATCACGGGCTGATTCACTTTCGGACCTCATCATGAGGATTTTACTTATTATTGGAGATGCAGGATAGGTTTAAATTGGGGAAAGTTTCTATATAAGAAATAAGAAAGTTGGAGAGCTAGAGAGAAGATCGAAAGTGCCTTCCAGAATATGTTTCTAGCTTTTTTCTGCACAAAGTCAAATTAAGGTGCTATAGGTAGATATTGTTTCTTCGGAAACAATCGTCATTCTTATAGACATTATTAAGCGTATTAACAATTTATTTCGAAGCAGAAATTAATTTTAGCTTAAATAGTTGGTAAATGTTTGAAGTCAATTTCTTCAAGTCAGTTAATATATGGTATGTGTGCAAAATCGATGAAAAAGATATAATTTATTTAATTTGCATTTTATTCATCCAACCATCGATTAAATTTCCTAATAACGTGTAATTATGCCTAGCAATAACCTTTTCCAAAATACCAGTCTGTAGCCAGAAATATGTATCTGCGGTTACCACTGATAATAACGTTTTTCGCTTTTGAAGTGAAATAATCACCGAAAATTTTGAAAGTTTTAATACTTTGACGATCGTTTAATAACGTGTTGGTCAATGGTGTGGTTTACTGACTAACATCGGCTTTCTTAAGCACGTACGCACGTACATTTAACTCCTTCTAAATTATATCTGATGACTAGTTTTGGGAATTTTATCAAATCATTTAATCTAACATACTTACATCCACATACAGTATTGTCATAAAGTTTGAAAGTAGAAGTACCGAATAAGCAAAATATATTCATTTAAATTTATAAACAAATGCTACATTAACAAAAGCTTCACTTAAGTAAAATGATTACATTTGATTACAGAAAGTACGAGAAAATTTTGACATTATTTTGTTAAGCAGAGCTCTTAACAAAAAATTCTATTCGTAGCAATCAAAATCGCTGTATCACTTTAAATCATCCATGATTGGTCATGGGTTTGTTGGCATAGTGTGCTATTGCGTTCCAATGATATCACTCATCAATTAGGTAAAAAAAAAAATTTTTTCCAGCCGCGTAGTATGATATTTTACCGATCTAGCGCGACAAGAATATAGCAATGACGAAATATTCGTTTTAATTATTTTTTAGCCAACAGAAGTTATAATTAATTAACACTCTTCCGATATACAAAGTATATGTCATTAAAATGGACTTTTAATTTACGCAATATGTTTGTAAGATGAATTACGGATTGTGGAAATTATCGTACGCCTACTTTATTAACAATAATTATGAATGATTATCGACATTTTGCTAAATACGCATGTAATTGGAGTAACTTAGTATTAGTTTGTATATGTACATTATATAAATATACAAAGTAGCCCAGCGAAAACGTGATCTCTAAATTTGGTAAGCTATAAGGAAAACGTTGAAAGGAGGCAATTTGCAGAAGTACCAGTTTATCCACTAATCATCATCAAATATTGAGGGTTACGTTATGTGTCATATTAGAGGTGTTTATAACGAAGTCCCATCTTAATTAAAGAATAAATAGGGTGCCTAAATGAAAAATATTTTTAATCACAATGAGGGCAAACCTGAGTTTGTTAACATTACTATTACATTAACTATTAGGTAACAACATAAAATTCCAGCCTCAACATCAACAAAATCACAAATAAATCATAAGACTATCGAAGAAAATACTTGCAACTTTCCAAAACACTTCAAAATTCTTTCCACTTAAAATTTTCAGTTTCTTCATTTTGCCAGCTAGCAACAGCCCCTCTTAATTTTGCTTTGAAGCTACATACTTTCAATTTTTTTCGGGGGTTACCTGGATTCTTCATTGGATTCTTTTGCATAGTGGCTGGTAGAGATTTTTATGTTTTTTTTTACTTTTATTATTATTGGGCATACAAACCTAATTATTACTTTTAATCTTTTTACATCTGGCTGAGATAGGGGGAACAGATTTGATTTCTCTAAAACAAATGAATGTATTGCGTTAGTCTTCATCCATTTGGGGTTCGTTCAAAAAGCCCTTAAAATACAACATATTTTCCATACATTTTTATTTATTCTTCATCATAATCTCCAATTAATTCTATGCACTTTTCCAAGCGTTTCCCAGCTTTTTTAAGCCCTCCAAAAAATAGGATTTCGGTAGGTCCTCAAAATAGACATCTGTTTGGGCAATGACTTCCTCGTTCGACGAATTTTAATTCCACAATTTTGGCCATCGAAACACACCCGTGCATTATCTTGATGGAAGAGGATTTTTTTTCAAATGAGGACGTTTTTTCTCGATTTCTTCGCTCGCTCGGTTCAATAACGACGCATAATACTTTTCAGTTATCGTTTGTTCTTTTTTCCAAGTAATCGGTGTACATGATTCCGCGTGCATCCAAATAACCGAGGCCGACCGGTTTTTCACCTTTTTCGAATCCCGTTTGCCTTCGGAAGTCCACTATTTTGACTGCTTCTTTGTCTCCGGGATGCGGTAGTGTATCCATGTTTCGTCCATAGTTATGTATCGACGGAGAAAATCGGATTGCGACGGAAAAGCGTCAAAACAGCTCCTGAGAGCATGGTCGCGTTTCAACTCATTTACCCAATAGTAAACATTTGCTAATAGAGGCAGAGATGTGACATGAACTTCATACAACTCAGCTTTAATCTCTTTCGATGTTGAGCCTTTTAAATATAAGTGTTTAATCACCGCTCGAAACTCACTTTCATTGTAAAACGTAAATAAAAACCTTTCGAGAAAAAATTATTATTGCAAACACAGGGCAAGATAAGGAGGATTAATGGTATAAGAAGCAAATTTTGCTGGTATATATAAAATTATAAATAATGAACATCAATGGCACGTGCCATTTTGATGAATCACAGCTATTTAGATATTATTAAAACGAGGCTTTTATTTAAAAAAATAACGTCCGACTATACATCTGAGGAATTGAGTTTTTTTAATTTTGACCCGCTAGATCGCTAAAATATCCCACTGTGAGCTGGTTATCGAAAGTAGAATCATTTGAGGAAGTTCTGTTCTTTCGCCCATTAGAAGTGGATACAAATACGTACTGGTTGTTCTTTCACAGCAGTGTTTTGTTCAAACTAATCGCGGCCCCTCTGGCCAAACGAGTTTATGTGATTTGATAAAGCAATCGTGATTTGTTTCTGTTTACATGAATGTGGGGCTAGAGATTTTAGTCAACTGGATCAAACTCAAACAGAGCTGTTTTCTGAAAAATTTTTGGAATCATAATCATAGAATCATGAATTTAAGTTATCTTATCATCTAGGTAAGAAAGTAAGTGATGTGAAAATTGTTCTTGCAGACCTAAGACAATTACAAACCTTCGGTTTATATTTGCCCACAGTCTGCAAGAAAGCACTTTCTTATTTAGCTTTGAAATATGTTATTGTTTACGTTGTAACGGATCTAAGGATCACATAGTTTCAAAAGGAAGGTCCGCTCGGCCAAGTTGTGAGAGAGCGTTTAAAAAAAGGAATTTTATAAAAAAATGGAAATTTCATGTGAAGGTTTTTGGTTGGATGATTTTTTAGGATTGTGGTCAAGGTGTAACAAAACAATGTCTCGAGTCGCTCCGTTCAACTTTTGGTAACAAAGCATTGTCAAGAAAGACCTTTTACGGCTAGTTTGCTGAATTTCGTCGTGTTCCTACTTCCGTCAGTGGTGAATTTTGTGAAGGTCGACCATAATCGGTTGTTGTTCCAAAATACATTGATGGTGTGCATAGCATGTTTAAAAAAGATCTGTTCTCGATGGATTTCGCATAATTTGAAGTACAAAAAGACAACTTGTATGTGAAAAGTATCAGAATCCGTCGAGGAAACTTGGATACATAAGCAACAGTCAATTGTTTAGATGTTCCCAGATGAACCCAATCCAATAAAATTTCGTTCACGAAGCACTTCCATGGAAATCATTGCTTGTTTCCTTCATTTTACAGGACGTATTGCAAGCTTTACGTTGACGGATCGAAGGACAGATGAAATCAGGAAATACAATCAACAACGTCGCATAATCGTTCATCATGGTAATGCCAGCTCTCCCACAGCAGGTGAAACAATTGATTACGTAAGATTTATCACTTGACTCTTGAATGGCAAACCTCACAACAGCCTTCAACAGCTGTTGAAGGCTTCGAGGACTTTGGGAGATGCCACCTTCAGAGTGGAAGCATATTTCGAGAATTGGTTCGAACGCATGCATCGAGATTTTTTTCCTTTCATTGCTTTTGTAAAAATTCAAAAAGATACCATTCCAGGTAACAGGTAACAGGTTTTTTAATACGTTTGTATCCTGATCTTGTTTCCCATAACATTTTTATCGAGCTCTTCTACGAATTAACAATATAATTTTAAAGGTCATTTCACTATTCTATGGGTAATTAGTTCCTCATATAATAATAACCTTCTAACTAATTACAAACTTTCACCCTAACATACAAGTATTGGTAAAATTGGAAAGGACGGAACTAAACTCGGTTTTTCTATAACAAAATACCGGATTTTGAGTCACGTACCATAATAGTGAATTGTTTTACGAGATTTATGTTTCTCGTTAAATTCTTTTACGCAAGACTCTCTTGTATTTACATCTATAGCATTTTAGGGTGTGGAACATGGCAATTAATCATTGTTTATTGGAATTAAAAAGTCCCAAAGTGTTAGACGTAATGGTTCAATTTTAATTTGTACGAAATACTATAGAATATCCTGCAGGCAATGTGTGGGAGGCGAACAATAGGTGAAGTGACTGCAATAAAAATTGAATTTTAATTGGGTTTTTGTGGTTTGACCTTTTCATCTAGTTTTATATTTATTAACAAGCAAGCGTTTATACAATTTGTTACGAGTTTGCTAATCCTAATATGATAATTGTATTTTTGTTCAGGGAAATAAAAAAAAAAGGTCTAGTTATATGTAATAGCAATTGTCGTTTGCTGTGTTCGATAGAGTGATTTATATATAGTTTCCAACATCCTTATGCGTCATGGGATTGTTAATGTTTTGATTTTTGGAAATTAAACCGAGTACAATGTTAGAAGCGACTCCAGTCTCAATAGATTGTTTTCAAAAAACCATCAAAGCATGTAGAAAAAAAATGTACTAAAGTCATTATTCAATTGGTCCTTCAGTGTTAAATATGCTGTCCAATATAATCGCAGGGACATTTGTTTTCATCTCAAAATTTAAATACTTCACTATTACCCTTTACCACAAACACTTCACTGACACTGAACGTACGTTTCTAACTGAACTAACTGTTAGTTCAGTATTGCTGCTGAAGATGATAGCTTATCTATCGAAACGTACATTCAGTGTCAGTGAAGTATTTGTGGTAAAGGGTAAAGTGAAGTGTTTCAGCGTTCCAGTGCTGCAGTATTCGAGTACGTGATTTAACATTACTTTGAAACACTTCACTATTACCTTCTACCACAAACACTTCACTGACACTGAATGTACGTATCGATAGCTAAGCTATCATCTTCAGCGACTCTCTACTGAAGAATTCAGTATTGCTGCTGAAGATGATAGCTTAGCTATCGAAATGTACGTTCAGTGTCAGTGAAGTGTTTGTGGTAAAGGGTAATAGTGAAGTGTTTCAGTGTTCCAGTGCCGCAGTATTCGAGTAC
>LR737434.1:40547-71505 GCA_902655005.2 Marronus borbonicus | reverse complement strand
TGTTTGTGGTAAAGAGTAATAGTGAAGTGTTTCAGTGTTCCAGTGCCACAGTATTCAAGTACGTGATTTAGTTCATCTCAAAAAATTACAGTTTGTTGGAATAAATTTAAGAAAACACAAGAAATAAAGTGAATAGCCAGTACCCTGCTTGTATAACGTATAGTCCTTTTCAAGAATTGTAGGTCGCTAATAACGCATGAATCTTCCATTAGCGTGCTTGACATCTCCGAGACATACATATATCGCACAAGTTTACAAATGTCTCGTTGCTGAATATTTTTTCAGTATTCGATTAACTGCTGGGGAGTCTGAGGTGAGTCTGGATGCCTCCGAATACGTCCGTTTAGCAAATCCCAAAGCTCACATATTAGGACTTAATGAAGGCTAATCCATGGCGTTAGAGAAAGTTTTTGGTTGTCGCTGCGGTATGAGGTCTTAATTTTCATTAAAGTAAAGTTTGGACTTATATCATAAGAGGCTGGTATAACATAAGCCAACCCTTGCGAAATATTATCCTAGAGAAATTAAATAGAAAGGCAAAAATTTAAGTTAGTTTACAGGAACATTTTGCTTAAATTGGAGCAAGCCAATTCGAATTATTCTTGTTTGCCATAAGCCTGTGCTATTGTCTTGGCGACTTTCCAAGTTCACGAAACAATACTTCCTCTATTTTGATAGCACTCTGCTTTGCTTGTGAAGTAGGTAACTATTCGATTTGCATCAATCAATCCAAATACTTTTACCCGTAATTTTAAAATGTATTTGAAATAAGAATTACCCTTAGGTACGCAGCATACCAAAGATGAAAGCTCTACGAGGACCACTTTCAAGATTGTAGTTTTTCGAAATAATGTTGCCACGGATAGAGAGAAGGACTGTGGAGGAAAGATCTTCACTACCTAAAGGTTTTAAAATTAATGCCCATTTTTAGAGAAAAAATTGGTGTGGCAAATCGTCATTTCGAGTAACGGAGGTATTATTTACATCTCAGCTCGAGTATAATGTCCTATTTGTTTAGACGTAACAAATTGTGTATCTTTTGATACGCTTTGCATAATTAACAGAATCCTTCGTCAAACTGCTCGCAACTTGTCCACAAAAGTCCAGCTTTCTGTTAAAGTCCAGCGGTAATCTCCTCTTCCATGAATGCCTTTAATTTTTCCCCTTCACCGACGTGAACAGTTTCTTTATTATTACATTATAGCGATAGAAAATTGATTGTTTCTAAATGAAACAAGCTGCATACTCGACGAAATTCTTTTCGAAGACAGTTAAAAGGCATCTAACATTTTTAGAAGAATTGAATTATGTATTAGTACGTATATGTTATTTAATTATACAAAGGCTTCTTTGCTATTATTATTTATATTCTAGTAGGTGTTACTATCACTGCTATGTGATTATTTAGCGCAACTTTACTTATTGTTACATTATATTAACAGACAAGCTAGCCAGAGGAGCAGCGAATATGCCTTCATTGGCCCTAACCCCTTCTGTGGCATAGAAAAGAGTCACGTGAAACAAGTAATTAAAACATGGGAGGATCTCGTATTGGGAAAATGTTCCAGGACAAAAACAAGCGAAAGAATTCATATCAGGTAAGTTCACACACTTTTCCCAGCGATGCTCTCATCTTTTTAATCCTTCCAAATATCAGCATCTTGTTTTACAAAATAGGTGTTGAGCTTCATTCGACGATAATTTCTTTCTCATGTAATGATGTGCGCGTGCGGAATTATTTAAACGGTCAAACGTTTTTGCGAGCGGCGTCGTCCTCATGTTAGGGCTTGAGACTTTTCGGACTACCTTCGTATACAGGATATTTCGTTGAAAGGAATTCAAACTCTTATAACAGCTAAGACAAAGCAAATTTTTTAAATCAAAGGGCGATGGTCTAATAGGCCTCTATTATTATTTTCTCGAATCGATCGATCGGCATGTGGTTGATACCTATCACAGTTTCGGAAATGAAATACTCGAAAGTTAGCCAAGTTGTACAATTTACATTTTTTGGTCGATACGGCTTATTATATTTTAATTTTTGACGGGGACCCGCGCATTATTCCGTAGAAGACCTTGATAGAGAAGTGCGTTTCATCTAATAATCCACTTCATTCGAGAATTTCAAGCTATCATTATTGAAAAAAGTCCTCAAATAAGCACTTGAAGCTAGCATTTAAATGTTGATCTCTATATATTAAAGGAAGTATAGTGCTTACGTTATTATTATTGAGTTTAGCAGGAATTTCTAAATTAACAGTTCTGATATACAGCAAATAACTGCTAGTTGCTATAAAATATCCATTAACAAACTAGTTGATAAATGCTGTTTACACTGTTATAAAAAGGTCTATGTTCTGGAGGCATGTACATAAATATATTGTTAGACATAGTGCAATAGCAAGTAAAGTATTTATGAGACAGAATCATATTTCTCTAAGCAATTGTTTGGAATTACGTAAGCAAATGATAGCTACATAACTACATTGAGGCGGCATTATAACCGAAGATAATTTAGAATCTATTTTTAATAGCTAAAGCAATTACTGGTATGTGATTAGGCGTACTTGATCATTGAACAAGGTTGAACATAGGTGTAAATTAATTATTCACGTGTGGGATAGACATCCTATCAAAAATATGCTTCTACAGGTTGTTCGTATAAATATTTTGAACGCCTATTGTATTTATTTTTATGCGATTTCTATGACTTAACTCGATTAAATGAGCCAGTAAATTATATAGGATTTCGCGACCATTGTTGAATGGACTATTTCTTTCCGTATTGAGTCAATTACAAAAAGATGAGAATTAAACATTGGATTGATAAATTCCGTTTATTCTCCATGTAGCATTTTGTCCGTTAGAATTAGCCTTAATTTTCAAATAACTCCAGTAGACTTCGTTGGTGTGTCCATCTATCAGGAAAGGTATTGTTAAGAAATATTCGAACGTTAATGCCTAAGCGAGGAGGAGCTCGATGCTGCTAGAATCGATTTTTTGGACGAGGAACATCAGCAATGTAAAGCATTTTGGAAAGAACTTGTCAGGAGTGGAACTAAATTGTTACCTAGTATAAGTAATTTTTTTTCATAGAAGTAAAGACCTAGAAGGCAAGCTCCTATTATTCAAGTGCCTTGAAATTTTATTTGAGTAATTATACAGTGTGGTCCATATATTCGTATCGATGTTGCTACTTTTTTTTAATATTTCTATTCTGATAACTTTAGGATTTTTTTTTTATTCCAAAAATGAGTTCTTATTATTGTTAAATAAATTTCTCGCAGCTGTTACTCTTCCTTTTATTTCAACCCCTTCAACACCTTTCATATTTTCGTTCTTTGTTCTCCGCATTATTTTTCCTTATTTTTGCCTCTATTATTAATCGTCATTATCTCTTCACTTTATCGAATGTTGTTCGAGTTAATTGACGGGATAGGCTCTTTTAAATTTACCGGTTATTGGTAGACAAGGGTGTCTATTTTTCAGGGGTTTTATGTCGTTACTTTTAGGATGGCTTTGACACGAACTAAGAGCAGAAACATATATGGCTACTACGAATCCTTGTGCTGGAAAATGTAAATAAGCGGATACGTAATAAAAGAAGTATCAATGTCTAAAGGAAGATTTCTAAAAATACGCCACCCAATGGTTGCCATCCGCTGCTCTAGAGCAGTACCCATGAAAGGTGGGCGTTTTAGAACAGATAACCTCATTTTAAACATACACAAGTTAAATGAATAAATCGCAATGGAATTTCATGGAATTAATAAGCAAAGCTCTGTCAATTCAAACAACACAAAAGTATCGGTAACATCCGCAGCACACAAGTTTAACTAATTAATCCTGGACGGCCGTTTCGAGGATACGAATGATCCATATTCTCAACAAGTAACCGAACGATATGAGATACCCCTAAAATTAACATGCTTGTTCTATCCCTACTTACCAGAAAAATTTAGAAAAATATTATGTACAAGTATCTACTTCTACTGCCTACGTGCCTTAAAATTAAGACGTGCGAAAAAATAAGGAATACGGACAAATAGACGGGAGGGACCCCGAGACATAAAACACGTGCAAGATTTACTCCAATAAATCAAATAGAACTGAGTACGACAATGGTCCGTTCTATTTATTCATCAGATTTTTGCTGCTTTTTATGTAAACCGTCTCGTACGCGTCTAATTCCCGAGCCGAAGTTACATTCTTAATCAACTTCAACTTTTCTAATTTAATATTTTTCCCTTATGTGTTGGGCTACACTTGAATCTAATCTACCGAAACGATAACACCTGATATGTTCCTTAAATCTGGTGCCTATCGCTCTTTTCGTTTAACCAATACAGTCATTGCGTGCGATTTTTTTTCTACCAATTCATTTATCTGATGTTTTACGCAATTCACCTTGCAACCTATGTGAACCAGGATCTCCTTTTTTTGGACAATATTTAGGTCCCTAAACACAAATAATTGAATTATTTGATAGTTATAAAAATTATTCTTTAATTAAGCTGAATTATTCGAACTGCTTTAGACATTTAAAAACGCTTTTTGAACACCTACCCAAAATAAAAAATTCGTACTAATTTTTTTAATTTATGTTTTCCTTTATCAAGATTGTTTAGTCAGACAAGACATATGTTTGGATAATAACCAACAATCTTTCTCCACTTCATCTAGAAAATGCAATTTTTGCAATTATCTTCAAAAAATGGAAAATTTTATAGGTAACGGAGGACACGCAGGAAGGACGACTTTTCTTCAACTAATCGATAATCTTCTTTTAAACACCTCCAATCGTTCCAAACAGTCGACTCACTCTGTATACCCCACAAATCTTCAACAAGGACACCATTTCAATATCAATATATTCTAACAACGTTAAAGCAAATATTTGAAGATTATTTAGAATACCGAAGAAATTATGTGCAAAATATATTTACACAGCAGAATTCTATGAAATAAGGTTGCTCCTTCTACACTCAAAATATTATATTCGGACAATTCCAATTACATAAATTGAAGCCAAATATTTAACATTTGGCCTGTTGGACGTAGTTCTCCATCGTACTCGCTATTCTCTGTACCTATTGAACGTTGATCTTTCGTTATTTAAAGTAGGAAGATAATTAAAAATTGTGGAACATTTTTCTTTGATAATTTTTATTATTGTTTACCTATTAATTTTACGTTTATATTAAGGGACCATATAATATAATCTGGTTTATTTGATTTTTTCCATAAACGAACTTGGACTAAGGAATCTCTAATTTTTTTAATCTCTTACGTTTAGGGAACATACCTGTACACTATTCCCAACTGACAATTCCACATCTAACACTATATTATTCCCAACGGGGTTGTCCAAACGTACACTTCCGAACAGTCTTTGATTTTCATCCAGCGCGTACTCGAAAATATTAGGGCACGGGCTATCGAACTGCATCACCACCGCATCAAAGTTAGTCGTTAAAAATATCAGAAAAAGCACCGCAAAACACCTTGATCGATGACATTTTGAAAAGAACATTTTATTTCCGTTTTATTCTTGGAGACTATGACACCACTTAATAATTGGTAGGTTTGGTCAAATCATCTCCGCCTTTGAAATGTTAGAATAATCTGGTAGTATATTTAAAATTATGTTTTTCACTGCGGGTATTTAATCTTGGAAGTAATTATTCGACACTTAAACTTAATGTAATTTGTTCAGTTTCTACATAGAAGTGTAGAATTATCAACTAATAAGTAAATTAACTAGTATTTCTTGTATTTCAGGTATTATCAAGCACGTCGAATCAAGTGAAAACTTCACTGTTGTTTAGTTAGTACCGCGTTGTAAAATAGATCACGTTTATGCGTTAGGATCAGATGGCCTTCCGCAATGTCAGCTAGCAGCACACGATTGACACTAAAATAATGTTTATAAGTCCCGTGCTTGAAGTGACTTACCGTCTCACTCTGCGGAGTGTGACTTACGATTTAGCGTAAAATTTTACTTCCTTTAGTACGGTTTACAAATATTACGGTGGCTCCTTATCATAGTTGGGTATCAGTTGGATAGGCCCAGATTACCGATGTGATTCTTTGTGTTAATTTAGCCTAGTTTGCCGTTTGTATCAGCTTTATTTACATTATTCTATCGCGAAGTTGACCTTGATGTTGTAATAGCTTAATTTTTAATGGATTGCAACGGATGCAACCTGTAATGTATGTCACTTCCATGTATTTATATGTTTTACAGGTGTTACCTGCTTGTGTATCATTTGTATAGATTTAGCTTGAATGGGAATTTGTTAAAAGTGAATCTAAGAGATTTATTTTCAAGAATATCTTAGCTTTTGAGATAATGCTAATAAAATCCAAGTCTTCAGCTCCAGAATACTAATACTTCATATGAATATGTTGTAGTCATACAAATATGTTCATTAATGGAAGAAACTGAGAACAAGAAAGAAATGGCGAATTATAAGAAATATGGACGTATGTAGGAGGAAGGCATAATTATTGTGGGTGATTGAAACTCTGGAATAGGAAAATACAAAAATAGGGGGATGGAACGCAGAGGAAAATCCGTGGAAGAAATTGTAAATCGAAATGGAAGGGCTGTTCTTTTTCCGCTGAGTCTATCATCAGGCTGTGATATTTTGAAATAAATTTTTCTTGACATTTTAACATAGTTACTTAGAACTTTAATTATAAGGTACAAAATGGGCCAAATTTAAGGTTTTGGACTTAGCTTGTCTAAGAATACTTCAGCATCGATTTTATTTTCCCAAAACTCGTGCTCGAAATTCTACTAAAAGTCGTTTTTTAAAACTAATATAAATAACAGTTGATAAAGCGAAATTTGTGGTCTAAATGATTCAAAAAAAAAAATTGAATTTACGAAATCTAGGTCATCAAAGCATGCTTTCCCAATGGACAATTCAACAGCTTTCTCCATTATTCCAATATATCTAACAATTATTATATATTTAACAAAGAAAACTTTCCAATACTACCTTATATCATGTCCCCATCGCACAATACGTACATATACCAGTTACCACATCAATTATGCTTCATGCATTAAGGTCAAGACTGCATCGTAATGCTCTGTTCGGTAAAGAACGGCGAAGAGGAGTTATGTTTTCAAACAGAAGCGTGTTGCGTTCGGTTTAATGACCGCATACGTTATTCAAAAAATGTTTTGCGGTTGACGTGAGGCCATTCAGCGTTTCTCGAAAACCGTGAAGTACTGAGTACGTCGTGGAAAACACGATTGGGTTTACGAGCGACGTTATGGATGACCGATTGCAGTAATTACTCGGTGTAAGCTCCATGTCGAAATTGAGTGTCGGCGTGTATGTTAGCTTTGCTCTTGAAGAGGACCGGGGAATTGGAATTTCCGGTAGTTTATTTTAAATGAACGGCAGATTATTGTCACGTTTTTTTTCGGTCCTGTTAAGATATCTAATTTGGAAATTTTTGATTCTTTAAGTAACTTGAGTAAGCCAAATTATATTATATCCAATATGAAGACGATTAAAAAAGTAATTTCGATTCCGCTTCTATCAAATTAAGACAGGTAGAAGAGATACTTATTATCAATACTGGATTCTTTAAAGATTACTTTGTAATGGTGTAATCAATCATAAAAGTTATATTTTGTAAATTAACAATCATCTTGTGGTTTAATAAGGGGAATACCATCAATTTAAAATAATAATATTCCAGAGAAGGAAGAGTTTTGAACATTATGTTATTATGTCGCTTATGGCACCGAATCATAGAAGAAGTATTGAATTTGAGTAAAATCATATCACGTGATTCTTAAATGAGAAAAATGTTAGTTAATAGTACTAACGAATAGTTAATAATCGCAAATAAAAAAAACATTTAGTAAAACAATAAAAACAGTGCATAAGAATGAAATTGAAATAATACAGCACCAAACCAATGATACATATTCCAATTTAGATGGGTCAAGGCAAGAGTACACAGCCTTTGACGCATTATCGTTGGAAAGCTCGAAATAGAAAGCTAAGCCGTTTAAAAGCTGAAGAACAAATAGCATCGAGCTGCGGGAAAAACGTCAGTTTAGGGTCGGACAGTGCACTAAGATCATTAAAGAACTTAACTCTACAGTTACTATTATTTGCGACGCTACACTTAGATATTTGTGAGATACGAGAACGAGTAAAGGTGTAAATACAGAGTATTTATCCACGTTTAAATGGATTCTGCTATTACAGCACGATCAAGAGATTTTTCTGTAGATATAGAGTTAGATGGAAACAGGATTTTATTAAAGTCTTTTAAATGGTCTGCATAAGCAAGATTGTTACAATATAGAGATGGTGAAAGACCAGGAAAGAAACCCATTGTAATGAACGTAGCAGGAACGGTTGAAGAGACGAGAATTAATTAATGCAACAGCGCTAGAGCAAAATCTAATGGAAGGGAGTATCGACAAAGCATGATGATTCGTTAATCTATAGTGTTAGCCCAACTAAGTTGGGAGCAGTTAATCGTCCATTAACAATATAAAATATTTAATAGCTTTACAGACCTTGCAGACTTTGATCATAATTTTTACATTGGTTTATATTACATTACTTAATCTACTGATGATCTCAATTTCCTACTATTAGGTTTACATTTTTTCCAGAACTTCTCTTGCTGTTCTTCTTAGCTTATTCTGTTCAGTCTTTTGTTTTTTCAATTTTCTCTCGAAAATTGGAAAGACAAATTAGTTGAATGTCAACAGCCGTAAATCCTCCTCGATGCTGTTTAACCATTTCTTCCTTGGTCTCCTTTTTTTTCTTTTTTTCCGATTGGCCTTCTATACAGCATAATTTTAGTCATTTTATGATTCTGCATTCTTTATACATGCTTTCACCATCCAATTCATTGGGCATTTCCCACTGCTACTTTTGGCTTTTTTTGAAGAGTGCTTCTATTTCTGTTTGATCTTCTTTTTCAACCGTCTTTCGTATTTGCTCCTCCATAGATTAGATTAGACTAGTACATGGGTGGTCCTTGGCCTATTCTGCTGCAATCTTTTCTGATCTATTGTGGTTCCTCAACCATTAGATCAATTACATTAGCTTTGCCTTCATCACTAGACCTAGCAGCCTCGTAAGTGATCCCTCTACGTAGGTTCCGGCTTTTGAATATTCCGAGTCCATTTCTGAAAGTTGTATTCCTACCGCTGCTGTGTAGTGGCACAGAAGATGGACGACAGCCTCTTCTTCCGCTTGGCAGAATCTAGATGCTCTTTCTTTTGTCAAGCCTGGATTGCTCATGTGTTTCTTGAGCATACACTGTTAGCTGTTAGCAGATTTATTATTGTTCTAATGGACTTCCTGTTCCTGCCTAATAGGTTTGATGTCAATGTAGGCCTGCGTCTAATCAGAAAGTGCTTGGGCTGTTTCTGACCTGGGATACCTTTCCATCATGCTATTCCTACAGAGTGCCTTGGGCTTTTGCCAGCAGTTGACGAACCTACTTGAACAAATTCGTCTGCTTTGACATGCCCTCGCACATTCATGCGGTCCCACACCAGTTTCGACTTCGCCTGTGTAGAGACTAGTGCTTTTGTCAGCGCTTGACTGTCTGAATAGAGAGCAATAGATCGATAATTAACTTATCGCCTGTCTAATTCTTCAATATACCTTAGCACTGATGCTATTTCGGCTTAGTGACTTAGATATTTTTGGTCTAATTCCATAAATTACGGCCCCAACTCCAGTCTTTTTCTGTGAGCTGTCTGTATACCAGATAGTTTCGGCTTTAATATTCCATTCTGGTGTCCATCTTCTGTACTGGTATCCATATAATTCGTTGGGCTATTGTCACTATTATTTTTGTAGAGTGCATCTATTTTTCTATTCGATCTTCTTCTCCAAACGTCTTCTATATTTACTTATCCGGTAATTTGGGCAGCCACAGAATGTAAATATCGTTCGCGCAAAATCCTCTCAAAAACCATTTAAAGTCTTCGGGGAGAGCTAAGAGGAGATCGAAATTGCTTGATTTCAAATTTTAAAATATTTAGCTTTGAACTTGAGATATTGAATATGAACCATTACAAAAGAAAATGAGAAAAATAAATTAATAAAAAGCGAGAGCAACTTTTTTAAGCTATCCAAATAACAGGCTCTAGATTTTCTTCCTACCACGTTATTTAGTTCTTTGCATTATGCAGTCATGTCATTTTTACTAAGTTTATCAATTTACTTTACAACTTTAATTCCTTCAAAGCGTGACACATTCGTTTCCTTCATGTTCGGTCATAGGTTTGTCTAAAGTCCATAAAAAATGCATAAAAGACAGTTTTGTATTTATAGCAAAGCACTTATGCTTATTTTAACGAGAATATTCTTGCCTTCGTCCAGTCTACTAGTACCTTTCCTTCGTCTAGTACCTCTCCGACTAATTTCACTATTTCTACCGTTATTTCTCAAGTTTCCTCTCTGGGGCTTCTATTTCCACTTCCTTCGGGTCTTGCGCTAATTCTTCTGTTTTTCACTGTTATTTACTATGTTACAGAAGTAATTCTTCCATCTTCTTAGAACTTTCCTCGTTTCAATTAACAATTCTCTTTGTTCACTCTTTATCCTGTAAAATGACCCGATTTCCTTATTTTGGAATTTTTCTTCTGTTTCCATTAATTTGTCCTTCACACATTTTCTTTTTTTTTCTCTTACATATTTTTTTCCATTTATCTTCTTATGTTTCGCTGTTTTTCTTTGCTCTTTTCATTTGCTAGCAGATTTTGTCTAGTCTTCCTTATTTTTTCTGTCGTACTTCATCGTACCAATCTGTTTTCTTGCTCTTATTATTGCTGTTTTCCCATTTCCCCGTATATCATTTATCTGTGTTTTGTACGTTTATAGTTTATTATATTTATTGGTGATAGAAAAGCGATTTAGTTGAAAAGGGTATTCAATTATTTAATTATAGCGACCTACCTGTTTTTACCTGCTTTTTCGCTCACAATAAATTTTAGTATGAATTCAAGAATCAATAATTATTGACATTTTTTATTGGACGATAAATGTTAACAATTTTGTTTAATCTAAATAAATAATAAAAATAATAATTTATGCAAAACATGTTCTATCTTTATGTTCATAGATGTAGATTAATTTTACGTTTAATTTATTTCCGAAAAAGCATATTTTTAGCTTTCATAGAAAAGGGAAAGTAATTTTGCTTATTAAATTAGACGTTAATTAGAAATAATTATCGATTTAATCTTGAAGCTGTTCGGTAATTGTTAAATAATAGAGCAAAGTCGTTTGTATAAAAGATATTTTACAAATGTTTCAAGCTCTGAATAAAGCCAAAGAATTGGCAGAAAAAATAAAATTTACGCGGCTTTTTAGTCAAATTTTGCCGCAGATAAGGTCTACTCTTCAGGGTTATTACGAAGTTTGTACCTTTACGATTGGTAAGTTTATGCAAAGAATCGTCTTTAGAAAGAGCCGAGTGAAATCTTATTTTTGAAATAAAACTACCTTGTTATTAAAATAAACACGCATGTTATTTTTATAACATTTTTGATTTTATTTGAAGAGGAAATGTCGAAGCACCTACTGGGACAGCCTTTGCACACGGTTGTTAGTCGACATAAAGGAAATATTGTTTCAGGTATAATTATTTAAAAGATTTGATTTCAGTGAAGAAAACAAAATGTTGGTGTATTTGTTACCAGTTTATTCACATCAAGTATTACAACACAAAGAAGAAATCAAAATGTTCATTTAAAAGTAACATGAACTGACAAGTTTTCAAATAAGTATCTCATACGTGATATCTAGAAATTAAAAAAAATTACTGCCTCCTTCAATAATTAACATGAAAGATCCCTTTAAAGGTGATCAAATATGTCATCAGAAGAGCCCACTGGGTCTGGTTCGAATACTTTCGCTGGAATAATGCTGAATGTGGATGACTTCTTCGTGTGCTTTTTGCTGAGTAAGTGTTGGGTGAATTGCAGTTCCGAATTCATGGACATGTTGCAAGTTTCGCAGTAGAATTGACCACTTGGTGTCCGATATGCAGATAGCAAATCTGGGCCGACTGGAACATTAAGGAATTAGATTTTACTTGGGAAAAATTGTATTAAAATCGTTTTAACTTTTTTGTATGGGGAATTCACTTTAATGAAAATTCATAAAATAAGCTTACTCCAACTTAGATCTATTAGATAATTTAAGTTAGTTAGATGTAAACAATAAAATTTAGAAACTAAAGAGAAAAATTGTATTTTCTTTTAGAAGGAAGAGTTATTCCGATCAGGTTTTCAAGTCGTTTGAAAAAAAAAATGTATTGGTAATATCTGGTTAAAAAAATAAAGGAATTAATTTGCAATATTTTTAGAACCAATCCATGTGTTAAACCACACATGCATTTGGCCTTTGGTTTTCCCCAGCGACTGCGATGATAACTTTGTAATGATTAATGAGTTTCTGTCATGCTTTAATACCAATAATGTTCCACAACACGAATACAAATGATATTCGGCTGTAAACAAGTTGTTAAACAACTTAATATATTTCAAAAAATATTTGTATTAAATTTTAGTTACATTCACCACAAATCCAAAAAAATTGGTTATTTTATGCTATTCATCTTGCAAGGAGAGACAGGTTACCTCAAAATTTACAAAAAAAAATGAAACTAATGCAGTGTAGGAACAGCGGTAAGTTTTTAGGTGATCAATCGCCCGTTTTTGGTCGCGCCCCCTAAACATACTACCACAATTTACGTCAATATCTCCAGAAACTATTGGATGTATTAAAAACCAATTTGGACAACTTTTCATTTGTTTGGGTGGGATTACATGAGAGTGTCAATAGTTTCCTTTGGCAGCTACCTCTTTAGGGGAACCGCCACCTCCATGTTTTCTTCAAAAATATAAACTTTTATTTGCTGAAAAAATACCTGTGCCACGACAAATTTATATATACGAATTAAATTTACTACTAAAATGTTTTTTTGATTTGGAAAAAAATCATAACTGTAACAAATCAAATATTAGAGCTCAAGGACGCAATCGCAAGTTAACCGGAAATACGATATAGATCTTCGAAGGTGGGTTGTGCAGGTAAAAAGTGATATTCACTATTCTCCATTTAAGGTAACTGGTTAATATAGCATTTCAAACAAGCACATAAAGTCGTTTCATGTAAAATATTTTTTTTTTACTAGACATTATATAGATCCCGATAACAAATCACGTTTACATTCGATTAACTTGCAAAGACAATACGTTCTAATGTATTTCTCTACTTATTTTCCATGCAGTTAAGTAAGAAAGCACTAAATTCACATTTTACTAACAAAGTTATAATTCATAATTAGAGTAGGCAAATTCGGGTGCGCACCTAACGAATGGACTCTCACATGCGAAACACTAGTCAGTATCTAGTTCGCTGCCGCCTGGAGCGTACGCAATAGTAGCAGCGAAGTACCAGGGATGAAGAGGGAGAAAACAATGCAGGAGATGAGAGGACTGGCCAGAGTTAGAAAAGAATGAAAAAAAAATGGTGAGAGACGGCCGAAGACATCAGCAAACCCGACACCCATGGAGTACCAGGGCATTGAGAAAGAAAAAGAAGTACATAAAACCTTTAATATTTCTTTAGAACACTTAAATTAGAAGGAGTTCCATAATGTATTCAGGTTTATTTTTATTACAACTTTCCAATTTAGTTTCAGATGGCACCGTGATCGTATGGTTCAAGTATTGAATTTGCTAGTTATGATTTTTTTGCCCAGATTGAAATAAACTAGGGAACGTTTAATATAGAACCCAAAAAGCGGCACATATGAGTTACTAGCAGAGACAGGTAAATATTGTTCATCGCCATGATTAATGATTATAACTAAAAACCAAACGTTATTCATGGCTAATGAATAAAAATTTATTAATCATGATCATTAAGACTAACTACCTCACTAACGACTAAATTTAGTAATTACAAACTTACGAATAGCGAATAATTGATTGTGTGTTAGTTATGATTGACAATTATTCATGAATAAATAATCATGAAATAACACCATTGCGGTCATGGCGTTATTTCAATAGATCGGAGCGTCGTTGAGAAATGTGCGTAGATTTACAAGGAGATTATGTTGCGAAGTAAAACTGAACCAAAATTCTGATCTCTGTAAATACAATATGCTTACCATGTTGGGGCAAGTAAACATTCTTATTTTCAATTTCATCCGCTTCATCACATGATACCTGAGAAGATCCCCCTTCTTGCAAAGCTTTCAATTTCTTCTTATGTTTCAAGCCTTTTTCGTGGATCTCAAGTTGTCCAGCGGATGTTACTGAGATATGGCATATCTCGCACCTCCATTCGTTTGCATGCGCTTTAGCATCTTTTCTAGTAAAATCATGACCGATACCGTCATAATCTGCGGCATCCTTCTTCGTACTTTAAAAATAAATGGTCACAGAAATCAAACGGGTTGATTTTTTTTTAATGGATAGAAAAAAAACTTACATTCTAACCCATTGACCTTTTTGGTTATAATATCCAGTACCGGCTGGATTTTTCTTGCCATACGCTACCCTGAAACCTTCGAATCTGTCAAATCTCAATGTGTTTTTAAGTAAACGTAGCTTACTTTTGGTGATTCTTGCCCATGTAGTGGGATTCGGCATGCATTTTCCCCGTTAATGGGAGATCGCAAATGCTGCAGTAATAATGTTTTGGATCGTATTCCTGTTAATGTAAAATATAATTAGATTTCCTATAAAAGTAATACAACATGGATATTGAACAATAAACCAACATATATCTCTATAAACGTCCGCAAAGTCCTGTATTTGCGTATTGCATATCCTCTATTACCTCATTATTTTTGACTCTTGGAATGGTAGCTCTTGCATGTAATGGCTCTCCGGTTTTCCCTGAATATTCTATCAACCAAGATCGAATCTTCTTGTCATGATTCTTAGATTTGTAATGCAATTTCGCCATACTATTCCCGCTCAATTGGAACATACATAACTTGCAAAAAAGTGGTTGGAAAAGCGACAACAGCTCTGCAGGTAACGATGAATCATGTAGCTCCGTAAATGTCTCTTTATCTATTTTTAAAAGTAACCAACATGTAAGATTAATTTTAACATTAGCAATATACATGCTCACATCTTTTATTTGCATATGCCTTGCTAGAATTAGCATCTTGCCATGTTCTTTTCAACGAACTTGTCGGATTGTCCAACGTTGACCATGATTTTTCCAAAGAACTTGCTACGTGACTTGCAACAGCTGTTGAAACGGGGGACGAATATAGATTAGAAGTGGTATCTGCTGGTGTACCATAGACATCAGCTAAGATAGAACTTTGCCCTCTTCGTTCTTTAGCTGCAACTTCATCCTCTTTCCGTGGGATTGTGAAGCATAGATCAAATTCTTTAACAAAATGTATATAGTTAGCATTATATATACAAATAGGAACTTGTTTACCTTTCTCATTTCGTCCTGCGTTTGAACTCATTTTGAAAATTAATCCAAATTAATCTCTGTTAAAAATTTTATTAGTAGTATAGCGCCATCTAGTAACAATAATAATTAACCTTAAAAAATTATTGATTGAATAAAAAGGGTAGTTTCCTGCAACATTCTATATTTAAAATATATTTTTTCTTAATATAATGTAACAGGATAAGATAGAAAATAGATTTATAATACAATTTTAATAAATAATAATAAAGCCAAGAAAGGAATTAGAATCATAGATACCATATTTACCGACAGGGTTTTAATAATTTGAAGTATTTATTAATTTATTAACCCGTTTTTAAAAGAAAAATACGTCCACTTTCATCTATTCGAATTCATTTGTACGTTTTAATTCACACTTTAAAAAAGAAATTGATTAAACGTTTGTTATACATCGCCATCTATAGGTTGCCTGCGAATCTTAACGTAGCTTATAGCCTGTACAGATGTCGCCACATTCCCATATTCTTTTAGGAAATCGGGACTTTTTTGAAATAAAGACAAAAAACATTAATTTATAATGTAAGATTTTATTTCTGTTTATAATTCTGATATAATTTACAATGTAATTTGTATTTATAATAATTTTTTTTCTTTCTCTTTCAATATTTTTTTTTCAATTTTCCTTTTTCTATCTACTCTTTTTTTTTATATAATAATAGTTTTCCGTGGTTTATATTTACCTATTATTAATAATATGATCATTATCCAAATAGTTGTCTAGGAATCTCTTATTTTCTTAGTTAATTTTCATAATATGACTGGTAGTTTTCTAGTAAATTATTCACTCAAGTTTCGTATGGTGTATTGATGTATTTTAATTTATCCTATTCTTAATTTAGTCACATAATATCACCTATGATAGATATTTTCTTTTTAATTATTAATTTTACAGTACAAAACGAAATTTTCTCTTCGTGGTTACATTGACATTGATGAATACCAACTAACATTCAAAATTAACACATAAATAGAACCAAATTAGGATTTTTCTCATAATATTTTGAATCTACGACAAAATCGAATAAACTATTTTATGAGCGTTGAATATGATGAAAATTCTTCATCAATTTCTCTCCTTACCTTAGATAAATTTATTAATTTAATTTTGGTGTATATAAAAATTAATATTTACAATATTTACCTCTCTATGTATATAATTTTATAATTTTAAGAATAAATAGTGTTAAGGTCCTTAATTAATATTTTTTTTGCAATTTTTTTTGGTTTGATCCGTAATCGTAGTAAGATGAATTGAGGCTCAAATTCTGATATTTTTGGCACTCCAATTTCATATAATGGTCCTGTATTAATAATAGTTCTGTCTCACTTATTAATTTTCTTTTGTATTAATATCTTTTGGCACATTTCACTTTATTATATTTGTAAAATTCCTAAAAAAAATGAAAACATTATACAGAGTTCTGTAAGAACATTACAGTTTTCTTTAACGCTTCAAATTCAATTGAATTAATACGTAACAAATACCCATTTATTTTTGCCTTGGCAATTAGTTGATGATTGCAAAGGTTATTTTGCAATCATCATTTAATTGGGTGTGTCATACATAGGGCAAGAACTTAAAATATATAATTTTTGACTTTGACGACAATGTGCTGACATCTAGGGGTCTGTTAAACAGTTAGGCTTGTATTTGAATTTTGATATTTAACATCCAATCAATTTTAGTTTTAATATTAATATTATTAAGTTAAAAATGCTTATATAGCCGTTCTATACGCTAAGCTTTTTGTTGTCTCATACTAGAGGGAGAGAAATGCGGTCTTTGTGCCTTTTTCTCTTAAAAAGCACAAAAAACAACACATGAATGCCTTAAATTCAAACAATTGGAGATCGGAAATTTACTGAAATTTACTGAAATTTACATATGTTTTATCACTAAAAGTATTAACATTATATGTAGCTAGCACGATTATGTAAATCATTTCCCATTTACTGAATCTAAACAACTTGGATTGAAGAATTTTGTTTCATTTACAATTATTTTCCATCAATTGATACTCAATTTTTTGCAAAGAATGTTTCCCAACGAAGATTCATTTAAAACTAAACGTGCTCCGGGTTCGGACCGTGCCATGATTAGACGAAAACTCGACGTTTCGCCCACTATCATATGGGTCTTCTTCAGGAGAATGGAAGGTGGTAGGCAACAGTTAACACGGTTAACGGTTAACAGTTAACTCTCTGTGTAAACTACGCCCAGGGCGAAACTAACTGAGCGGGAAGCAGTTGATTACACACACATCAGCAAGTGAACCATGCCCGAGGCGAAAATCAACTGCGGTGATACCAGGAGAGCAGCACGCCTTTATGCCGGCGATGTGCATTCTTCCTCCCGAAGAAGCCCTATATGATTGTGGGCGAAACATCGAATTTTCGCTTAACTATGGCTCGGTTCGAACCCGAAACACGTTTAGTTTTAATCGACTCTGGCCGTGAAAGCCGACGTTATTATCGAAGTTTCATGTTAATGAGATAGTTGGTTAACATATCTTGATTTCAATGATTTTATTTTGATTAATTGAGTTTGCAGATGGGAATTGAAGATTTTTCTCAATTTCGGAACCACCCAACAACCCTAGATGTTCTTTTGTCTAGCTTATAAATAAAAAGTGCAGTAACCAACATTTGCTAATTGAAACAAAATATTTTTTTGTATATTAGCTAGTTGAAAAATAAATTGACACATATTTTTTAAATCTATTATTTTTCTTTCATCTTCACCATATTGCTTCCCATTTCTTTATCGTTTTCCTTTTGTCCTTACTATTTCACAAGCCTTAACCATCGTATCTAACCAGAACGACTATCACCATTCCATACTTGTTATGCTATGCGCCAGGACAGACTATGTATCATTCCCTTTTCTGCTCCATACTTCCAGTTCTCGTGAATTTCCTCCTGATGGGTCTGCCGGCGTTTGGATCCAAACTCGCCGATCTCTTGTCGCGAATTTGAGCCGCTAACAACTCGATTTCCCAATTATTACTCGAGTTCTCGTATTCTGGCTCGTCACCCGTTTCGGACGAGTCTCCTATATCAGATTCGGTATCCGTTGCCGAGTCGATGTCAACCGTTACGCTTTCTTGGGAACGTAAGGGCCAGACGGGTTGGGGCTGAAGAGTTTGCTGCGGTAACTCCCTGAGTTCTTGAGATTCTCTGCGGTTGCGTTCTTCCCATGAGAGTTGCTCTCGGAATGGAACTATGGTTTCGACGGAATCCTATTGGAAAAATATATGTGTATTGCTTTTGGAATAAAATGTGCCGTTTAGTTTTTTGACATTATTTTATTTTTAAGATATATGAAGAAATGATATTTTTGGTTAAGACCTACTGGTTACCTTCATTAAGAGGATGGAAAATTATCTTACAGTTAAAGATTCCTCAGCAGCACCCTCCAACTCCAATATATGCAGCCTCAATTGATTGATGAGATCGTCCCGTTTTCTAATCTCATCCTCCAACTTCTCGAATCTTGTTTGGAATTTCTCTTGGACCTCTTCCATGTGAGCGCTCATTACTTGTTTGATGGCTACGAGAATGTCTCCAAAATATTGCTGGTCGTCTTCTAACGAACCTATTCAAAAAGCTCTGGTCAAAAATTATACTGAATACCTTCTACGGAAATTGATCATAGTATCATGGGTGGTTCTTACTATTGGTAATAGCGTTTCGATATGTATTTTTACTATTTTATTGGGAACATGTAAGGTACACCAATATATGTTCAGTCAGTGCTGGAAGAAAAAATTGCTTTTATACAGTCTAGAGAGTAGATGGTGCGTGAAATCAGTAAAACAATTCTAATAAGAGTTAGCCAAAAAGCTATTAGAGCTAATAAGCGATAGTTTTTCTTCTGTAAGCTGTGCAAATGGAAAAGCAAGTGTATTGAAGGGAAAATTTATGGATCGAAATTCATCTTGAATTTAATCGCGATGTAATCGAGGAAGAAACTTACGCAATCTTTTCACAGTTAAGTCTCTGATCATCGACCTAAAACCGGGTCTTTACGCTAATCTAGTGGCAAGTAATTATCGGAATACTATTGACCTAGTTCCAAGTGTTAAGCGGATATAATGAACTTGCCAATTCTCGATAAAGGCCTCTTACTGTGCCAACAACGATAACGGGGAATAATTGGCCTTACATTGAGATGTGTTTAAATTTAAAGTATTTTTCCTTCTTACTTCGTGAAATTATAATTTTTTTGTGCGTATTTTTTTATATTGGCGATTAAGGCGCTAGCTTATTCTTATAGAAATACCCAAAATGTATTGTAACTGCTACATTTCAAAATTCCGTTCTTCTCAGATTTTCTCGCAGTTTGACGTATTAAAATTTAAAAAAAATCAGAGACCCATGATTTCCCTCCAAAATTAAAAAAAAAGTGAGGATTTGTGCAGATTAAACGAGGGAGAGCTATTTGGTGCTAATAAAACAGCTGGACGTGTTAAAAGAAACGAGCAGAAAGATAAGCGCATCGCAATGAAAGGGTGACCCAATCATCTACTGGAGAAAACTACCAAATCAGACTTACTTCTGATCAGTTTCATCTGATGATGGTTTGCTTTCGAGGATATGATCTGATGTAAACCGCATTTCTCCAGCTCCTGCCTCTTATTTGGCTCCTTCTCTTCGATCTCCTTGTTGCCGCCATGCTGTTGAGGCTGTTTGTGTTCCCCGACGCCATTTTCAACTGCCGGTTGCTGTGGTGGAGGCGGCGAATTCAACGGAAACGAGAATAAGCTACCAGCGCTGGTAATGTTAGCGCTATTCGGAGGACTCTGCAAGGTGTCTCTGTTAAAAGTCACGCTTTTAGAAAGCTTACTGTGTCTTGCCGCATATCCTTCGATAGTTGGCGCCCTCATTAGCTTTCTGAACTCTGTCGAATCGACCCGGTTAGGCAATAGTGTCGGAACTTTGGGATCTTCGGTAAGTTTTTTAAGGATGGACTTCAGGTTGCGGCGTTCTGGTGTTTCGTTTGATTCTGAGCTGGAATTCAGTGAGCTATGGACGAGGTTTGCGGTGAGAAGGTTCTTGTCTTGGTGCATCGTGCTGCCCTCGGATTGGGATCTGGTCAGGGACTCGGTATCTATGCTAGGTTGGGTGTCGGGTATGTCCAAACTAAAACTGCGAGTTTTCATAACCGATTCTAGTTCTTCGAGTTTTTGCCGTTCGTTTAGGATCTTTAATTTCTTAACGAAAGGTAGACCACCGTATTCGGGCGATAGATCGTCTATGGAACGATAGATCTTCGTCTTACGCGAAAGAGTTATTGTTGGTTTAGGTTTAGTAATAACAGCACTATCATCACTTGCCACCGCCGTCGCCGATGTTAAAGAAGTCTCTGCGGTGTCGCGAACTATAGCCGCTTTCTTCAATTTACTCCACGGTGGCTCAGTCTTCTCGGTGCTTTCAACACTTTCTTTGGACGGCACTGATTCTTGTTCCTCTTCCTTAGCGCTTGCAGCGTCTTTCGCACTAACACTACTGTTCGATGTAGCAGCAGCCGATGATTCTTTGTGCATCTTCAGGCGATCCCTAAAAGTCATCTTGGGCTTAGCTTGGGCTACTCCCAATAGGTTTTTAGCGACGGTAAGACTTCTGGACGGCGGTCCCGAGAATGAAGCCCTCGTTGTAGTTGTAGTGTGAGTCAGCGATGTCGGGCTAGTTGGTTGGCTGCTAGGAAGGTTGCTAGCCCTCTCTTCTTTCGCTTTCAAGAGGAGTAGGCGTTGAAGCAGGGGTAATCCGGCCCCTATGACTTCCGGTTCCTCTTGCGTAGGCGGGGGACTTTTTACGCTGGAGGGAGATGGGGAGAGAACTGATGGGGAGGTGCCGGTGTTCGATAGAGGTGCGTTGCGTTGTTCTTCATGGTCTTGCTTTTCTTTAAGTAATCTAAAGAGAATTTTAGGTTTTTATTGTGGAATAGTAAATTTCATTTCTTGAATTCAATTCTATACAGAGCGTTTTGTTAAATCTGACCATAGGTGCATTTTATTCTCCTTCTATTAGAAATATCTAGCTAAGTTAGAGTCTACTGATTAATTAATTTTTATGTTGCACTTGGCAAACAAAATTAAGACTAAATAACTGCTCATTCTTGAATTTCAATTTGAATTCTTCAAATTAAATAATTAGTAAGAAAGTGTTAAGATTAACCAACTATCTTAAACGAAAATTTGGCCAGAAAGGGTAAGCAATGCTGTATACTGAATAACCCATTCCATTAAGAAATTTCAAGTAACCATCCAAATAAACAAATTTCAGATCGTCCAAACATCTAACGGGTTTAATGTTCACGCTCGTCTGTTTAGATAGATGTCGCTTTAATAGCGATAACTAAGGGAATTGCTCCGATAACGTGCAGGCTGGACCGCTGATGCTCTTTTCGACAAAGGGTCTATGGGTCCATTGCATACTCTCGAGCGCTAATTGATTAACTTGCCCCGAAAATGTTAAGCTGGGAGAGGGATGAACTTTTCACCCAATTGATTATGTTATAGAGTTGAATAATGCGTATTAGCGTATTAGGTTTGTTATTTCGAAACGAATCTGTAAACTTAGAGGGTTACACATTTGATACAATTAATGTATGGATCTGCATGTTAATGAATATGTACGAGGGGTGATAATTTAATATGAGGAACACATATTCAGAGATGTGGTATAAAATATATCAATGGGCTCTTCTTTAGGTACTGTTCAGCTTTTACGAGTCACCAGCAGTCAGCTAACATATTTGAGAAAGATCTTGTTATAACCAACAGTAAACATACTAACAAACTCATAAAACACTGCAAAAGTCTGCACTTAACAAAAAATCTTACCTCAATCTGGATAATAAAGGTAATCCTGCACCTAACGGGGACGTCGATACAGGTTCTACTGGTTGTTGTTCTTGATGAGCAGCAGCAGCAGGCCCATGACCTTCTTCCTGGCTTAAGTCGTGGGACTTAACTCTCGGCATTCGTTTGAGCATACCTTTGCTGTTACCATTGTTAGTAGGTACGTGCAGTGGTTGTAACTCAAGCGATTCTTGAGATCTTCTGTGGGTTCTTGATTTCCTCAGAGCATTCCTCAAGCCCTGTGTTTAAAACATTCTCTTTTAATTTACTTAATACGAAGGCTGTTCTCTTTTCGCTGAGCCTCGACAATTTGTTGGCAAAACACATTTCCCTTTCTTTTCCTTTCACAAGCAATGTATTTTTGCATCCGGGAAAATTTGTTTGAAAATATCACAGCTCGCAGCAAAAAGAGAACGGCTCTCGTATGAAAAACGGAAAGAACATTCTTACCCTGGCTTCGCTCTTTATTTTCCCAACCAGTCCTCTTGGATCCCCAGCATGAGCTCCGTGTTCTTTATGTTCTTTAGGAGGATGTCTCGCAGATGCTTTAACTTCCATCAATCGCTTCCTACCTAAGGCTTGTAGGATCTCTTGAGCTTCCGGATAGTCTTTCATAGCAGCTAAGACATCTTCCCTCGAAAGTGAGAATAGTTCGGAGTATCCCACGGATCTCACATCAGCTGTTCTCCTTTAAGAATTAACCAATTTAACATAAAATCCTTTTTTAAGAACAAACACTATTAACTTGTTCAAACCGTCCAGGTTAAGGATGCCGATCTCCCCGAAAAAATCACCAGCCTTCATAGTAGTTAGGACTTTTCCAGTTTCGCTGAGGACTTCCAAAATACCATCGGCGATGATGAACATCTCTCTGGCTACCTCTCCTTTCCTACAGATGGAGTCGCCGGGTGTGAAGATGTAGGCTTTCATTTTTAGGACGAGATCTCTTAGGAATTCGGGTTGGCACTCTTGGAAAATGGTCACCTAGATGAGGCGAACGAATCGGAGTTAGAATGTAAAGATTTGGAATGCTGGATCACCTTTTTGAGAACGCTTAGGTTGACGTGCAAGGCTAATTCCGTTTTGAGCTTGTCAGGAAGAAGACCAAGTGCTGTATTGATGTCACCACCACCTTGTATTCTTCCTCTTGACCAGGAATAATCGTACCATCGGAGTACTCGTCGTTTCATACCACCAGGTACCTTTAAATTGATGACAATAATGATTTATGAAAGATTGTAATTGAAGCTTGTAAGGTAAAGAAGGTATAAGAGGAAAGCTGATCAAGAAGGATTGCAATTGTAGTGAAGACTGGAAATATAGAGATGGAAAGAATGTTAAAAAGCCTACAAGGTAAAGCAGATTTATGGTATTCGTTAGGCAGTTGGACGATTTCTACGTAAGATCTAAGATTATTACTTACTTTATGGTGTCTCATGTAAGTTTTGGCTCCATCTAGTAGTCGTTCGAATTCTAATCGATTTGCGTTCCTATTAGTTATAACGTTTCCTACTTGACCTGGAATGGATTGGCATGTTAATTTAATTACAAGTTTTCAAACGTTTTTATTAATTTTTTCTCGAGAGCAGAGAGATTTGAAGTCACCTTGTAACTTAATCACTTTCGATCTTATGAAAAATGTTAAGGTCGTCAGTATATAATGTAACAAATACAAGAAACAACAACGGACCTAACCTGGGACCTTGAGGTACTCCGCTTTGTGATAATACGAAGTATTTTAGCTTTAACATGGATAGAGGGCGTGTTGAAGAAAAATCTCGTTATTATTTTTTAATATAATTTCCTGCTATTTCAATACACTTTTTAGATCGTTTAACCATGGGTTCAGTACCGCTATAAAATTATGATCGAGAGAATAGTCACTTGGTACAAGGTCGAAGCTACACGGTGGGTGATTACCTCGTCCCAGCTTTCTTTCCTCGATAGTACACGATGGCTTGTTTTAACGGGGAAAGCAAGTCGTCATAATGTATTGCGATTATTGCAGAGTTGCATTATTTAAAGTCGATTAAGACGATGCCTTTGTTAACCCAAAAAAAGGTAGTCATCACCATTTTTTTGTCACTTTGGCCTTCTTAGAGATGGATTCAGCTTCCTGATGCCATTCCATTGTTTCTCCTTTCGACAAAATTAGTTAATGATCGTGTCGTTCCTTCTGAACCGCAGTGAGAAATTTTGGCCAAATACCCAAATTCTCACGCAGGATTTTCAAAAAGTTTCAGTCCCTTATATCTTCTAAGAGAAATTCTTTTGGTAAACCGAATTCTTCACAAAATGAAAATGGAATAACTTTTGTCCTATCATCAGCAATAAAATGATGATAAATGATAAATGGATTTCATTTTTTTTTTTCAAACTGTTCATATCTCTTCTTCATCATCTTCAATGTTGAGCACATTCACCGTATACTCCTACAATTGCTTTGCTCACGATTCATGAAGTTGACGTTAATTAGCGCCTGAAAAAATTACTAAACAAAAACACGTGACTGTGCCCCAATTTTCGCCGTTCCATTGTACTACCTGCTCAACTTGCTTCTAAGCAAAAGTATTTTTCCTGAATTCGTTTTCTGATGATCAGCATGGCTTTATTAACCAACGCTCTGTAGTAACTAACCTCAGTATTATGACCCAGTTTATTGCTGAAAACTTAGAGCATTCGTTGAGCAAGTTGAATCATCGAATACTTCTACCAAAACTAGAAACTGCTGGATTTACTTTTAAATTTACGTATTTCTTCGCATCGTATCTAGCAAGTAGAAGGCAATACGTTGTATATACGGGTGATCCAACTGACTCAGGTGTTCTACAAGGGAGTAACATTGGTTCCTCTATTTTTATTAATGATTTATGCGGCGAACTTCGTTGTACTAAGTTGCTCTATTTTAACGATTCGAAACTATACACCAGGATAAATACTGTAGCTGATTGCATTAATCAACAAAATCAAATAAATATTTTACAAACTTGGTCATTTCGTAATAACTTTATTAACCATTAAGCTCATAGAATGCACAACATCCTTTGCATTCAAGACTCTTGGAATCGTTGTAACAATGCCGCTCTACTTCGCTTTTGTAGGGCCAGAACTCGAATATGTCGCTGCCATTTGGTCAATAATCTACGAAACACATCGAGAATGTTCAGCGAAAAAAAATGTTTAAAGTATCTTTACTCTCGGTACTTTGGCACTTGTCTCCCGTAAGGACTTGATCATGCCATCCTTCTGTCTATCTTTAACTACCGACGTAATCAAGCAAATCTTAAATTTTTATACCATCTATTTCACGCCACCGTGCATTTTCAGCATCTTTTATCTCCCAGGTAGAAGCACAAACATAGTGTTGCTATCGCCACTGTATAAGATTATTTCAATTATAACATTTATCGTACTTATTTAATGGTATGTATGTTTCATTATTTAATATATTATATATTACTTTGTTCTGTAAATGGTATTTTAACTGGGCAAATGAAATATTATTATGAAACACTAGTTGCTGAAATCGCTGTTTGTTCACCTCTCGCATTAGCCTTCATCACTCAATTCCATTTTCTCGATCAATTTAGCTCACCCGGATCATCTTCAAAAGGTTCTCTGCCGCAACGAAACAATTTTGACCAACGTTTAACTGTGGCATACGATGGCGCAGAGTGTCCGTTCGTTCTTTGATTTCATGCATGATCTTCAATTTTGGATACTTTGAAAATCTGCAATGCAACGCTTAACCTCTGATTGTCTCACTTAACTGCTAAATTATTATTTAAATGTTAACTAAAGATAGGTCTTTTAATGCAAGCATTTGTTAAATTAAATTTGTTTTTGTTTCCATGTTCAAAAATACGCTATAAAACGCAATGGTTCTATCTACCTGTTAATATAAATACCTCAACTTTGAGAACAGCTTGTATATAACTTGTACTGTACAATTTTTACGTATTCACAAAGCACATCTGGGTCTCATTTACATCAAAAGCACTTACCTACAATAGTAGCAAAAATGAAGACGCCTATCAGGTACGAGACGATCGTGAAAACATACCTAAAAGCAATAAAATATCATTTATATACAACCTTTTTCCAGTATTTTTCTAAACGTATCAAGTTCACACTCAAAGTTTCGTAACACTTGAGCTTTACGAAGAATCTACTGCTACGTTTCTGAATACAAGTTCAGGTTAAAAAAGAATGAAAAAGCACGACTACAAAGTGAAACCGTGTGAAACAAAACGTTAAAAGCTTTCCCGCGACAGAGGAAATACACGGAATAGGGGACGAAAAAAAAATGAACATCGACGCGTCAGGACTGTGTTAGAGGCTGTTTCGAAACTTTGAGGTTAAGCTGACGGAATGACTCCATTACTTATCGAAAAAATAATGCCTTTTTAGGTTCGGAAAAACGATTTGAAAAACTATTTTGTTTCATTTTGGCGGTTGTTTTTTTTTTTGGGATTGAATTGTGAACAGCCCTTTTTCAGTCCTGCCGCGTGGAATTTTGGTTTGGGGGGAAGACTTTTCGTGAAACTCTCGCCGAAGATGATTCGGACTTCAATTATTCTTTTTTTCTAATCGTTTTGGGAAGTCGTGAAAATTGGTCGCTGTCTTTTTTTTCGGTAATTTCGGTTTTTTTTTTTTTGGGTTAGGACATACCCGCCATTGTTGTTGAACTGGAGCAACCTGGATTTAACACCTCGACGCGGCAGGGACCTAGGGCCGTCCACAGAATTGGTCCGCCTGGTGTTAGATAAAGGAGAAAAAATATGTGTGAATACGCTTGGAGAGAATAATAGTAATGTTATTGGAAACATAGTTTGTAAGTTAATTTTTAATGATGATTTTGGAATGGCCCATTTTTAAGTTTGCGGGTATTCCTCCGTAAATATCGTACTGCGTTCTTATATTATACAAAAATAAAAACTCTTAAATTAAAAATTTGTTTATTTTACTTTGCATTACATACACGCGATATGCCCTTTGCATTAATGTTTACTACGTTCTTGTTGCTTTACGAAGTACAGAAGGTTCGTTAATTTTTCATTTTACAACTTCTATTCTCCTCAGAATAAAGATTTCAAAAAAGTTACAAAAGAAATCTGACAACACTTTGTAAAAGTTTGCTTTCACATCTAGTTTAATTAGTTTGCTGAGAATTTTGAGCGCTTCTTTTTGCTTGTGGATTTATGTCTTTTATCGTTACGTAATTTTAATAATAATATGGACGTACATAATACAAGAGCTTACTACGTTTACTTATTTGTAACTACGTCGGAGCTACCATTAGAAGTTATGCAAAGAACGAGATCGATCTGGTTAGACATAGAATACGTCGGATTATATTGTATATAGTAGCCTTTCTTCGTCGGAGAAAGGTAGACATTTTTTTGTCAAACTCGTCTAACTCTGGCGCCATTGCAATATATAAATTTTTAATTTATTTAATAAATTATTTCTTTACGTGAAATTTGTACATAGTCAAATATTTGCAAAATTTTTTTTTTTGAGAATTGTTTTTTTGGCCAATGGTAAGTCAAGTCGTACAATGTTTTGAGTACAGTGGCTCAGTTTTAATTGAAATCTCAGTGCAAGAACATTTTGCTTTTAACGTTTGAGCTATTAGTGATGCCTAGATTTTTTTTATATTTTTAAGAAGCAGTCTTCTAAATTACACATACATTAAAAAAAAAACTTCAAAACTAAATTTAAAATCTAGAATAGTGTAGAACCAACGTGTTACTTCATGGTCGTGGTAACGTTTCATCAAAAATCGTTAATTTCAGTTTTTAATTCAAGGATTTTTTTTCATGTATTATCCCCCCTCGGGGGACTTTACATCTGAAACATCAAAAATTTAGAAAAATGTTTGTAGAAAGGATTCTTCGGAAACGGCAACACTTATTGCCGAAACGTTAAAAGCAAAAATGTTCTTGCACTGAGCTTTCCATTAAAACTGTGCTACTATCCTCAAGACCTTTTATCACATATTAAAATATTTATCAAACGCTTAGTTTGGACCCAAAAATCGCGGTTGGCCATGCATGAAGTTAAAAAGTTACCTAGGTTTAATTCTTTATTTGATTTGGCAAATCTTCAACTTATCAGAGCAAACGAAATTGAATTATCGAGTAAAAAATTTAAAATACTAAGTCGAAAATTTGGCAAATAGAATGATAAATTCGACCTAATCTTCATGCCTGTGCAACTGTTGTCTTTAGGTTCACTAAGCGCCATTAAGAGGGGAAATACCCGTTACTTGGGTTAATTTAATATAAAACGAAAATCTATAGAGTTTAGGCTTTTAGGTGCTTGGTGCTTAGCTTAACATAGTTTAACACCAATCCCCATTTTACGCGGGGAAGACACACACAGCGGCCACAGAAACTTAATGTATGGGTTGATATCTTTGGCGATCATCTAATAGGACCCCTATTCTTTCACGGGACTTTAAATGGTCAAATGTATTTGAACATGCTGGATGATACAATCAATTCTTTGATCATAAAAAAATTGGAGCAAGATCCAGATTTGTTGGAAAATGCGATAGTATTCCAGCAAGATGGAGTGCCTCCATAAGCCTTGCACCTATTGATTTTTTTCTCTGGAGCCATCTTAAGTCTAAGGTGTATGCCACGCGTTCAGATTCCTTACAAGGGTTACATCAAAAAATTGTTGAAGAATGCCGACGAATAACTCCAGAATAGTTGCCAAATGTCAAGAGAGTATTTGAAGCAAGATTGTACTATTGTATGGCAAATTTTTTTTTAACATTTAATAAAGTAGAAACCAAAGTAAAACGCACTTTTTGCTTACCGATTAAAAAAAAAATGGCTTTTTGATACATGTTGCCGTAAAGAGAATTAAAAGACCTTTAGAACTAGACAAGACCCATCTTCCCTATTCAAATTTTAAAGGTGGGGGCTGATGATCGTCAGGCCCGTCCTCCTTGATATGAAAATGGACAGGTTTTAGAATCTTATATAAATCACAATAGGTAAAGAGTTACTCGAGGTGGCTCGTTTCAATTGAAATGCCCTGTATAACAGAGTTCAATAATTAGACGATTTAAATTTGGAATATATTCACTATCCACATGGATCGACCTTAATTTAAGGAATATTACTGCGTTGAACCTAACATGGTTGCCGCTTATGAGCGTTGTGGTAGGATGAGTCGGCGCGTTACACGGGAAAATTGCTGCCTTAAGGCAAGTGGGAAACGGAATAATTTATTATATTTAAATTATTTACTCCTTCCCTATTTGAGCCAGGCCCTTTATTTTGCAATTTTCTTTTAATTCTGGGAACTGTGTTACGAGCAAATTCTTTAACTACACATCGAGAACTTCATTCATTACCCAACTTTGTGACAATTCTTGCTTGGCCTACACTGTTTGTGCAAGGCATTTTGACAATAAAATATCACCTGACGGCAACTCACAATAACAAATAAATTTGACAAAATCTCACGCATATTCTTTGATTATAAGCACACAATCTGAAAACACTTCAAACAACTGGTTCTAGTTTAAAATTGGTTAAAATTTTGATTACTTTTGTCCAAACAGCAGAAATATCGTGAACATGCCGCTCTGCGATCAACGATATTAACAAATAACGAGTTACATTATTACCACCCGCTATTGCATATAAACTCGTTGAAATTTTGTCATCGCAGCAATGCAATCTTAAGACGGATAAATTCCAACTTCACCGAAATGTGGTCGCCCCAGCTTCTTGCGAGGTTAGCAAAAACCCAACATTTTTTACCGCAATCATTTACGAACTTTAAGGATAACTGCGTTACGCCCACCAATAAATTTTTTCTCCAGGGGATTCTTTCCCGTGACCAAACAGCAAACTCCACAAACGAAATAATATTTATGAAGATTACAGATGGCGCCTCGCATATGGGATGGATCAGCAAGCACATATCGAAAAGGAAAGCAAGGGATGTGACGGGGTAAAAGAATGGCGAATTGGTGTAAAAGGAACAGGCAGCTTTTATATCGTTTTCCACTTCTTTTCGATTTTCCTCGCGTTTAAACAGCATTTTCCGTTCTGTCAATATGAAAATCGAACTTGAACGACATGAATACGAAAATGACGATTGCCGAGGACTGATCCTAAAAGAAGAGAATTTGTAAGTTCGATCGTGTATGTTGTAAGGGAGTATTGTAGTGCGTGTGTGAGTGTTTTTTTCAAAGGATTTCATGAGGAATTTTTCATATCTTCTTGTTTATGCGGAACAAATTGAATCTTAAGGTTTTCCCTAGAATAAAGGGTAATACCGAAAGGAGACTGAAAAGATGAGTATATACTGTAGGTTGAATGTGAATATAAGAGGTGGCTTTAGAATATAAATGCCCTTATTTTTTTAATTTGAAATTTGCTATAACTTGGTCAAATGATCTGATTTTGATACATTTGATAAGTCTACGCAATGATCACGTTCAGCATTACATAGTTGCCACTGTTGAAAATATATTGTAAAATAAACTTAAGTACGTCAGCAAATTCAATAATAGAGAATCAACATTTGGACATATTTTTACCA
>LR737434.1:27935-40537 GCA_902655005.2 Marronus borbonicus | reverse complement strand
AAGCACACCTACTTGAAGCTTTAGTGCGAATTCTGAAGCACTCTTTGAAGGATTCTTTTTTGTACTTAACTTTCGTTATTTTGATCTATGGAACCGTAGTAAATATGGGACAACATTATTTTTTTAGCATTTTGAAAGACATTGTGCGAATTTCCGAAACCATTATTGTTTTCTAAAAGGATCTCACGATACGCCTTCTTTGAGAATGCAGCAAGTGCTCAAATTGCCAAATACATTTAAGTTTGAATTCATTTAAAGCAGGTTTTTTTTTATTAACTTGCCGAAAAGGTTTTGTTTTTAATTGAAAAACAAAGAATTAACACTTTGACATTATGGACTGGGTAAATTAAACACTCCATAAGGATGAAATAATGCGTTATTGAGATAAGGACTACGTACTTTATCTGGTGCGTAGGTTTTTGCGGTTGTTAATGACACCATTTTCTTCGATTCTGGGCTGGAACCGCGTCTTAGCCGTATGTTCTACCGAAGTTTTTTCTATATATTTCCAGGGTTTTTGTTGTTGCTAGGAATGTGAACGAAACGTCGGCAGAAGCTATGACAACAATGCAATTCCAGCTCGGAAATCAAGAAAATAGTTTTAAACGATTTTCTTTTTTTACTTAAACACCTATAATTCATCCGAAATAATCTCTTTGCTAAATAGATATATTTCAAAGGGTTATCAATTTATAATACAGGACGTTGAATAAAAGATTATGTTATGTATACTTTGTGGATCGATAAATTCCACTTCGCACAGTAAATTATACTTTACGGTATTTTTATCCGCTCCAATTCTAAGACGTACTTTTGCTCCGTTCTTATTCTAATTATTCCCACCAGACTTATGGCCTAGATTTCTATGTAAATGTTCGGAGGAAAGGAAAAAGTTTTTAACTCGATTTTTTACTTTTCAAAGTCTTCCCTTTCTCACACTGTTAAAAACGTCCCTCGAGACTGCCACGAGAAAATTCCACGAATGGAAGATCGATCTTCTGGATTCGTGCGTATATGGAAAGCAATTGGAATTGATGTGCATAAATCCCGTTCCATTCTTTCCGGCGAATAAGCGGATTTCCGCTTTGATGTTTGTTTTCGTTAAGCCGCTAATCATTGGCGAAAATTGGATTTATGTTAGGGGCATGGGAAGAGGCAGGCTAATCGTTGCCACATATAAGTTAATTTGTAATTGAATTGTTTAATATCTCCGATTGCTTGAAAGGGATTACGCCGTCGGAGCTAAACTCGTTTATTAAATACACTTCGCTTTGTACCCAACGTGGATTACGTCGAAAGCTTTGATTAAAATTTTAAACTCTATTAACGCTTGCGGAACGAAGTGGCGTTTCTTTAATCGGGAAGCGTGTGTTTTATGAATGGCATAAGGTGGTAATTGTAGCGCTTGGAGATTGTGAAGCCGGATTAGCGAAAACTTGATTTCTACCAATCAATAAATTATTGTTGCTTTGATTACATTTCTGGTGAAGGCGCTTGTAATTTTCTTATTGCTGATTGATTCGATTCGTTTACCAAATGAAATCTTAGATGAATGCGCATTTATTTAATTATTGTAGGTATTATTGAGGAAATTGCTTTAAAGTGATAGATTTCGAGAAGAGAGGAAACATTTCAATAGTTTTAGAATTACTATATTTTAAAATAAAAAGTGGCGTATGGTGTAACCGAAAGCTGATGAATGAAATTTGTGATGGAAACAATGCCAGGATTGAAAAAATGTGTGTGAAGAAAGACATCTATTGAGAAAAAATTGATTTCGAAACGTAAGTTTGAGCGTAACCCAAAACCACACACCGACATTTCGGTAGTTCTCCATGCTTGCGATTTGTTGTCTTATAATCTCAAGAGATTCGAGATTGTCGAGAAATGGTAACAAGGTTGACAGCTATCTCAGTTATAACCGGAAGTGTTAGATTATTTAAATTAGTTTAGTTCAATGGTACATGTTAGTTTCAGTTTTCAGAATTGTCTTATGTATATTCTCGCATGTGCTAATCGATGTAGTTCTTTGTGAGACAACCTGTACAAGGTGGGCCAAATTCGATACTTTTTAATAGGAAACTTATATTTCTAAAAGAATTAGACAAAAACTGATCTAAGCTTCTGGAGCTCGATTTTAAAGAGAAATCGATTGGTGAAATCCCTATTCTTATATCTTCCTTAATATAAGAGATACAGAGCGTTTTCTTAAAATGTGCAATTTTTTAAAACCCTTGTAACTTGCAATAGAATAAAAATATATAGGGTGTTCCGTATAAAAAAACACAAGTCTTGATAATATCTTAAAAAATAGGAGTTTGAAAAAAGAAAAAATTAGAGCATAGGATTCTGCGTCAAAAAGCGCCCTAATATAATTTTTATAGAAATCAAGCATTTTCACAAATAAAAAAGTTACAAGGGTTTTTAAAAATTGCACATTTTAAGAAAACGCCCTGTATCTCTTATATTAAGGAAGATATAAAAATAGGGATTTCACCAATCGATTTCTCTTTAAAATCGAGCTCCAGAAGCTTAGGTCAGTTTTTGTCTAATTCCTTTAGAAATATAAGTTCCCTATTAAAAGTATCGGACTTGGCACACCTTGTACAGCGCATATGCATGTGCATCCGGTTTTTAAACCGATTTCCAAACCGGTTTTCAAACTGGATAAGCCGGTTAATCGTATTTTTTTTCCAAACCCGTTGTAATTGACTACGATTAACCGATTCGAAAAAGGAGCGGTTTTTTCCAGCATTAATTATAACTCGTAACAACCATATTCTAGAAAATATACGATTTAATGTAATGAAGCTTCAGGAGAAATAGAAATAGCCAAAAGACCGTTGCCAGGTTTAGAAAATTATTCAGACTCTCCGCATTCGTTTATGTCCCACCTTTGCTGACATAACATATTTTGTTCTAATTCGGCATAAAATAGTTCTTAAACCAATTGAAACTAAGAATGTACTAAATTCGAAAGCATCTCCAATTGTAGCGTATTTGCCACATCACGGTTAAATAATGAACCAGCTGAAAATTATAGTTGTTCGGAAGGATGGGGTCACTTGCCCCCTTACAGGAAGAAACATATTTTTAAGGCATAGTTGCCTTATATCAGTATCAAATTATTTCCGAAAAATGTTCAGACAATACGATTATCTAAACATGGCATCGTGTTTCCAACTTTAACGTTGGTTCATATAGAAAACATATAAAAACCAGGAGCAGTATATATGATATGTCGAGTCTAAAGAGAGTGAAGTATGTAAAAACATTTCTTTTGCATTATGTAGAAGACTCTAATGTTCCTGTCGCTTTATATTAAAGGTACCATATGTGCGTGTGCGGTTTCGAAACCTATTACAGTTAAGGGACTTTGTTACAATGTTGTTTACTTACTCGGCATTTGTTTCCGGAGTTGGGAGATCGCCGATTGTAGTTAGCGTCAATGTCGACCAATAGAGGGATCCCAGATACTTCCTCGTCAATGTTGCGTAATCCCCAGGTCGATAAGGATACACCCAATCGCCCTGAAATTGAAAAGAGAAACCAGAAAAAAGATAAGTTTGCTAGAATAATAATGGTTCCTCCGCAAATACTAATACGATTCTCCCCTTTTAACTGCTACATGCGGAGATGTTTTTTTTTGCCATTATTATTTCTTTTGCGAAGGATTTACTCTTCGTTTTGCAAAGGAAAATTGAAAGAAATATCATGAACTGCCGGTATATCATTTATCCAAACAAATTCTTCAAAGCCTCCGAGGTAGAATAAAAGGAAGATGTTTGACGTTTCCTTTTTTTCCGAATCGTATACCTTTTCTCTTAATGAGAATCTTTTCAATAGAAAAAAAAAATGTTTCACTCACGTACTCAGTCAAATTCTCCAGAAGGTCAAGACGTATTTTCTTCCTCTCCATTAATTATATTTATCAATAATGTAAATTCAGGTAATAATTTGAAAAATAAAGCACTTAGGCTAGTGGTGAAAACTTTATCGAAATTTATTTTAGAAATTATTATTTTAGAGTATTTAGAAACTTATGATTCGGTATAATGCAGAATGTAAAGTAACCATTGCAGGGTTTCCAAGTCAAAAGCTACGTTAAATTAGCTGGAAAATGGTGATTTTTTGAAACTAACTGATGAGAAAATACTTATAGCTAGATATAACTATTCTTAAATTACGGATTTTCACTTTATTCTGAAATTATTTCATCATAAACATTATTTCAACAATATAAATACAGCTATTCATGGTAGTGGTAGAATCACTCATGGCAAAAGCAATATAACGAGAGGAAAATCTGCAGTAGTGGAACATCTGCACCAACAAGGAGACCATCGCATAACCTACAGCGACGTTAAGGTATTAGCCAGGATCAGCTACTACTACCCGAGGATAATACGCGAATCCATAGAAATAATGAAGAACTCCAACAACTTCAATCGCGAAGATGGATACAAGATCAGCAACACGTGGAAGTTAGCGGAACGGAACTGTTATGGATCAGCAAAGCGGAACAGAAATGGAATATATAACGAGGAGCAAGAGACAACAACACCAGTCTTTAGAAATCTTCTGAAGACGCTAACAGCATGGTCAGCGAAACGTCAAATAAAATACTAACTACACGACATCACCCGAAAGACATTTCTACTATGGATTACGGTTGTGAAAGCCTACACTCAACTATGAGAGGAAAATCTAACCAAACGATTACTCGGAATTATCAGTGTTGCTCCCAGCGTATTCTCTATTTCCTTCTCGGTTTATATCACTCTTCTTCGAAACAACGAACCAGATATATTTTTTGACGCCATCCGGTGCTAGGAAACTTAGCACTAGTTGGCGCCAAGGGAACCTTAGGTTACTTGCAGGATTTCTGACAGATATTGTAACCCTAAAATGTCACTTATTTAAACTAGAAGAAGCTGATGATTAAATCTATCGTTCATGCCAAGAAGATTTGGAGGTGCCAGAACATGTTATATATCATCAGTCGCACACGACGCCAACATTTCACTATGCCAGTTTTTGCATTAACTGAACTGAAGTAACGATTCTAACACAGGCAAGGTTGTTTTGTTGTAATAGATCAATTAAGGTCGCAGTGACCAAAGGCATCTGTGCTACAATAATCTTCATGATAACAGCTATCACTAGACTCATCTATTATTGGCTTTTTTCTTTTAGAAACCCCAACCTTCTCACTTATCTGTCTTATCTGTTAGCTTCCTTTGAAAACCTCCTTCTTCTGCTTTTCGTGCTGTTGTTTCCTCTGTTTGTTTTTTTTTTTGCAAATTCCGCTGTTCTACTATTTTCTTTTCAGGCGTGTCGGTTGAAATCCTCGAATATCTCTTTTCACGGCTCGTAGTTGACTGTTTTCCAGGTACCGCGTTTGGAAATAACCTTACTGTTTCTGGAGTTGCTATATTTACACAGGTACTTGCACTAGATGGGAGGTTTTGAATATGTTCAAACAATACGTCGTCTACTTGAGAACTGTTAACTACTTGCTTATTTAGAGGATTTTGCACATCTGCAACGGAAATAACATTTACACTGCCAGTAGCAGTACCAGTTACAATAGCTTCTGTAAAGTTACTCGAATTAAACGGATACAATTCTATTTTTCATATCATTTTTTAATGTAATTGACGATTAAAGCAGTGTTAAAAGCGACTTTGGCAAATGATATATGTTAATTGTTTTGTCAGCTGGATAAGCAAGTCCTAAACTATTTGGTGGATAAAAACACAGGTAGAAGGAACTACCTTTCTTTGTTGTGACTGGATTGTAACTAGATGTCCTCTCTCATAATCAGCCAACGTACCTTGAGCTACCAGTTGAAGATCTTTTTTACTATTAATCGGTCGGATGTAAATTTTTATCTTTTTGAAGCAGATTCAAGGTTATAATAAGGGCTTTTAACTTTGGTGGGACTCGAGATAAACTCGTAGGCTCTGATTACCGTAAAGATAATTCAGGATGTCGTTTCATCTAACCATGGAGTCAATCCTTTTCCGTTTGTTTTTTCTCAGTTTATGTAGCTGGCATGTGTTTTGATAATCTATTAGCATGTTGGAATACCAATGGTATTGTTTGTGCTGTAAGCCTTGTTTTCAGGCTGTTTCTAAAGATCTATTTGCCAACGTCGGGTTTGTGTTTAAATCTGCCTATGCTGGACAGGGTTCTAGGTTCGAGCAGAAGTCTTGCCAAATATGATTTTTCTATATTAAAGATTTTTGTTAGTAATCGTACACCGGCGTCCCGATTGAGACATTTCGTTTATCGAAAATCTACGCACATAGATAGATATCTCAATTACCTCTCACACGCGGTGTTGTCCATTCTTTTATCCAAAAGGCTCTTTCCATATCTTGACCCAATTCGCTACTTCAAGAGCTGAGCTACATCACTGAATATCTATCATCTATCATCACTCTCTACAGCGTATCTACTCTACATTCAAGGCATCACGGATCACATCAATAAGATTCTCTTCGGGAGTAACATAAAAGCTATCTTCAATCCCACTTTCAAATTTTCAGCCTACTTTCCCATCGAAGACCATAATCATCTGGAATCTTCTGGTGTTTACCACGTTCGTGCGGCAGTGTATACATCGGCGAAACAAAATGATCGGTCAGCACTAGTGTTATTGAGCGTTGTGCGCGGCTGTTGCGTGTAACCAGGTCCATACTGGCTAGGCATAGATTGGAAACTGGCCACCAAATCCAATTTAACACTACTCACAACCCTCGCTATTATAATAGGAAAATCCATAGAAATCTTCATATATCCCAACTGATTAAACCTCCACGGTTCATTTATCGGTAGCTTTTCCGCACCGTTGATTCGTCACAAGCCCAATGTAAACCCCTCCACAACGAATAGGCAGTAACAGCCCTGAAAATGCAGAATCCACGACACCAACGCGGTTCCAACAATGGAAATCAAGAATATAGCGTTATCGGCGACCGCGGAAGCTTGCGCAACAGATTACAGTTTACCTTGCTTGGACTTTTGCAATTTTCTCTGTAGCAACAACAATAGCACTATCCAATGTTTCAATTGATATGCCTAAATTTCACCTTTATAGGCCTTCAAACGTAATAAACCGGGACTCAATAAATATATTTTATTTATTATTATTATTTTCCTTTTCCAATTTAATTGAGGACATTATCAGATGTAAGTATACAATAAATACATCAAGCTTTGAAACGAAATACAATCGCCGTAGTAAATCCGGCACTTTATTGCTTTATTCTACCAAATAAAAGTACCAATAAAGTCTAGGTCGTCTCAAAGACCCTACAGGAGCGGCAAAAAATATAATTATATACGTCGTAGCGTCGTTATCGTAAATTTTTACGGGGTGAGTTTGTTTTATTTGCATCGCCCGCTTTTAGATGAAATTTATTTTGCTACTAAAATACGCCCGAAATACATAACATTTCGATATATCTTGGTGGATATATATTTCCATCCGTTGATCAATAAGACAGCTTCGATCAATCTATTTTCGAAGGCGGATTAACAAAGAACTGAGAGGTTCGCCTATAGAATATAGAAATATTGGTTTACTAATTATATCTTATATACATACATATAGTGCTCTATAATGTAATGAGTTCGGTAAAACGTCGACTTCAACAAGCGGACCTTCATGGAAAACCCTTATTATTATTCAATCAATGGGAACAAAATAAATGGAAATTCGTTCCACAATTGCAACATTTATTTGGAAAACTTACCTGAAAACCTTCCGCTTCTGACAATAAGAAATAAAAGCAGCCAAACCAATGGGCCAGTATGAGCAAGATGTGGATCAAGTTGACGACCCGCCACAAATTCGGATAAACTGTTCTGGACTCGACCATGTAATAATAGTTCACAGCACGATACACCTGAAAAGACACCTCAAAAAATAAGAACAATACTCAACACTTTGCTGTACAGAGACGAACCTTAAAGAATCTGGGCCACCTGAGCAACGGCTGTGGTCCAAACCTTAATTGGAGAAGATCTAACGGACACAGGGCAGCCAGGTCCAGGAGGAAGGCACGTGAAGTTAAATAATGCTTCGCCAGCTTTTTGGAATCGTACACCATAAGGCCCTGTTCCAAATAGCCGGTTCTAAGCTGCACGCAGACGTCGAGGATGAAGAAGACGTCGCTTAACGAATCGCAGGCTAACCAAAAGCTCGATATTAGTTGCTGAAAGAGAGGGAATTAAAAGAAATATTAGGCATTTGAATGCATTGTTTAAATTACTTTTATCCAGTGCAAGTGATTATGGAAATTTTGGTGCTTGTTAAGCATTCATTCTGAAGTTATCTGAGAGCGCGAACACGAAAATTGTAAAGCGTTGGAAAAAACAGCTTGTTTGCCCTCCACAATGATTTTTTTAGCAGAAAAGTGCTTTGTCACTTGATTACTTAGTGTTGTATGATTTTTCAAGTTATTGGGCTTTTTCATCTGAAGCTCTACTTTGAAGCTAAAATTATCTTTCATTGCTCCAAATTACGCCTTTCTAAAACAGTTGGACACTAGCACTAGAAACAAAAGGAATAAATTAATCTTTTCTATAAAAAATTGGCATTATTGGCCATTGACATTTTAAAAGATTAGAGAACACACGAAGATTGTGAAATAAGCATTTTGGGATACTTTTACAGCGCAATGCAACTTCTTTGTTATCTTTGTTATCAATCTTTAAGAAAACTTCTGACAAATACATTAAGTTTTTGCAATCAAAAGTCAACTACCATGTATGATAGTAAACCTGAAACTTTCTTTGTGAACATTCTTTGGTGAGTAAATCACTGGTCGTGTGGCTGGTTGTTGTGAAAGGTGGTTTAATATGGTAACCTTTTCAAAATCTAAAGATCTAATTTATATTTCCGTAAGATCTTTTTAATAGGAAGTCGTAGGTTGGAAGTTGGCATCATCATCCTAATTCTTGCTTCACTTACGAGAATGTTCGGTTGAAATCTTTTAATTATATAAAAGCAAGTTTTTCTCTGGTCAAATCTGGTCGTCCAAAATCGATAAGGGCCATTTTGGTACCAAACCAGATCTGAAGACTTTCGTGTCTTATACACGACTTTTCTTTGCAGATCGCACACCTTAACGATTTTGTATTTTAGTCTTAAGTTGAATTGATCACTTCCCGCTAGTTCTAAATATTGAAAGTGCTTCGAAACAAATCGATCATTCAATTAGACGCAAATTGCAACCATTTTGGCGTATAGACAATCCGATTATACGGAAACCGGAAGCGAAATTAGTTTAATACGTCGACCTAGTTTCGCGGCTGCTATCGCTGTTGTAAATTCGTGCGTTTCCGATTGGATGGATTGCCGATGGCATAGATTATTCGGGGCAACACGCCAAGGTGAACTTGCCATTACATATGCATGTATGACGTACTTCTATGCAAGTGTGAATTATTATCTCACTCACTTAATTGCTGGTGATGTTGATGGATTGCGGTTGGATTGTTCTATTTATAAACTAAGTTGGGTTCACATGCAGATGTTCTCATTTACAGATATGCTGAAGTAATCTTATGAAAATTCTTGTAATTCAGCTTAAGTTTGTAAACAAACACTGTGAGTGGTTTTTGGATCAATAGTAGTTCTGCCTTGCATAGACGATGCCAAGTAGACTAGATTGTTCCAAAGCGTTTGACATGGTTCATTATTCAATAATCTTCTGTGGAATGCGGAGATTCGGAATATCCTCTGACGTAATAGATGTTATTCGAAAGACGGAATTATGTAAAATACACACTGAGAAAATTGTTTTGTTGGCTTTAACGTGATTGCGTTCATATTAACACAACTGCGCGCTTATAAAAGTTTGCACAAAGAAGTTGCATCAATTTGTTTGTAGTTTCAACTGTTTAATCATTGGGACGTACAATCATGCCGCAGTGGTCACTAAATCAACAACATTACAAGATCTATATTGTAATTTTAACAACAACATCTTCCTCAGCGCAGGGACTTTAAATCATGTGAATACCGCTACCTTTGTGTTGTTCACCATACTACATCACAGTTCTTGCTATCCATTTATTCTATTATTCATATGAATACCTTTTAACAACCGGTGTGCCTCAGGGATCCGCGTTCTTTACTTAATGTGTGTTGATTATTAATTATCTACAACACTGCTTTACGCTGATAGCATCGAGTTGTGTGGCCTTACAGAACAATATAGCATGGCTTCGACGATGGAGTATATTGATAACAATTTGCAATTGAATGCAAGCAAATGCAAACTATAGTAGAAATGTCTTTCGGGTGATGTCGTGTAGTTAATATTTTACTTGACGTTTCGCTGACCATGCTGTGAGCTTCTTCAGAAGATTTCTAAAGACTGCTGTTGTTGTCTTTTGCTCCTCGTTATATATCCTATTTCTGTTTCGCTTTGCTGATCCATAACCGTCCCGTTCCGCTGAATCGCCTCGTTCGTTGTACGACGATTCCGTAGTGCTAACTTCCACGTGTTGCTGATCTTGTATCCATCTTCGCGATTGAAGTTGTTGGTGTTCTTCATTATTTTTATGGATTCGCGTATTATCCCCGAGTAGCAGCGGCTGGTCCTGGCTAATACCTTAACGTCGCTGTAGGTTATGCGGTGGTCTCCTTCTTGGTGCAGGTGTTCTGCTACTGCAGATTTTTCAATATGCCCAAGGTGTGCGTCTCTCTCGTGTTCTTTCACTCTGCACTGATTACTCCGTCCCGGTTGCCCGATGTAGCCTTTTCCACATTGGCATTTCAGTTCGTATATGCCTTTTGCTGCTGTTCTTCTGCAGGGCGTTTTTGGCGTGTTGTATTTCACTATTCCTGTGATGTTTATAGCGGATTTTCTGCGCTCTTCTTAACAATGTGTTGATGAGGGATCTGTTCTGTTGTCACATTGTTAAGAAGAGCGGAGAAAATCAGCGATAAACATCACAGGAATAGTGAAATACAACACGTCAAAAACGCCCTGCAGAAGAACGGCTACAGTACCAAAGATATAAGGAAGCCACGAGAGCAGAGAAGAGACGAAGACGAACAACAACCAGCAGGATACGCATACCTTCCATACATAGCCGGAGTCACCGACAGGCTAAAACAGACCCTAGAGGTAAAAAACATAACCACACGTTTCAACACGGTGACCAAAATCGACCAGTTACTCCCTCCTAACAAGGACGTGTTACCGAAACTACGAGCGAAAGGCATATACGAACTGAAATGCCAATGTGGAGAAGGCTACATCGGTCAAACAGGACGGAGTATTCAGTGTAGAGTGAAAGAACACGAGAGAGACGCACGCCTTAGGCATAGTGAAAAATCTGCAGTAGCAGAACACCTGCACCAACAAGGAGACCACCGCATAAGCTACAGCGACGTTAAGGTATTAGCCAGGACCAGCCACTACTACCCGAGGATAATACGCGAATCCATAGAAATAATGAAGAAAACCAACAACGTCAATCGCGAAGATGGATACAAGATCAGCAACACGTGGAAGTTAGCACTACGGAGTCGTCATACAACGAACGACGCCATTCTGCGGAACCGACGGTTATGGATCAGCAAAGCGGAACGGTTATGGATCAGCAAGGCGGAACAGAAATAGGATATATAACGAGGAGCAAAAGACAGCAACAGCAGTCTTTAGAAATCTTCTGAAGAAGCTGACAGCATGGTCAGCGAAACGTCAAGTAAAATATTAACTACACGACATCACCCGAAAGACATTTCTACTATGGATTACGGTCGTGAAAGCCTACACTCAACAAATGCAAACTACTACGAAATTAGCGGTGTGAGACGTATAAGGATCTTGGCGTCGCATTTAATACTAAGCTGACTTCTAATTGTCACATTGAGAATATTTGCAGAAGAGCTTTTACGATGCTAGGTTGCCTTTCCGGAAACACCAGAGACCTTCAGCGCTTGCGCGCTTTATAAAGTTTTTTTTGTTACGTTGTAAACTCGACATAGTTTAAATAATTTAGATCTTCTCAAATAAACAAGATATTTTCTTTAACTTTCTTTAGAAACTTATCTACATCTGCATTTGCAAAGTAGGGATCGGGCAACTGGGCAATTTGGTCAATGTATCCAGGTTTGGTAATGTTGAAATAACATATAAAAGCTCTCTTATTATCCTTACAAATGTTTCTACTAATACTGGAACTAGTTTCAACAATATGCCAAATCAGCCAGGATAGACGAAATTTAAAACTACAAAGTCCATGTATTGACGTTTATAAAAGCAAATTTGAAATGGGCTTTCTTTAGATGGTAAAATTGATTATTAGTGAATTGTTGGAAGAGGTTGTAAATAATCGACATAGAATGAATTAAATTGAGAGTTTAAATTGAAAGTATAAAAGGAAATATCGAGACGGTAAAATGAAATTTAAAAAACAGATTTACGAGTTCCAGCAGATGTATTTATCGCTATTCGAGGATTTTATTTGACCATTTTCATTTTTGTAGTTTCAATTTAAATTCCAAATCTAATTCCCCCTTACACAGCGCGTTCAGCGAGTTCAGCGAGGAATGGGACACTATGATATCTCGG
>LR737434.1:0-27925 GCA_902655005.2 Marronus borbonicus | reverse complement strand
CCGCTTCACCCCTAAATGCAAATAATCATTTATAAAAGGAATTAAAAAAAAAACATTAAACAGCAGAATTGAACAAAAACAATCAGAAATGCGACAAACTTGAACAAATTATTACAATATTAATTGAACATATTCCAACTACAAGTAAGCGTTTTTTAACGCGTTAAAAATATGATACTACGGATTGTAGCTTTTCACCCGGTATTTATGATATAGGCTTTTGTTCCAATTAATTTGCACAGTACTGTAAGTCTATGCATCTAAACAATATCTTGACAGAGTATACTTTACGATTTTCCGCATGTAATTCCGAATTTATTCTCGCATTTCCTGCGCTAACTCATACTAACCTGCAATTCCGGAAAGCTCTGTCTGACGATCAACGTCCACATGTTATACAAAATACAAACGGTTAATATGAGCAACCAGTAGAAGTAAAAGTTCTCGTCCGGATTCACCACCGTCCGAGGTTGTTTGCGCGTCCTCCGTCTTCTTCTCGCCGTCGACTGAGCGTCCCCGGCGCACCCCTCGCTGCCCGTATCCTCTACGGTCTCCTGCGTTTCCGGAATTTGTCGCGTCGAGAACCTTTGCAAGAAGGAATCTTCTCGTTTCAACGGTGGCTTCTAGAACACATGTTACATCGTTGTATGAATGAATATGCATGGACAAGATGGAAGAGTATTTTTGGTGTTGTTTTCATTATTGTCGTATTTAATATTAGATTTTGTGCGATCTTCGTATGAATACATAATGGAACGGAACACAAAGTTTTGTTTGAAGATTATTGTTAACATTGGACGAGCGTTCTTGCAAAACCTGGTATGGCCGTTTTTGGTCAAAATTTGGTTTAATACTTAATTAATTAATAAAAATTAAAGTATAAAGAAGGTGATTCTATTATTCAATCCGAAAGAATGTGCAGCTATCAAAATAAGTCAGAAAAAAATTGAAGATAGTCAGGTTAAAAGTGATTTACAAACTATTCACGGCAATTACATCGGAGTAGTGCAAGCAATAGAAAAATTACAAAATTCTTTAATGTCGATAGAGGAGTCACTGCAAATTGTGAAAGATGTACACGCACAGCTTTGTTCGGTAGAAGACGCAAAAAATGAGCGTGTTCTAATTAAGTTTGAAAGTGTTTTAGACAAAGATTCAGATTTTGCCACGCTTAGACAAATTTGTGAAGGTTCGTCTACAGATGCGTTAAATTGTTTCAAAGATTTTTTTAATTATGCAAATATAACATAACTAGATGTAGAGCGATCATTTTCTTTATACAAGAACATATTTTCCTCACGGCGGACGCGTTTTGCAGAAATAACTTTGGAAACGCACCTTATGTTAAAAATATTTAATCAGGCTTCTCCAGTTTTTCAAGTCACGGAAAACGCTTAAGACGGTAGGTTTTTTTTTAATCATCGAATTATATACATTCTCGATTTCATTTTTCTATACATATGACTAGAGATGGCAATTTCCCGTCTTCCATTCAGTAACATAGACATCATTTATCGAGATCGGTTCATAGTCTACAAAAACCATCTTAAAAACTTTTTTGCATCTAGCACCGGAACCACACCGTTCGCGATAATACATCTCTGCATGCTGATTCCCTTCGCATGCAAGAGTCCATTCGTTAGCTCCGCCGATGACGCGCACCCGAATTTGCCCACTCTAATAACAATAATAGCGAGCGGATAAACGAGGTATGAAGAAATAGATAGAGCAAAGCAAATAAGTCGATATACCCGTGAACAATTTTCCAAATGAAGAAATAGAAACATTTCGACGGTATTCAAGCGATCGTACATCATGTTTTCTCAAGAGCAGCCTATAATCTACACCTCTAGCAGAATATAGATGATCCAATTTAAAGGACAGGTACTTCAAAAAGTTGCTTTGGACCTTATCAATGGTCAATTGGAGGTTTAAAGTCTTTAAAGGTCTTTAAAGATTGGTGCACGATAAAAGTAGATAGTTCGCCCAAAGATCAGGTACGTATGCGAGAACGTAGCGATAGCCAATATTCGGCCAAAAGTCTAAAATGTTCACACTTTCACGTAATGCTGGTATTGCTGCCCACGTCGAGCCAATCGATCCGTGATCGGGAGCCAATATTGCACCAACCGCCTGTGCTACCAGGGCTGCTTCCTTATCTGTATTTATTTATCATGATTACTCTTTATTTTTACCTATTTATATGTGCTTCTGCTGTACCATCTTGTTGTAATTGTTTTATGGATATGCTGGCTTTGCATATTTCCGCATCGATTCGAATATGTTTTTGTTGTTGTTTCTCTATACAACGTTTTATTTATTCATCTTTTTAGCAGACTATACTGACGAATTTTAAAACTAATTAAACTGTAGCCCATGTACATTGTTTTTGAAATAAAGATAATTATTATTATTATTATTATTATAAAGCCAATATATTTGTATAACAGATACCTTTAGTAATAAAATGCAGGAGATATTATGCTTGTTGTAGTGTATAAAACACATTATTCCTTCATATATATTTTATTAACGAAACACGCTCTTAGACGTATTAAAATTTATTGCGAATAAATTTGAAAATTATCCGCCCTACTGCCGATAACACTAAACACACGCTATATGTGCTAATACTCCGCAATATTTACCGGTAGGTGGTGCTGTTATGATTTTATCGACACGGAGAGGAACAATAAAGCTGGGATATAGGTGGTATACCTAGGTAATTCCCCTGTTTCGTTCGAACAATATAAAATCGAATGGATATTCTCCCTGAAAACAGTGTCAATATATGCGCTCTACAGGCGCTACTTACATTACCGAGCGGATGGATTGAATGAATGCACTATCAAAATTGTATGTACGTCGTTGTGTTCGAAGCATCACAAGAAGCGTATGAATTTTAAATAAGGATGCGCTTTTAGTTGCATGTACCAGCATATATGGTTTTGAAAATAAATTTTTCCATTTCGGAATATTGCGGACGTGAAATTTGTGCACATAACTTCTAATGTATCTAACATATAAAATATAAAATTGAACCCTTTTATATTTCGAAGAAGTAGAGATTTTCCACTAGCTGCTTTGATTTATTATTAAAGATTGTAATGCAGTACGATCTAGGGTGTCACGCTTTGAAACGTAATTCAGTTGTTTTAAATAAATAGTACTGTACTTTTAAGTAACTTTCTTGGCACGAAGACTTCACGTAGAGGAAACAGCAAGGTTGTGTCAATAATAGCGATAATTTATAATAGGACGCCCTTTTTATATAAACAAGTTAGGCAAGTGTATGACTCAGATAAATGTATTGATTTCTTCCTTTACGATATTCTGTGCGCATTGTGATTGGTGAGAGATGTTTAGTGCATCTTATTTAGGAAAAAGGCCCGAGAAGGCCGAGAGGAGCGTTGCAAAATTAAAAGTCTTCTCCTAGCGACCGAGGCGATGAGACGTGTGACCAGCGCTAAAATATAAGTCAAGGGTAAAAAATCTATTTACCTCGTGAAGGGAGAGATATATTTGGTCTTTCGTTGTGGACAGAAGAATCGGACGAATAATATAGAAAATTACGTAGTACTGCGCCATTGTTATAACGTACAAAGGTACTTTAGGTAACCCACGAAGCAAGCACAAACAACGATTTAAGTGAAATACATAAACGTATAAAGTGAAGCTGGTCACCACCGTCAAGGGAGCCGTGAGCGAAGGCCACCACTATCACCCGGAGGACGAGAAGACGCTGTCCATTTCCCGCCAGCGAAACGCACTCATTAATACTCATACTTGTTTCAAATCTGTTGCTCTAAGTAGCTTAAATTATATATTCTTTTCATTATAAATTTTAATAGTTTAGTTTAATAGAATTAATATTAATTTTTTCATTTTTTTTTCCTGTTTTCAGGGGCCGCACTCTGTAATAATTCATTTTTTTGTGTACTTTATGTTTTACAATTATCGATCATATGTTTTCTTCTTTTGTAATAAAATATTGTATTATTTTAAATCAATTGTTTTATTTCTTGGTGCATGACTACTCTTTATGTAAAAACTACAAGACTTGAGAAGCTGAGGAGCTAAATTGCATAAAAGAGTCCCGATTAACATCTAAAAATAAATATTTTAAAAGCAAGTAGTCATTTCATTAGCACAATTTCATTTAGTTTATAATCGACACCGTTGCAAATTTTTGTTATATTTACGGGCAATTAAAATTCCTGCTCAAAAAAGGCCATTGTCAGTTATATTTTGGGATTCCAGTAAGAAGTCAAGAAAAATCATGGATTCATCATATCTGTTGTACAAGATGTGCTATTGAACTGGCTCAGTTGCTGAAAGAAGAAAAGCGAACACTTGCTTTTTAGAATGAGGAGGAAATGGCGTGTACATTTCAATCGCTACAATGATTGTTACTTTTGTCAAACAAGTATTAGGGGCTTTACATTAATTAAATACGCGGATATTAACAAAGAAAAATAATGCTAAAATAGCTCCTCCGTGGTATTCATCATGGAATTATTTACGGTAAAGCCACAGACATGTTTCTGTGTACGCGGCGTCATCAGCGTGGTTTCGAGAGTGTTTTTCACTTCGCCTTGCATCGCTGTTTTTTTTTTAATACTTAATGTAGGTAGAAACATGTTAGTGGGTATTTTGTTCTCTCTTTACATACATTGCTTTTGCCGTGAATGATTCCATCAATGCTACGAGGAAGCTATTTTAGCATTTTTTTTGTTTGTTTCAATTTTTTCTCTGATCATATCCGTAATTTAGATCTGTAACCAAATCATTTCCACACAATCCAAATTTACCTATTCCGAGCTTTCCTATTATGGAAATATTCGCTGCAAATGCCACAACAGATACTGATGAGGCCATATTGATGTTTACCGGTGGCGAAGATCATGGAAACTATGTACCGGAAAAACGGAAGACTCCTCACTTGATTAATCGAGCTGAATGAATTGGTTTAATCCGCGATATGTATTTATCAAAAGAACAGGCGCAATTACTAGGTTCTCGTTCGCAAGAATGGAACTTATTAGCCGAATGGACTACATCATTCAGTCGCCAAGGTCACAGATCACTTTCAACATATTTTTCCAAGAACCACTGGACTCGACCTATCTTTGTCATGATAGCGGCGTGATAAGGCAAGAACTTGCGATTGGGAAGTAAATCAATGGATGGCGTTCGTTGATCGATTTATCTAAATGATGGGATAAACTATATAACTAAAGTGGCAAAGGGAAATTGATCTACAGATTAGGGTGCCAATGCGTGACACAAATTTGATGATACTCTCGCTCATAAGGAACTTGCTGCCTGGAGGTCGTTTAGAAATGTGCTCGATTGCTTTTTAGGTAATAACAAATCTGAAGGACGTGGCTGCAGGATGGTGCTGTAAATACTCACATCTCGATTTTAACCTGAAAATTGAGGAGAAATGAGTGACGAACATGGTAGAGATTCCATCGGGATGTCCTCCAAATGGAAAAGAGGTATTAAACCCGGTGGGGCCCGAATATGATGGGAATGTAGTGTTCTCTTTTAATCTATTTTAAAAAAGAATTATTTTTGTTTGATTGTTTTGATTTTTTTTTCCCGTTAATTAAGCAATTTTAAATACCTTGTTACTTAACTTTTCACTTATCTTTGAGCTAATTCTTCATCTTTCGTTGATTTGCAATTTAAAATATCGGAACAGGAGATGGTGAGGTGATGAAAATCAATAGAATCTCATAAAAGAAATAGAAGGCAGGTACTTATTAATTCCACGTATTGTTATTCTTGTACTTGTACTAAAAATTATGCCAACTTCCGTATGTAACTCGAAACAAGAAGATTATTTATTTGTTTCCTTCTACTTGCTTTCATCAGATCAACAAAAAAAGGGATCGGATTTAAGGACCATATGTTTTATATATACTTCATCACCACACTATAGAAACATCCTTGCATTGACCCATCAATATCCGGTTTTAGCATCGAATACGTCACGTGGGGAAAAATTTTACCAGCTTCCTTCCTGTGTTGACGTCTCGCCGATGATTGGTACGAGAGAGAAGGACGATGCCTTTGTGAAAAAGCGTTGGTAGGACGGCAGTGTTTGATATAATCTGTCGCCAAAGTGGGGTTTTAGCCGGGCTCGAGAGAGCTGTAGGATGCTCTTGATAAGGATCTTCATTTGGAATCATCGTCGTTCGCATTAACGAAGACGTTTCGATAGAACGGAAGTTTCGGAGTAATCGATAATACCGGCTCGCTGTTGGAGGGAGCTTCCAGCGAATAGTTGACGTGATGCAATTGTGTTTGAGGATGAGAAAGACAGAATAGATTCGTTGGGATCATGTGAAGAAACGCGGAGAAAAGAAATCGTGGCACGCTTCGTTTTCTATTGGAGGTGTTAGAATTAACACGATTTCGCAGTTTACATTGATTACATTTTCTGAAACGTGTCATGATATGGGTTTATAATTCTTCATTTCAATTCATTTGTTCCTTTGACGGGATTTTAAGGGTAAAAATCGGTAGGAGATAAATCTTAAACTTAGCCAAGTTATTGGCACGTACAAGGATAGTAAAGGTAAGAAAAAACCTTCGTTTGGTGATCAATGAGAGACACTCCCAGTTGCAGAAAAGTATCATGGGCTGTAGATAGACTTGTTCTTTTAAAATTTGGAGTTAAGGGAATTGAAGCATGCCCAAATTTTTGAAAATATTTTCCAGATGGTTGCTCTTTCGGTTATACCGGACGTCAGCACCAACTTCCTTATTTTAAATAGGACGGTGTAATTTTTTTTGCATATTCCATTTCCACATGTTATTTTAGGTACATTTGTATCGGCAACGATGTATTTGTTAGCTTAATCAGGCGGGGGCCAATTTCAATAAAACGTTTAGTGCAAACCATCTAAAGTTGAATTTCTTAAATATGTCTCTATCGACATTCCCCACACCTATTTTTGAAGGACTTTTAGTCATTTTTTTCTTAAAAATTTAGATCTAGTTATTTCAATAGTATAGCCATGCGAATGGAAGGTTATCATTCTGATCTGAGGAGATTGAGAGAATTACCAAATTAGGTTTCAAAGCCACGGAGATGTGCATTAAAATATGTCAATACATTAAGCTCGTTTACTTCCTTTCTAGTAATACGTTCTTGTCATAACCTGGCAGATTTCACTTCCCGACAGTGTAGAAGGTTCGATTCTATTCCTTTAAATTCATTTTTGTTGATTGGTGGTAAATGAAGATATCTGTCGTTGAATATCTGATAAGTTCTGTTAATAATCTTCAGACATTCCTCATGAATATAAAATAAGTTCAAAATTCGCATTTTCAATGAAAAGCAATTTGATAGGGTTGACTAATATTTCATTGAATTGAAATTTTATCTTTTTTATTTCTCCCCGCGCAGAATTTCAATTCGAATATAAATTCACTATATCAAAAAATTATCACATTTCCGAAATAACTCCACCATTTACAAATGAGTGAACCAATTGGAATAAAAAACGGCTGCACAGTATCGTTCATGTTCTAGCACATGACTGCGTTCGCATATAGTTACGTTCATAGTTACCAACGTAACAAATACATATTTCGCAATTCGTGTTCATTGGAGTGTAAATAGAGTTGATTTCCCCAAACTAGCGTCCCCCGCTGGGTATAATTCGAATTCCATTGCGATCTATATTCTCCCCTATACATATATGTATGTACTTATACACCTGGCGGGCGAAATCCATGGAATTTTACGGAGTTGGACGGATGGTATCGCATTATGACAGTATTTTACGGGCAAGTCAGTCCGTATCAGCCATAACGCGCTTCCATGACAGAAGGAAAGGGGAACAAGGTGTGCGTAATTCGATGGGAAATTTGGATGCGTAGGCAGTATATAAATGATGTTGCTTCGGCATTTTTTTTTTTCCTTTTTTTGGAACGAAGACGTGAGAATGGATGAAATTGTTGAAATTTTTTATGCATGAACTGCTTCAAAAGTAATACATTTCTTATTATGTTTGACCTTCAAAAAGCGCGAAAGCAAATCCATTAGTAACGCATAATACAGCAAAGAGCAGGAGTTTTTCTACAAATATTATGGCAAAAAGAGGGACAATTAAATCAAACTAAGAAGGTACGAATTGCGAATTTGAGTTTTACAGGATTATTAAAATTGCTTAAAATTCTGTGTTCATGTCGCGCTGGTAAATTAACCATAAATAAATTAAAAATAAGCCAGGAGCTAACAACAGCTAGAGAACATCGTTCAGAATGGACACAAAGACACCAACATTAGTCAAGTGAAAACTGGAAAAAAGGCAATTATTAAAAAGACACTGCCTTCAAATTGAATGCTCTCATCATCATGATTAAGTTAATTTTAAAAGATAAACAATGTTTTTGATAAATGGAATACATCCATAGTTCCTTTTCCAGCTTCTTGAAAGCATTTCATAATAATTCTGTTGTTCTTATTTCCAAGCACGAAGATGGTAGCATTTTGATAAGGATGCTTTTTTAAGGCCCTTTTTTCAAAGGAGCTTTTAAAAAATGCATTTTTCCAACAAGATAACTCGAAAAACTACAGAGTGTACATACAAATACGGGTTCCGCCTTCCGGATTGGACTGCCTACTTACTCCAGTCGAGCATTTGTGGCATTTTGGGAAAACCCAATTAAGGTTTTTTTTTCGAAAACTGTGGGTGATGCTAAAATAAAAGAGGCGTGGAAAAATACTTCACGGGCATATTGCGAAAAAAATTCTTAGTTATAATGCCTCAACGTATACAGATGCATCGTTACGAATGAGCTTGCCAGGTAAGAGGCTAGAGCCACGCAGTTCATGGGGATTTTTGTGCTTTCAAGCATGTTTGCATGTGTTTGCAAATTCTCAAATATAAAAATAACAAATTATACTTAATAAAATGTTCGTCTCTTCTCTATATCCTAAAGTGCCATGTGCCCCCCACTTGGTTTAAGAGGGCTCTGCACATAGGTGGTCATTCAAGCTCAAGGAGGTCGAACTTACATGTAAAATTTTATAACGCAGTCTTCAAGTAAGCTTTGAGTTTTACAAAGTTCGAGGAGTTCCATTTTATTGGCCAAGGCTGTAGGTAAACAAAAGCTTGGAACAGAGAGCTTTCTAGATCAGTGAAAATTTGTCAAAACCATACCGATCTTTAAAAAACAGGAAAAGATATTCCAGACAATTTAAAGCTTATAGACGCCTATACAGGGTGTTTCAGGAGGAAAAAGAGGTACTTTGAAGGTATATTTAGAAGGTTAAAATAAGTAAAATAAACAAATATGTTTAAGTTCGATTCTTAACTATTGCGGTATAAATACAACAATACAGCGGTATTTATTATAAACAAACAATAATAAATCAAAGGTTATTTTCGAAAATACCACAGCCAACTTTGATGCCGTTTATTAATTGCCCTGGTAGCATATCTAATTGACGGGCGATTATTTCTCATGGTAGCTGTAATATTAAAAATACTATCAAGGAATGTCTCTTTTGTGACCATTTTTGTCGCATAAATTTTTTTTTTTAGAGATTTTATCCACTCCCATAAATAATTATCTAAGCAATTAAGATCTGGTGATTTCGGTGGTCAATTTTGTGGACCAGTCTAGCGATTGGGAGCGCGAACGCTCAACAACTGTCTAATATCCGCATGAAAATGTGGAGGGACTCCATCCTGTCGAAAGTACGTACGATATCTTATATTTAATGCTAAATTATCCATAATTCCTGTCAGTGAGGCTACCATACGATACAGAATTGACAAATTAATTGACCATCCAACATACCACATTAAAGCAATTTTGAAAGATTCGCTCAACAGTAACATGTGGATTTTCGTTTAGCTATCGATGTTCGTTATGTTTATTATTCACTCCATTGCGGATGAATTAAGCTTCATCGCGGCGTATCCAATTATAAAATTGTAACCCTGCGGTATGTTCGCCTTCGTGAAGATTTTGGTTGAATATGAAAGCAATACGGATCATTTTCTTTGTCTCATTTTGCTTATTTTGACCACTTTGAAGTAGTTACTTTTCCTCCATGAGAGATCATGTATTTTTTAAAGATTTTTTGACTTGTCAGAAATAGTTCATGAAGACCAATTTGCACATTTGAATAACGAAATACTCCTGAAAATTAAGCAGAATCGTTGAGAAGTTGAGAAGACTGACAAAGGAAGCTCACGAACTATAAATCGCATATTCTGATGAAATTTTGTCAGTTTGTAGACTTCATGAAGTGTTACCCAACGACACTCTCTGTTACGGTGGAGCTTCAACATTAGGGGGTGAAATCTGACCTTGACCAATTTGTACCTATTGTACAGGGAAACAAAGGTACGAATGAAAGGGAGTAGGTGCATGTCTGCCTGTAGGAGAATGAAAATAAAGAAAGAAAACAGTATTACGTTCTTATACAGCGTGTTTTTTAGAGAAAAAAAACATCACAAACACCCTTCACTGGATGAAAACAATTAACTCATGTTTATAACGTTTTTTTTTAAACACGCTGTATCTTTTTTATTTTTTCTTCGCTTTTTTATCTTCATTCTCCTCTATGCAGACATTTACGTATTCCCTTCCACTCCCACATTTCTTTCCCCGTACAATCCTCAACTTCTTCAAATAATTGCATCATTTGTTCGTCTTTATTGTGATTCCACCAAGTTGGCAACGCGCGCGTATATTCCACAGTCACCCTTATATGTTGTACGAAAAGCTAAAATGTCACCCGGTATTAAGCAAGATGTATACGATAGTTGGGTATCTCGGCGTCGTTTTCGGTGCTGTATTTATCGAGGAGCAAGATAAATCGTGCCAGCATTGCCAGCCGTATCCTTTACGGTTTATCGCGACCCTCCCCGTAGCGTGGCCTACTGTTGATAAATGCTGTTGGTGTGTGTGCGGTGCCTCATGTGTGCGCCCGATAATTTATACGTTGGTTATTTGCGCGGATCTGCGGGAAATATATCGATATGTACAAACATCCGCATCAGTTATTCATTGGCTACGATTAACAGATTGTTATTCGCTCTCGTGTTAATTGTTCATGGGTGATTGTTGAACCGTAATAATTGATTTGGGAGAGTTATTGCGTAGAAGTATGCGCTGTTAATATAGTCGTTGCTTAAAAGTCTGTCGCATGCGGTGGCGGATTCCTTTAAAGCTGTATTTACCAAAGAAGTTAAAGTAACAGAAGCCAACCACAAACGAAGCGAAAATGTTTACGTCAAAGGCCCCTGGAGTATGGGTGAAACAGGATAGAACTAATCGTTATGTTTCTCTGGACAATATAAGTCAGTCAGCTATACTACGCATTCAAAAAATATGACTATCTAAATTTTTTTTGGGTCAGATTTACTACGGAGAAGGGTTAGCCCTACGGTTAATGGTAGTTTAATTTCGATAAATTATAGCAAAATGTTCGAATTGTGCGCCGTTCTGTTGTAAACATAATCGACACCGTTTTCTTACGCTCTGAGCTGAGTTCACCAACTCGAGCGGAGATAGAGAGTCGAACGCTTGCAAAACTGCAGCTTCTATTCCTGCCTTGAATTGGGAGAATGCTTTAAAGTAAGATTTTTAATTCTTCCCCAAAGGAAAAATCCAACGGGGTTAGATCAGTCGACCTTGCCGCCCAATGCAATGGTCCTTTATTCCCGATCCAATTGTTACCGAATTGTTGGTTTCGAAACTTATTAATCTGGTCAGCATTGTGAGGAGGTGCTCCGTCATGCTGGAAGTAAACGAATTCCAATTGATTTAAAGGTATTTCGTCTACGAAAGGTTCAGTAAATTGTCGCAAAATCTACAAGTATCTTTCAGAGTTAAGAATTCCGTTATATATGTAGGGCCCGCCCAGGAAAATTCTTACCCACACATCGAAACTGTATCGTCTTTGGTTTCTCCTCTCAACAGTAACATAGCCATCTTAAAATAATGTGAAATGAAGAAAAACTTAAAAAATTTAAAAATTGTTTAAATAAAATATCAAGTGTGTTACATCATTCTAAAGGCAATTTTATATGCTTTTCAATAGAGTAAAAATATATAGGGTGTTCCATATAAAAAACACAAGTCTTGATAATATCTCAAAAAATAGGAGTTTAAAAAAAGAAAAAATTAGAGCATAGGATTCTGCGTCAAAAAGCGCCCTAATATAGTTTTTATATAAATCAAGCATTTTCACAAATAAAAAAGTTACAAGGGTTTTTAAAAATTGCCCATTTTAAGAAAACGCTCAGTATCTCTTATATTAAGGAAGATATAAAAATAGGGATCTCACCAATCGATTTCTCTTTAAAATCGAGCTCCAGAAGCTTAGGTCAGTTTTTATCTAATTCCTTTAGAAATATAAGTTCCCTATTAAAAGTATCGAATTTGGCCCACCTTACCGGGAAACAAAGGCGGAATGCAAGTTTCGTTAGAATATTTTTCCTGGAGTAATTATTGCGGATTAGAGTTTTGATGATGTGGTTCAGTTCTTGAGGAAGCGAATTGGGCTCAAATATGGAAATGGCCCTTGGGATAAGAAAATTGATAACACTACATTTTTGGGCTGGACGATGGTGTGAGATATCTATCCGTGTGCGAAGGTTTTCGGTAAACGGAACGTCTCAACGCATCGTCAGGACACCGGTGTAAAAACATTCAGCAAAGGAAGGCAACTGTTCGACTTGGCCTCCATGGCGAATTCTAATAATGGATAACTCATCACCAATGAGCAACTGGCTGATCTGGTTAACCTGATTGCAGCTATGAGATCTACTCTGTTTCCTGTCGTCGCCAACATTTTTATGGAAGCGTTCGAGATAAAGTTCTTACAACCTTAAGCCCAAGTGTTGGTACAGGTACGCTGATGATACCTTTGTCGTTTGACTTCATGGAACAAAGAAATTCCTAGCTCTTCTAAATTTATAACATGATTCCACACGCCTCACCACAGATGTTGACTCGGACTGTTGCCTTCCTTTCCTAGATGTTCTCGTATATCGAAGCGGCCCTGACAGTACGCTGAGACATTCCGACGGATAGATATCTCAATGGCCTCTCTCACCATCCTCCAGCCCAAAAGTGCGGTGTTATGATTTCTCTTATCCCGAGAGCTATTTTCATATCTGAACCCAATTCGCTTCCTCAAGAATTGAACCACATCCTTAAGAGTGTGGACGAACCGTCGCTAGAAGCTACGACAAGGCGAAAAATGGCGGCGGAGGCCTACGTATCAGATGGTTTTGTTGTTTTTATGCAGATTCTAAATCTATAGTGAACATACTTGTTTATTTAACATAATTTATTTTAACATAGCCATGTCTTTATAACTAGTTTGGAAACCAAAATAACATTTTAATTTTGAGAATTTGTAGAAGTAGATAAAAATCATCATATCAGTTTCAATGATTTGTAGCTCACACAACCAGATGTTAGATGGATCTATATACTTACTTTCTGCATTGCAGATGATATCTGCACCGTGGTCCTGAGTTTCATCCATCGCTGGTTGGATTTAGTTCTGGAAAAAGATACGAGAATGAGTTCTTTCACGACCAGCAGAGCAACATCTGTCAAACTAATAGGTCGCCTTAGCATTTCCCAACTGTCCAAACTCTAATAGTAACTTTCAATCCACTAAACTTCCAACGTATACATGAAACGGTAGTGTACAAGTGTTCCAAATAAAACAAAATACTCATCTAAGTAAGTTACGCTAAGTAGTAAGTTCTATTCTATTCCAAGTATTTCAAGATGTACTGACGGAGAGTTTGCCAAGGTTTTGGTTGTTCTTTGCTTTATGAAACAGTAGAGTTGTTTTTTGTTTAGATCTGGATTCAAACAAAACATGGACAAAATCTCGCATTGCCAAAAGAACAGATTATACACAGCAAAAAGTACCAAAAAGGAAAGGCTAGAAGTTCATGTCAAAAATCAATCTTCCACAAAATAAGATAGAAACCAACGAATCAAACAAAAAAATGGAAAAAAACAAACATATATGGTTGTACATTATTTATTTTGCTAGAGACAAAGCGTATTGAGGTGAAAATTTTGTTTAAAATTGATGAATATCAAAGTATTTTGCGCAAAAGTGGTCCCAACATTTCTGTTAATATTTCTTTAATTATTTAATTCTATATTCAATACTTTAGCGGCTTTCCACATTTTCTTCTTTGCTGGAAGTTACAAAGTTATGGTCTGATGTCTTGTGTAAATCTGCTTAGGTTCTATCACAGATTTAATTAATTTTAAACAAATAAGAAACATTGATAGTAATGAGAAGTAGTGCTTAATGAAAGAAAAAGAATTTGAGAAACCTGCCACAAATAGCACTTCTTTAAGAAAGAGGTATGTAGGTTGCGCATAAATATGTGATAAAGCTTTACGTAGCCCAATTTTGCCTTTGTCTAATCTAGGTAGCTTCCAATAATGTACGTAATATTCTTTAACGACAATTTAACAATTCTATATTTGAAAGTATCTCTCGTGAAGGCTCATCAAGATGATTTTGGCATTAATATTTTCGTATAAAAATATTTTTAAATGCTAAATACTGCTAAAATTTCTTATTTGAGTTCGAAAACTAGAAAGGCAGATTATTATCAACGCGTTCTAAACGCCACCTTCACCTCAACACACTTCAGAAAGGAAGAGGAACAATGACGTCCTGAATTTGAACTGGCTACAAATCAAACGAAATCACAGTCAAAATCAGTCCAGTCAGTTAGTAGCTTGCTGATCGTGTAGTAGGTAGTATTTGTGGTGTAATAGTACAGGTGATAATAATAACGATAATAATAATAATAACGATAAATCAACAATAATAATAATAATAACAATAAGTTTATTATTATTGAAGGAGGCCACCAAAACATCGAACAGAGGTTGCAACAACTGCAAGAAACGGCTTTAGAAATGAGATATATATAGTATATAGGGACTAGAACCTCTTGATCTTGCGCAGCGTGTTGTAGTACGCCATGACGGCCCGAAGGTTCTTCCAGCTTTGGGTGGCCACCTTCGTCGATTCGCCGGACCTCTGATGGTATTCCTTTCTTCGTTCATCTCTGCAATACAGCACCAATTTTCTATACCCTTGCGTTCTCTCGCTTTTAAGCAATGCAGTGAACAAGTGAACTCTTGGTCTCATCATCATTCAGATGCTAATGGAAGATGGATTCGTGTGACTTAAAAACTTAATTTTAAGTATGTGGGATGTGTCTCTGGCAGAATGAAAAGCGCGTGTCGGTGAATAGATTTTCATTAAAATGAAACTAATTTCTTGTCACGACGAGGCGAAATTATTCTAAATTAGATCTTTCGAAAGATCCTATTCACAAAAGCACAATCATTCATTTCTGCAGAGATTAATTACTCGGTGTAATGTACATCAATGTAACAAGACGTCATTTATAATAATAATAATCAAAAATTATTGCTAATAATTGATTTGTTAACTGTTTTACTAACACACATGATAGCGTCAGTGGGTTTTCCAGTACTACTACCAGTATGCGGGGACAATCCCCAACAACCCAATGTTTTGTAAAGTTTGCTGTGAAATAATCCAATACTTCTAATAATATGATAATTTCAAGCGTTTAGCTGTATTTTGTGGCACTTTATATTATATTTTATTCTATTATAGCTTCTTTCGTTTTACGATAATAAAACAATTGTGAAAAAAATATTTAAAATTGAAAGCGATAATTTTGGTGGATGCGCCGGTTTCGGGAATCGCAGCGGATACTTTACGAAACAAATGCTGAAAGAACGAACTACAGATTGTTCGGAGAACGGTGTTCATTCGTTGAATTGACCCGTAATGTCCTTTGCAGAACCTAAAATGGATGTACCTTGTACGTTACTTCAGACGGAGATTGAAACAAAGGAAACTTCGCGTGTTCGTGGTGCATTTCTCGAAATGATTATGTATGGATTGCACGAAGATAAAGCTTCTTGTTTAGAAAACATTCGTACGCTTTCGTAGACCAAATGTTATTTATGTAAAAGCAAGACAACATTAGCAATGGTGAGCGCAATTTTTATTAAGTTTATCAGTGAAAAGGGCGGGGTGGATTAAAAAAATTTTTGTTGATTGTGAGGTTATTAAATCTAAATTCAAGAGACTTTTCTGATGCAAAGTATTATTAATTATTAAGTATTATTAATTACATAATTCATTACACTGATGTACATTTCATTGGGATTTTACATATAAATACTGTACTGGTGGTGCATTGTCTTTGCAAGTGAATAGTTTCGTTTTAGTTCTTTTCTGATTGTGAGAGTAAGAAAAGACATGTAAGTACTAGTTTTTACATTTCTTTTGATGTTAGGATTTATTATTTAAATTATTTAGAATTGCAATAAATAATAAGTAATAGCAACCAAACTAAAAGTAAAATAGTTATTAACAACATAATTCTAATTTGCCGATGATGAAAAATAACATTTTTCCTTTTTCTTGTAATTCTTCCGAAAACATTAAATCAGGGCGTATATTTTCCAGTTCATTGATTTAACTCAAGTCATCTGCATATACATATTGTGCAATAGAACGTGAACGTGGTGCTGCTTTTATCAACTTTCCAAGCCCATTCGAAAATTTTTATCGAAATACTTGCCATTAGATTAAGCTCTAAGACCGCGGCTCCCTTTATCGAAAGAACTTGTTCTTTTCTAGATACATCAAAAGGAGTTCGTTTTTCGAGATGAAAAGCTCTTTTTTTTTTAAAAAAAAAGCTTATTTAGTGCATTTGTGTGTTTTTTTTTCTGTCATAGGGTTGTTGTAATGCGCAAACAAGTTTGCAAAATCTAAAAAAGGACATGGTGTACTCTAACATTTCCGATAGCGAAGTGCTTTTGTAAATATTATTACTGGGGCAGTGTTCCGAAAATACGGCTCCCTGTTTTACGTTTTATAATGTAGATAGCGTGCTTTTATTATAACCAAAACATGTATGTGCCAGTATTTTCGAAATACCGAGTGTTAAAAAAAGAAATTAAAATTGTGAGCAGAATAGGTATTTTCGGGTTTAATTGGCAGAGCCGTATTTAGTACCAAAAATTTTTGATTTCCCTTTTCTTATGAAAAGCTTGTGAAATACTGGCTTTGTTGTCATGTACCCCATTACATTTGGTATAAAGAGTCAAGAATTGCTACTACCTTTGCCGTCGAGGACAGAATAGAGATCTTACCCTGTCGGCGTCGGCGGCAGCAAAAATGTTCTTTTCGAATAGATCTTGTTTTCTAAAATTTGTAATTATGGGTTACTTCGTTTATTGATTCTTTGTGATGCAGTTTCTAAGTATATTGCCGACAAATCTGGATTTAATATATACGAATTTTGCAAAGGCTTTCGATAAAATAGATCACGATGTCCTGTGGTGCTTCCGGTTTTTCTAATGCATTTTCACAACCTATAGACTCCTCTTTGTTTAGCAGGCGACAAACGGAGGCTTCCCCGAACAATTGGCATTGTCTGGCGTTCCACAAGGCAATAACTTGGGTCCTATCTTTTCTCTCATCTTTATTAATGATATAGATATGGATGATTGCAAATTTTTTAGGAAAATGGCTTTTCTTTATTACAAAGGGACATTGATGGCTTATTTGATTGGTGTCAGCGCAATAAGCTTCTGCATAAGATTAAGCCGGGCAAGTCTGTACGATTATTAGATTTCTAATGAGAGTTTAAAGCGAGTGAGAGACGTAATACACGCGGTTTTAGAAATATTAAATTTCTTATTTTATTATATAATAAGGCGAGGGTTGTGACCACCTACGCTTAGAAACGACGTAGATTTGATTGAAAAAGTACAGAACAAGTTTTTTCGGTTACCTTTACTATAAAAAATGCGGTTGAAATTCTCCTTTTCAGCCATATGGCTTCGTTAGAAGGGAATTACTTTTTGTTGCTATTCTACAAGGTCTAAAAAAAACTATATAAATGCTACTATAGTGAGATTGAGGTCTAAAAGTAGGTTTTTATATTTGGGAAAGTTTGCCTTCTATTTTAAGCGGGATCAATATAATTAGAATTTGCCTTTTAACATTATATTTTGCTTTTTCAAGGTCCTAGCCCCTAGTAAAAAGGAACTAAATAGAACTATAAAAATCCCCTTTATACGTTATAAACATCTTTATATTTACAAACAATATCCTGCTGTGCGTACAAATTTCATTAATAAATTTATATTTAAATGCATTGCAAATATTAACATTTTCTTTGCCTTTGAAAAGAGTTTATACCAAAATACCTTTCTATCTATCGCCGAAAAAGGACATAAAACTGTTTACGTGTTTCTTTTATTAGCCAGCCGATAAAAAGACGAAATTGCGGGACGTAAAAAAAAAAAAGATCCTCGTTGAAATTTTTACTTTGATTTTTCTTTTTACCTTGCAATCTTTAACATTTAATATTAAAAAGTTTGTCGGAAACCGTTGCAGGAAGGTATCGGCAAACAAAGATGGTATAAGGCTATAAACTTCCTATAATACGATTCTGCCAAAAGACCCGAAGATACAGGCTCTAACCATGAAACAGATCTAAAGATATTCTTTTTAACGAATTTATGCGGCAGCAAAGATTCATCTCAACAAAGTGTTATGCAAAAAAATGTACTTCTAGGTAAAAATTTTTTAAAATATCTCTCTTTTGAGATGGTTGAAGCGAAACTAGGTAAAAAGGGGTTAGGTGATACGTCATACATAGTATAAGTTACAATGTGTGCTTTAAGGAAGGTTTTGAGGTCATTTTATGTAAAAAAAGAACTGTTACTGCACAAGCTTTAATTGCATTCAAAGCATTTTCTTTAAGGTGAAATTATCACGTAGAAAGAATGATATCCAAATGATATAACAGTTCTTTTTTTATTTAATAATACTTCCTTCTTCCACACCTTATACGAAATGGGAGTCCTCATTACTTGAACCGTTTTAATAAGATAGATGTACTTGAAATTGATACTATTTGAATATTATTTTTTTTAAATTTGGATAGTTTGCTCAAATGGTGCCATAAAATATTTGTTAGAATATTGGTTGAAGTAGTTACAATTTGAAATTAAAAAGAATAATCTCCCTGCGGAATCCACAAAAGATTAGATTATGAAATCATAAATCATATTTTTTACTTAATTTGATGATTTCATAAAGAAGATTACTATGAAAAAACAGAATAACTTGGATAAATCAAATTTTAAACGCGCAAAACTCCGAATGTAATCAATAGTTAATGAGAATAAAAAGTTTAATCGAAAATCTTAGTTTTTAAAATTTAATATTGACAATGTTGTGTTTTTGTCACATTTTAGTGGATTTCTGTACTTAAAACTAAGAGGGCAACCAGTTTATTTGAGCAAAAGCTATTTTATTGAATGGTTATTATAATTCCAGTTTTGGAAAAAAACTGGAAAAAACAAATAACAAAAAACAGGTGCACTTAAAAAGAAACCTCAGAGAAGTGGTTCCCCTATTTTAATGAAACCTTATCCAACCAGAACCATTCTTCGTTGCTGTCCAAATTAACACCAAACGCACCCTAGTTTCGCTGTTTCGAACATAGGGTGACGGTTTCTGACAAAAAATCAGACATTGTTTTAGTTCCGATTAAGAATAATTAATCTTTTCCCAGTTATTGTGGTATAGAAAAAAATTATTTTATCGCCAGACAGAGTGCGTTAATTATTAAAATTATATTATAAAAAGCAAGAAACGTTACTTCTGCCATCTAGATAGTGTTGCATTAAAAAGTTGCAATATTTTAAATTTATTAAAAAAAATAAATAAATATGAAATCATTTTATCTGTCTTTAGGCCTAATAGTTTCAATAATTATAAAAAGCATAAAGATAAAAAAAGGAGCTACGCCAAATGTACAGATTAAAAGGTAACTTCATCCGAATTTCACTAGTTTTTAATTCATTTTGTTGCTTGGAAATTGATATTTAGTACTTTGGTAAAAAAAAATAAGAATTATATGTTTCAAGCGCTTTTTGAAAATTCGTCCTTTAAAGGGTTGTAATAGACGATGAAAGGTGTTGTGATAATTTTGCCAATTTTAAGAGTTAGAAACATGGATATTTTTGTTTAGGCCTTTGGTTAGAAATAAAAAAAATACAATTTTTAATGGAGAATTAGGGGGTAAAATCTGTAATGGAATTTTGTATCGAAATTCTAAAATATTTAAAATATTAGCACGAAAAGTTTTTGGGAAACCAATCTTTAATAGGGTCAGTTGGGGGTGGACAATTTTGTATGAGCAAATTTGTTCCTAATTAGAAGCTTACGTATCAAATTTTATCTTTCTAAATTAAAACCCCCAAACAAACTTCCCCTGCTTTACACCCTTCAAGGATAAATTTCCAATAATCATTGCGTGACTAAAAAAAAAGAGCAACCTACTGTCCAATGTATGTGATTTCGATAGTTACGGCTCGGCGTTAATGAGTCAATCAGCGCTTCTCTCTTTAAACGAGGAAATGAATAATTTCAGATAAAGAATCCACCATGTATGAAGCAACAGATACTGAAGATGAAAGTAAGAGAAAAAATTAAAATGTGGAGCAATAATAAATAACAATAATGATTTAATAAATTTAAAATAGACAATAGAAAATCCGAATATTTGTTTTTCGAATTACACCTTGAATGAGAAACTTCCATATCAGTCTCCTTCTTTGTATTTTTTTTGGAGGCTCTACTGAAGACAAAAATATCAAGGAAAAAGGCGAAGAAATGATTTAATTCAGTTAATTTTTTTCATGTTTGTACTTGTTATAAAAAATGCAGCAACGTAGACGTCTGCCTTCGACACATTTGTGACCTGTACAAAGGCAAACACGACAGTGGTTTTTTTTGTGGAATTTCAAAATTCACTTAAGATATCTAAGTTCAGTTCCCATTTTCTAAATGAAATGATATACCTAAATTGCTACCAGCTCCTTAACTAAGATGTATCATCATCTAATAAATACAAATTATTTATAAATCATTTGAGGCAAGGACTTTATGATAACATTCCTAGATTTAATTTCATCACGGAAGATTTTATGGATTTAAAAAGTTTTAGCCTACGGTACTTCTTCCACTTGCACCTTAATTTCCAAATTCCAAATATTCTAGCTGGTAATCTGTAGTTTGATAAGAATAGTCAATTGTCACAATTCACATCAACTTCTTATTAAATTTTTGTGAGTAGCTAAATATATTAATTGACTTCTAGGTCCACGAAATAATTGAAATATGACCGTATGTAAGAAGTAAAAACATTGTAGGGCAAATTTAAATAGAATTTTTTTGTTAATAATAATTTTTCAATTTAATTGCAAAAGTTCTGAAAAAACGCAGATGACGTCACGCAGTGATTTGTTCTGGGGCACACAAATCCGTCGCATTGTAAAGTAAACGTTGGTATATCTCCTTTGTTGCTGAAACTGCCGGCGTAAATCATCGGCGAAATTTCAAAAATGTCGAGTAGGAGAAATGTATTCTTTCGTTATTACCGAGTTCCAGGCAACAATGTCCCATATGTATTGATAACTCGGTATTCCCGATGATATTCCAAATGCAATCGGTTTTCGTTTCATTTCATTTGCATTTTTAGATTAAGTCTTTGAAATTAGCAACGTACACGATCGGCCAAATTCATCAGACGATATTCACACAAGGTAGAGCGAAATTCCATGATACAGCAATACAAATTGGTGGCAAGCAAGAGAAGCAAGAATACAAAGAAGCCTACTTATCACGAGAATAAAGTTATTTTGAAAATATCTGTTATAGTTGAGTGAAAGTAATAATATTTTAGACAAAAGTTAAGACTTGTTGTTAGTTTTGAAATGTACGGATCGGATTTTTCTGGCTAAAATTATAAGAACATGAAGGGCAAATAAATTTCAATCCAGTTTCCACAGGTTCACAGGGCTGCTTGCTTCCGGTTAGCGCCCAAAGAAACCAAAAAAACATAAAAAAGAAAAAAAACATCTAATAAAAAGGACTGCTTCTAATTGTGGCAGAGTTAAACGTCCCGCGTTCGAGTCTAACTAGGGTCAAGTAACAGATTTTTCCCGCGTGACCATTAGCATGATAGGTAAGGCGATAGTAACAAGGCCATGAAGCCCTTTATTTTTCGTGAAGTTATGATAAAGCTGCAAAAGCTTATATAGTTCACATGGCTGTGACCATACTTTAAAAAAAAAATAGTTTCTCCTACATCGGCTCGTTATTCAGTCCAGTTCTGCCTTGCTGTGACATCAACCATCAAGCAAGAAGCGCAGTTTTTCCTTCCACAAGGTCGTTTCATAAATTAAGCGTGATTTTGGACAGCAATGAGGAACGGTTGGTATAAATGCACAAAATTAGGAGGCAAGGATTAGTACCAATTTTAAGTTTGAGTACTTTACATATTTCGTTTTTTAGAGAGCTTTTTAAAGCTTTTGATTTCAAGCATTTCCAAAATTGTTTTTTTCGTTTTACAAAATCCAAAGCGAAAGCCAAAAATCTTTTTTCTGATCTTAACATTGACATTAACCATACGATCCTACTTCTGGTTTATGAACTAGGACATTTTCTCCTTCTGTCCTTAACGACAGCTTTCCCCGATGAGGACTTCCCATGTTTCCCAAAAAAAAAAGACGTTACGAGCGTTCTAAATAAAAATTTCCTATGTTGTGCGATTGTAACGGTAATAATCTAAGGATTTATAATGTGATTGCAAATCGCAAGTTTCCGCATTCGAGATGGTCGAACAGAAACCCTTTTGGAGGCAAATACCTTTGATTCGGACTTTTAGCGTCTGATTCGTTGGCGTTGGATGACTCATCCTCTTCCCTGCTGGTGTTTTGTGATCGGGGCGATTGCAAGGAGGTGCGGGCGTCGTCGGAACTGGCATCGTCGCACCCAGTGTTCGGTCCTAGGCCCTCTGCTGTATCTTTTTGCGTTTCGCTGGGCGGGTCAATCTGTAACAAGGTAAATAAATGTGTCACGTTTTTAGACCAGAAATAATTAATCAAATTAAAGAGATTACAATTGATAACAATTAGCTTGTACGGTTTATTATAACATAGTCCACAGGCTGAGAAGCTTAAGTCTGCCTCTGTTTATAATAGTTACGGACAGATTAATAGAAAATACAGGATAAGGGACAACAAATCTCTAAATTATAGTTTATGTGAGGAATGTGTTAGATTACCAAAAAAAATTATGAAGGCAAAGGAAGTAGGAAAACGAAAGCGAGGCAGTTCAAGAAAAATGGAAGGAAGGAATAGCCGAAATAAAAGGTAAGAAAAAGAAAGAATATTGTAGAAATGAAAAGATTAACAGAAAGCAGGAAATAATGGAAGGCGTTGATAAAGGAGGGCGAATTCCACTCCGACACTCAATAAGGTACAAGGCCTGATGGGAAAGAAAGAAGAAACAAATTTCATAACAAGAAAAGTTTTTCAAATAACAATAAAAATCATCACAAAATACTATAAATTTACAGTTTTTCTCCCAGTGAGGCAATTAGGGCCATCCTGTTGGAAGAACCGGTTATCGAGGTTCCTATCTTCCAGAAGAGCCTATAAAAAGTTACTCGATATCTGACAATATCGTTCACCGTTAATAGGTACTGTTTCCCCATTGCCATATTCAAAAAGGTAAAGTAAGGTCCAAGTACACGAAGATAAGGGCATTTTCGTAATAAATTTGGGCAATTTTTACGCCTTCTTCAAAGGTGAAACGCTTTCTCATGAAATTTACAGCTTTCTATATGGCGTATGTCAAATATAAACCTTCAAGGTGACGGCCTTTCGAAATAATTAAAATTAAAGTTCTTAAGTTTATGCTGGGACACAGTTTACATGGCGTCCCAATGCCAATTGGGCAAATTCACTGTGAGAGTTAGTAGGGCATTTGCACCAGACTGGTGGCGGTTCAAAGGGTCATTAATATTTTTTTTTCAGAATCATGTCAGGCGTCCTTACAGTAAATTTGGCTAACTGACACTGGGACTGTATGTAGAATAGCACAATTTAACAGACACGTGGTATATATTAAATTTCACAAAAATTATCTCGAGTTGTTAACGTAACATCCGTTAGAAGTAAACATATTTTTTCATTAAGTAATAGAATGATCGTTTCACCAAAAAATGTAGTGCGTATAATTAACAATACTAAAGTTGGTACTTATGGAAATAACCTATTTCCCAGCACAAATCAAACGCTAAATTTGAATTGTTCAAATGCGCCCCATATCCAAATTTATCTCACCTTCCCTTATTAATACCATTAATAAATAGTATGCATAAAATTGAGCCTTAATACGAAACCTGCGGAACCCCAAATTTTACGTCTACGAATTCAGATCTTATCTCATTCATCACCAGAGATAACAGAGGCAGGTGAAATTATTACTTTTTTGCAGCGACTAGACAGACTCGTGTTTTGTCGACTTTCGGGGAAACTAGTAGCCCCTCTCGTGAGACGAATAAACACGAGTCTGTCTAGTAGCTGCAAAAAAAAAATAATTACGCCTACCTTGGTCATCTCTAACATCTTCATCTAACGTACAAATTGAATATTGTACGAACAATACAACGGCACTTAATTATTCTTCAAATTCTCGTAATCGTTTATAACTTACATATACGAGTCCTCCCAAGCAGTTTGGATGTTGGACTTGGGCGATAGGATCAGGGAAGTTTCGGTGAATGGAATGATTTACATATATTGTTTGGTGAGGTCATTATGAGATTTATTTAAAGGGAGGAATCTTGTACGAGTGAGGTAATTTTACTTGCTTAATTCAATATATATATATATATAACAGTTGTTATTTCGAAACATTTACTGAGAGGTTAAGTGAATTGCTGGAAATTTTGCTGAATGCCGAAATACATCAGCGTATTTCTATCATGGAAGATTTTAATATAAACAAAAGAAAAAAAAACAATCGGGGATTTGTACAGATTTAATAGAATCGTATGGTCTATATAAGTTATTTAATACGGCTTCTCGAACTATAGATGGTAGTGGCACATGTATTGATAATATTTTCATTAACGTTGCTGAGTCAAACGTGGAGGTTAGCGTCAAGAATTTTCATGTATCAGATCATCCAGCTCAAACACTGATGTTGCTCCAAACGAATGTTTTCTTCGCCTTTTTTATGTATACTGCGATGTTTTTGTGTTATTGTTTCATCATTCCAAATAAAAATATCATTGTTATTAAACACTTTGGTGGTCCAGCGGTAACAGGACCACGCTCCACCTTTATTGTGAGAGGCAATGAAACACTTTACACAATAAAAGGCTCCTGAGGTTATGACAAGATTTAAGTTTATACACCCCGTTGGGCCGTTACCACGCTAAGAAAAAATAAATAAAGGTGATGCAAAGAGGGAATTTTATTATAGAACGGTCCAGTCTATATTTAAGGGCCTCGTTCAGTATTTTAATGGTTAGCAATATGTTGCGAAAGGCATGGTTTGCACACGTACGGTTTTTTCACGACGACGACGACGACCCGATGTATGAACTTCTGGGTTGATAAGACGATGTTAATTTGGGCAGAGACTGAATGTAAACAAAAAAATCGTTCGTCTCGCTGGTTGGCAAAAGCTTCTCAAAAATAAAACAAATTTCAAAAATATTTTATTGTAGCACTACAAATTTGTTTCGACACACGGTGGCTTCCTTAGGCGTATGAATAATACGATTAACAAGTATAAGTTCTACATGTTTATAGATTTAAAGAAATTGCAGGGAAGTACGATCGGCTCAAGAAAAAAACAGAATCTCCAACAGAAGATGTACTTGATACCACCTTTGTGTTATACCGCTTGGAAATGCGTTGCATGTAAATGCTGCTGCCTACAGATGCTACAACAACCAGCAACTTTGCGCCTTAATGACTCTTAGGTACGCGGTATGATTCCGCCCATAGTGACGTATCGATGAATACTAATGATAATTAATAGCATAGCACGGTAGCTTTGAGTACGAGAAGGGATAGTGTTTGTGAGAGATTTCTACAGAAATTGTTGCGGAGTGACATCGACTGCCCCTTCTTACTTCAGCGGGTAGACTTTCTGGTGCCACGATTTAATTCAAGATTCGATACTTGTTTCATTCTTCCCTTTGCAAGGACAAATATTATGCGACGAGCTCCTACTTACACGCTTTGTAAGGCAGCTAGAAGATGTGACTTGTTCAGGTAGGAGGAAGGAAGGTGGGAACAAGAGGAATTCATTTTTTGTATCCGCAGGTTTTTATTTTTACTTGTTTATTTTTTTTTTATGATTTGTGTATATATTATGTCAATTGTTGTATCCTATTATTGGGCTTAAGACTGTTGGATAATAAACGTGTGCTATTATTATTATTATTATTATTGTTATTGTTATTATTAACAAGACCACTTGCGAGTAAAACTTAACGTAAATGCGATAATAGGATAGAATAAGATGACTGCTATTATTAGGCGACGTGTGATTTGTAAAACATGGAAAGTAAGGGGTTTCCGGCGGCACGAAAACCGTGTGTATAACACGCGAAGTAATTAATTAGCGAATGTCTTCATAAATTATGAATGTAATTCAAATTGGCTGTGATAAAATGTGTTATGAAGGTATTTAGCTGCGTGAAATTCTGAAAAATAGCAATGCCTCACAGGCGTTTACTGTTACGCGGCATTAGAACGGTTGAAATATGGAAATACGTTAGAATAATGAAGTTATGTGATGAATTAATGTTATTTTATATGCATTTGCAATAGGATTGCAAATTAAAGTACAACAATCTAAAGACACGTGATGTGAAGTTCCCATCATCGCAGTTGGTCGCTTTTGAAATTTAGCGGGTTTTCTAAATAAATAAATGCAAGGATTGGAATATTCCATACTTCCTCCATTGCCGGCTTATTTTGAAAAAAAATGTGCTTTCTTCTATAAGAAAGAAACGGTTTCTATTTTTTTTTAGAGGAAAATTATATTTCCCAGAAAATTTGTTGTACGAGAAGCTAATGAGGATACGAAACTCTGCCGCTTCGAGATTTAGTCTTTGATGCTGTGTTTGAACTACCGTTGGCTTCTTTTATCAAAGTTCCTTTGATGAATCTATTTAAAATACGTATAAATCTTTGCTTGAAAAATGTTAGTTTGAAGTTCCAGGGGCGTGAATCGAGGCAACTTAACTAAATTCAATGATTTGGATAAAATTTAACAAATTTGGCGAGCATTTAGTGTATTTATCCTAACACCATTATCGTTTATTGCTGCGTATATCATCTTGAATGTCTTCCTTGACAAGATTTACGCATTCATTAAATGTCTAGCGAAATTTACGATTTTCCAAAACGTCTTATTCTTCTTTTCGACAATTAACCATGATGCTCTATTTAACTCCCTTCCGCTCAATAAGTTAAGGCTGTTACCTAGCTCAAATCGTAATTAATGGAAGCCATTAAAATCTCTCTATCCAGAAAAAGGTTCTCATCCAGTACGAGATTATGTAATGTCCTCCATTCGACTTTTAAAAATCCCCCATTTACGGATCGTAAAAGTTTATTAAAAGGACCATGTTTCAGTTAAGTACCGCGATCAACATATTTCACTTCGTTCTGGTGGAAAGTTTGTTTCGCGGGACTTTCGCGATTACGTTCGTATAAAATTCAGTCGCTCTTGCTTGCTGGTATCTCATTTTCGAGTATTTTAAGAGGATTAGTTACCGTACTTTGCGTTCTGGGGGCGCTGGTGCGCCCTACACTTCTCGGACTAGGTCAACAAGAAAAGTTACCCCCTAGTTGTGTGGACTCGAAAACTTCAAACGCCCATATCTCGTAAGATCATCGTTAGATCGGCGGAATTCCGAACTTTGTTTTTTGGCCTCGAAACAATTCC
>LR737427.1:863903-992010 GCA_902655005.2 Marronus borbonicus | reverse complement strand
AAATCTCAAAACCAGGAGATGTCAATTGAAAATAAAAGCACGAAATGGCTTTGAAATTTATACCTAGATTCAATTTGAAGAAAAAATTTACTTTGAAATTTTAATTATTCCTAAGTTTATTACCTTTTCACTACACTATCTGCCTCAGATTAAACGAAATAAGTATTTTGATAATTCGACCGGTATAGATACGACAATACCTACTTTCAAATTTCGCGTTTGGCAGTTGCGGTAATAGTAGATATATTAGTCAACTTGGCTCTTTACTGCCGCAACTGCCAACTTAAATCTTCCGCGAAACTTAAAAAGATTTTTAGGGGAATAATGTTTAAGTTTAAGAATCAGCAACTAGGAGTGAAACTAGAAAAGCGCTATAATATGCTGTGGCATATTAAATAAATAGTAAAATACAATCACAAAAGAATTCACTAAAGGTAAAATAAGAAAAATGCTAAATGATCCTTCAAATCATCAAATATAGTGGTAAATTTTAAATCATTAATTTAACATTGAATATTCTGGTAATTTTTCCTATTTATTTAAGAAAAATGCAGCAATTTAGCGCGAAATTCAAAAGTGACAATTAAATAAGAATGCAAGTGAAATGCTTATTAGTTCTGCGTAAATATTATTAAATTGGAGGGAATCAGCTTGAATAATCTGCTCTGTCTCTAACGACTATCACATACTAAGGATTTTTGCATTGGTACTTAGTTTACAGGAATTAAATGAAAAAAGAATTATCATTTAATTTAATCTCAATCTAACGATAGTACATCGTTGGATTAATCTTAATATTATGCAGTATGGAACAAAAACTATCAACTGGATTGTTAATATTTTAGAAAAGCACCTGCATTTTTTTAAATAAAACTAGTGAGTGTATTGTAAAATGATGCCTTCAGCTTAGCAGAAATAAACGAGATGTTGAAATGTTGATAAGAATAAAGCAGCCGTTTTTTTGTAAAAATTATAAAAATTGTAACAAAAAATTGTCTAGAATCTAACATTGACTTGCTAATGATATTAACAAGAATTGGAAGTGTTTTTCGGGATACAACTGAAGGGTGAGTAGTTTACAATTAAATATCGTTAGAAGACATCGTACATTTAGACGGATGTAACATATCATAAGGAACCATTCAAAACAAACTTGTTATTTTATTTGGAAAAAGCAATAACATCGAAAGCAAAAGCAATTATCGTACAACACGAAAACGAAACAAAAATAAATGTTGATCAAAGGCAACTCAACTTAAAAATCAAAAATTTTAAATTACCGCGTATGACATCGTCGAGAATATTATAAATTACTTGCCTTTCAGGATATATTTTTAAAATTAATTCACAAAATGTGAAATCAAACAATATTGCAAAATTTTACTACTAAAACGGTTGTTCAAAAGCTGAGGCATGTGATATTGTACAGTCGTTTACAGGAATACCTGTAGACTGTCAACTTAAAACGATTATCCTTTCGGTATGGTCCTACCATTTCACCTTTCAAATCAGCTCTTTATGTTGGAGGACTACGTGCCACTACTGGCCGCTACGTTGCCGCTGGAATAAGATTGAACAAAATCTAACTTACCGACCCACCATTAGTTTTTGCTGTTTCAAATAACCAACTAAATAATGGCGGTTAACAAAGTGGTAACATACAGAAAAAGAAAGTATTTGTTTTTGTTCTTGGACTAGGCAACTAGAATAAGTATGGTTGAATCTCACTTCTGAGAATTTGTAGTTTATAGTATGCAGGTGGGTTTGGTATAAAATTTGTGACTAAATCAATCTTATTATTTTTCAATTAATATATATTAAATTTCCATAACTTCCCGAATTCATGATGTTTTAACTGTTGTGTAGTCACTACTTTTATAATTTTTAACTGGCGATGTATACGTAAAATTTTGTTTCTTAAGATAACCATAGAATTTGTGCAATTGAAAAATAGGAATAAAATAGGACTGCCGGTTATTGTAGTTCAGTAGGTTAATATTTAGCAAAGGTTTTTGTTTAAATTTTATATTTTTATACAGTCTCACCTTAATATTTATACTAACAATAATTTTCTATAATCTCTCAGCAGGATAATGGGATCACCATACAATAGAGAACCAAGTGGCAACTCCTATTTCACAAGACAATATATATCCGAGAAGATAATGTCAATATCATGTGTATCATAAAAATGATTTCTAGGATAATTTATCAGATTCTGTGTTAATCCTTCAAGTTTTCAAGTCTTTGATCTTAAGGTTAGTGCTGCTACAATAGTTTAGAAAGCAACGAGTATGCTTTTTAATTGCTCAAACCTTCGATTAAACCGTTCGATCAATACAAATGTGTTTTTTGTGTAAGTTGAATAAAGTAGAAGATGTATTTTGACATTTTTATACTGGTTTGATCAAAGGCACCAGCATTTAAAGAATATCCAATGATTAGAATAGATTAAAGAATGCATGATATCAGCAGTAAATAATTATTACAAATTAATTTTCCTTTCTACTGGCTTGTGAGATTGCCACATGTAGTTATCTATTCATTAAATCTGGGAATCATAGTTTATATGTGCTAAAATTGTCATTTTGGCTGTAACCGATTAACTACAAAGCAAATGCCCATATAAATATTGTAGTTACCTGATTCAGTCATCGATTTCCACAGAGTACTTTTATGTTGTTGGATGATAAGCATTACTAGCCTCCGATTCTATCGAATCTATTTTGGTCAGATAGGCCTGATATATTGAAATTATGAAGTGATGATTCTCTATGTATTTTTTATATAGGGTGTGCTGAAAATTTTTGTAAAATTTTGTACTTTTTAACTCCAAACTAGTATCAAAGAAAAATAAATTTTGGCAACTCGGCGTCGCACCAAAGAAGCCCAAATTACCCCTATATATTTATTTAAATTTTTTCCCGTTTGATGCCATTATATAATTTGCGTCTTTTAATCAATTACTTACTTTGTTGTCATCTTTATTAATTACTTTTTGTAATAAATTGCAGGTAAAAATAATATTTAAAAATACAAGAAAAAATGGATACAAGCTATGACTACTAAATCCAGAACGAAGTATAAGAGAGGCTCCAAGATGCCTCCAAGAGAGAGGCAAGTAGTCGTGAATTTGAAAACGAAGATTTCAAAGATGCATTAAGATATAATTAAAATAAAGGATGTTATTGTCAATTCAACAGAATGGCAGAATGTTGTGTATTAAACGAAGCTGGGCGATAACTTGAATATCGTGAAGAATGAAATAGTTGCTATAGGAAGAAAAAGAACAAATGAAAATATTTGCAATTCACTGTCGAAGGCATCAGAATGCAAATCCATCCCAAAAAAAGAAGTACAGCTGTGGAGGCAGCCTTTCAGGCGAAGTATTCACCAAAACGGTAAATATAACTTACATTCATAATTATAAAATAGCTTATAAGATGTCAAATGGTTTGTTGTAGATTTTGTAAATGGCAAATATGAAAAAAAATACGTTTTTTTTTTTAAATACTTGGGTATTGTATTCAGAAAACTTCAATTTAAAATTGGCACTGGAGATAATACAAATACTAAATTAGCAGAGATTAACTACGCTCTAAGAAATGACTTACTTACAGAATTACGGATATGTAAACATTCTTTTAACGACTGAATTTTTAATCAAAGTTTGTTTTACAATCTTGTGCGCGTAGGTGTAGTAATAATGATTCTATTTTAGGTTTGCCAAATTCAATTAACTTAAATGTTATAAAATAAAATAATAATGGTGATGATGTTGGCGTTTGTGGTACAGAGAATTAACTTAATATAGTTAGTAAACAAACGTCAGAATTTTTTGCAATATAGAAAAATATGTAACCTTCTTATGTTCTTCTTAGGAGAACAAATGTCTCTTTGAGAATTTGCTTAGACCGATATGCTTAAATACGTAAAGTAATTGAAAAATAACCATTCAAATTGCTAACCATAGTAGTCATTCTGCATATAAAATGTGATCGAATTTATGTATTGATTCCAAATTTACCAAAATAATGCTTACAGAGCCGCAATTCATTTGAATTAGGAAATATATATTTTTTTAATTAACACTACAATGTGTGTGTTTTTCTTTTTTGTTAAAATGTGTTGTAATAAAATGCACTGCAATTCAATTAAACGTTACTAATTTTATAACAGTCGTAATTATAATTATAAAATATAATTGTTAAAGAGAAAATAAGTAATTTTAGCCATTTTTACATGTGAATTAACATATGTATTTAATTAAACGGTATGATGGGATTTCAAATTTGATATTTTTGTTGATGAATTTTTCAAGAAATTTTTCAAAAGAGACGGCAGATTCGTACCATTCAACCGTTTGTTTAGTTTAGTTTTAATGAAATTAAAAACTAGCTGTTTTTTTTTTTGTAAATAGATCCATAATCGTATCAAATATAAGCACTATTTTAATGTTACATTTGGTATGATACTTTGGGGGGGTCAACTGGACAATGTACACGATACATAACGGAAACACACGAAGGAATCGAAACCTTATCCGTGACCTCCTACTAACGGCTACTAATTTACGTATTTACAGACATCCATCATAAACAAAAGTATAAATGAAAAATTTACATCGACAAAAATTCGCCTATAATAATCAATGGAAATGATTGGTAACAGCATATCTAACTCGTATTGTAAATTTGATAATTTACACGTTTGTTTATATATATTTATTTCAGTCAATATCGACGAAAGGAAGACATTCTCTATGATGAAGAAACAGATACGTATACGTATACACAACATTTATAGTTTGAATTCAACGAGGAGCAAAGCGAATTAAGCGAAGACACCATCATCACGATTTTAAATGTTCCATTGCAGGTAATGGGAAAGCAAGTACAGAGATGGGCGATGTTAAATATTTTCCAAGATGAAGCTTCGTTTGCGCGTTCCTTGCAGCAATTGAATTTTTAAGTTAATTGGAAATTATAGATTTCAACAAATCTCTTAAACATATGAAACAAAACATTAGAAACTACTTTTTTTTTAAATTCTATTATTATCGTTAAAATATAAAACAGGTGGTAAATATGATATTTAGGTTGTTTATCCTACTTTATTTGTAACTAATTTTGGAAATTTTCTAAAACTCCAAATTGGTTTCCTATAGGAACAGTAAATTTTATTTAATTCTAGAGTAAAGCTATCGTCTTATTACAATATAAAGGATGTTAATCGCTTCAATGTGTAATTAGTACACTAAATAAAGTCGATCATACCAGGTACGAGAAATATGATACCTTTTTGTATATACGATTGATTATCATGAGACAGCCAGATTTTTAAATAAGCAGCAAAATAATAATATATTATGTATATATATGTATATATGTAATAGTAATATATTATAATGCTATTAATATCAAAAATTTCTAAATAAATAAATATAATTAATTAAATTAATTAAACAGTCGATAGGTCCGGAGGTGTGCCCTAAGCAGTCTTGGGCAGTTTAACACTAAATAACGTTTTACTAGAATTAAATTGATAGAGTAAACTAACCTTAGACTTTGAGGTTACGAGAACACTCTATAGTAACCCGTCACGCAATCAATACCCTGTGTTCGTTTGAATAATCGAAACTTGAAGTTACCTTTTAGTTGCAGTAAAATTTAAACACTAAAACACATGGATTTGCTTGGAAAATTAAACATTTAGCCAAATACGTCTTTATTTAATGGCGATTTGTATTAATTAGAAAGATTGCCGTGGCATCTGTTCGCTACTTTATTCCCAATAGCATTTATCGAGTAACCAAATTCTTCCTTATTATCAACAGAATCACCGCTGTTAGTTATATGTCCCGGCTTAAGACTTATCCTGTGCCTCTTTAAAATTTATCTATACTTTAACTGCCTGAACGTTGGGCGACAACATTTATAAAAAAGCACATACCAGATACGTAAAGGTGACATAATTGTACTACAAAATTAAAAAGACCTAGTGTGCTATTGGCATAACAAGAAGTTCAGAGCTTTACATTCTCCAATAGATCTTGTTTTCCAAACTGAAACTATAAAAAAATATATATAAATTGTAACACCAGTCTGCAGCTATCTTTGGATCTCCGTCTCGGCCATCCCCAAGAGAATCCCAAATGAAAGATCAGTTAGAGGGAGTGCGCTGCTTCTGTTTGCCAGGCGGTCTGCCTTTTGATTCCCTGATATGTTGGTATGCGAGGGTATCCATCCCAATTTTAGTATATTCTTTCCTCCAAGTATATTCAGTATCTGAATGCATTCCTATACCATTCCTACCATACCTTTAGCTGAAAGTTACTATATCCTGTTTTTTCCGACCAAGGCTTCCAACAGTTCCTGAGCACATAATGTGAATTTCAAACTCTTTCAACGTACGACTTGAAAGTAAGCTTGCTGTCCAGGATCATCTCTGGTCATCTAAGTTCCTCCGCGGACTCCACATAAGTACATGGGAGTACCCATAATCGTTTTATTCCTGCATGCGAATGGGACAAGGTTAGTCTTGGAAGGATTTGCCGCTACTTTCTACTTCTGACACCCCCTTCATTCTGTTACAGATGGTATCTTCGAATTTACCACTTGTTAGTATGGTTATGGCATCTGCACTTACCTTCTGCACTTAGTAATCTTCACACTGTAGCCCTCCTAAGAGACCGCCAGGTACCAAAGCAGGGACATCCTCTGGCGGCTCTTACCCTCACGGTGTAGGCATTTACGGTGGTATATATACTTCGATTACCAAGCATATTAATAATCCCAGTACATCACGTGTTTTTAATCCCCCGTTTCTTTACAACTGTATGTATCGATGCTAATGATATGTTATCGAGAGCACCCTCAATATCCAAAAAGGAACCTAGCGCACCTCACGAAGCTTTGCCCGTTTAGTAAGCATATTGCTGATCAGTGAGCAGCATAACCTTCCAAGATCTTTAAAACGAAGGACGTCAAACAAAAATAAATGACAGCTATGAATCACGTCTTTGGTATGAAGTCAACTTTTGTCATTCTCCACACTGACCCTGTATATCATACCCCAGTGCTACGCTAACCCTGTTACATCGTTCCGAAGTAGGAGGCAGGCAGGTCGAAGCCCTGTTGAAAGAGTGCTGAAAAAATACCATCCTTCCAGCTGTCCATTATCCATATGCATTAACATCGTAGAGTTATGTTAGCATTTATAAATTCTTTAATCTTGTTTATTATTGTCACACTACACGTTATTCTCAGTTCAGTGATCGAGTGGACATTTTGGACAGTATCTACAGAGTCTCCAATTTATATCCCTCGAGTTCCTGTATGTTTCCTTGCAAGGCTTATCCATTTCAATGTTGGGCTTCCTCGGCGAGGGGTCCTCCTTTTTTGCAAACCGCTCACCCTGCTTCCCATTTTTACAGTAGCTTTAATAGCCACCAAACTTTCGGAACAAGAATTCCATAAAGGAATTACGTTTAGTTCCTTCCTTGCTACAATACAGGTTTTAAGGTTCAGGCCATTGTCCACAATAGATGATAAGTCTACCCCCTTACGAAACTAATCTATCTTAGCCATTTTTGACTTGCCTTACGGTGTCATTGTTGGTGGTTCGTTTAGCGCCTTAACATCATGTCCTCCCACATTACAGAAGTAATTTTGGTTTCCGTCGAGGATTCAGTCATTAATCTTGTCCGTCTTCTCTTTAATTAATCTTACGTCCAGATTCCGGTGTGTAATTTGTTCTAATTGTTTTTCAATTTAAAGTTGGAACTCACTCGAAAAACCTTGGTGTTGGAAATAAAGAAAACTACATCAATTAGACCTGTCTAACTTTTTGCCTCTGTAATTGGTGGACTGGTATTACAATTTGTTAGTTTCGTGTTACTTCTGTTCAACTCAAAAAATATACACTAAATTATAATGTAGACCAAAAATTAAACCAGATGTAAGTATATTTTGTAAAAGGTCATCAGTAAGATTTAATTTACAGCTTCATCATCAGAAAACAGAACGAAGCATGTCTCGGTACTAAATTTTTCTCATGACCCTATCATCATTAGCCTATCAATATCAACAAAGTGTTTCAATATAAAGGACGAGTAAGTATACTAATTTTTAACGAGAAAACATAATTAGAGATATTAGTCATTAATGAAAGCTCACTTAATCCATGAATTATCGCATTTCACTTAGAATTTAATCATTTACTCATAAGGCAATCATATTATGATGTTAAAAAGCTTGTTTTAATACTCTATTACAATATTCAAAAAGTTGTGCTAATTTTTAAACAGGCCTTCTTTATACATTTTCAAATATTAACCAATCCTTCTATAAAGAATATTTAATATTCGAAAAAAATCAATGAACGCAAGTGCTATATGTTTTTGTCTGCTGAGGCCATATTTCTCGAAATAGAAGGAACCAGTCGAGTAACATCTATAAACAACTTCTGGAGTACAATGTTTGAAGGAAATGGATATTTTCTCAGTGTACCTGCAAAAGCAATCTTTTTTGAAAGATACCACTTCTGTATAGACGCAAACTTGAACGCAATTCTAAAATTTTACTGTAAGCAAATTAAAGACATGTTGGAAGATTAAAAAACGATGACATTTGACAGCGAAAAAATACAATTTTCATTTTTTGCACATGTAAGTGTAATTCCCTTTTGACCGCCTAATTTGTAGATTTTGAGTTGTAAGTAGTAAAAAACGCTTCGACACGTCGATTTTTATTTTTTAAAATATGTTTTCTTGTGGTTTTTGTAAAATTTTAAAATCAAAAAACATTAAATAATAATTAAATAATGTCTGAATGTCATGTAGCAACTATCTTATCAACATAAAGGAAAAAGGAAATTATATCGGATTTTGGCGAAAAAACGCACACTACAGAACACATCAGAAAGTACCTAGAAACAATAACCGGAAAAGTAATGCTAAATAAATAAAACAAATAAAGCTTCGTCATGGTATTGATGGAATTATTTATGGCAAACGCAATGCAAGGAGAAAAAATTACACTACCCGCGGACATGTTTCTGCCTACCCGGCGTCATCAGCGTGGTTTCGAGAGTATTTTAACTTTACCTTAGACATAGACATAGACACTTCTTGGCGCCCTCTAGCGCCAAGAAACACATGCCTGCCGTTTAGAAAGCAGCAACATAAACTTAGTGCTGTTCCCTAAGCTATCCCTCAACCAGTTCCTGGACTGCTTACCGCGAGATGGCATTCGCCAGGAGCGCTATGAGAAACTGCACATGTAAAAGATTCCCACAGGCTTACCCGGTTTATGTCGCTGCTTTCTAAACCGTAGGCATGTGTTCCTTGGCGTTAAAGACCGCCAAGAAATGTCTAGCTCGTCGTTTCGAAATGTTGTGGCATTAACTGTGAGGCAACAGCGATACAAGGTACTCTCAAAACCACACTGGCGATGCTGGGTAGGCAGAAACATGTCTGTGGGTAGTGTATTTTTTTCTCTTTGCATTGCGTTTATCATAAATGATTCCATCATTACAACGAGGAAGCTATTTCGGCATTATTCACACACACTATGTTACCTATAAATAATAAAGCATAATAAAAATTAGATTACCATATCTTTTCCAGAAGGATAATAATAACGACGGCTTATACAAAATATCAGCCGGAAATAATGACATCAATAAGCTTGGGGAAATAGTTTCATGGGAAGAAAAAAATATTTAGATGTTTGGAACGGTAACGAATCAACATGTAATCATATTCGCGGTAGAGACTCGTCGATATATCCGCCTTTCAATAACGAAAGTAGTGTTTTCGATATATTCAATACGGATATATGCCGAATAGTGCATTTAACAGCAGACGGCACTTCCAAATACGAAGATGTAGAGGGAATGGTTCTAAGAATGAGTATAAATGAAATGAGCAATGATGGTGATAAAGAATGCTATTGTACTAAGCAAACACTAGATCTAAACGGGAAACTTGAATGCTTACCTGTAGGATTTGCAGATATGCATTCGTGTATTGGTAAGTAAATACATTTTTCATTTCGTTGCGAAACTAGAATTAGTATTTAAATGTTATTCTAAAATTTTATTGTAAAATTTTTGCCATATTGCTTTTGACATTATTCCTGTTTCTAAATCATTCAAAATCACATACGTATGGCGATCCGTTGTAAAATAGTGCTCCTATAATAAGCTGAGTATTTCCACTCGTTCAGCCGTTCAAATCCTTGCGACCGTTTTTTCTCCTTTCAGTACTTTATATACTCTCGCCCCTGCGACAGGAGTGTTAGGAAATTAATTTATCTCCACTCAACAATGATCGGGGTGGAGCAGATAAATAGCTTGTCTTCTGCCCATTTTCTACATACCTTAAATCTTCAATTTTAATGGAATATTTTTCTGCAACAATTTGTAGTATAAATTCAGTCATGTTCTCTATTATAATGTCATAAATTAAACATACTCGTAAACAAATTGTCATGTCCGTTGGTAAAATTTGATTTTTAAAGGTTGCTCATAACGTCAAAAGTCATAGAATATCATAGTTAGGGTCCTCGCATGGCGTAAATGATACTATTTTTAGAACAACGAAAGCTAATTGAATTTTATTATCATTGTTTATTAAGTTGTAACTAAGGCTATATTTTTACAAAAATCAAATTTTCTTCTGTATACAACATTACAAGTTTGCATAGTATATACCACTTTTCAGATTGGAATGATAATGTACAAACCACAAAAGAATATTTTCTTTATATGCATAATATTTTTTGAATTAGAAGGACATTCATAAAATTATATCTGAGTTTGTACTCCCTTTTCTATTACTATTAAGCAAAAGCTAAGCAAAACATGTACGGCTACAAAACTATTTCTTTTTATAATTCAGATGCGCCAGCACTTACATCGTATCCACATATGTTTTGGGCAGATGACGCTTATTCTACCACTGTGAATGGCCTTGAACCAGACCAAGAGAAACATCAAACCTTTGTGGTTATTGAACCTGTACGTATTCCATTTCTGCCTTAAATTCCCAATAAATAGAATAGGCCAGTTCTGTCTGCACACCAGATCAATACTGTTTCATGTATGCATACATATTATATTACTATATTACCCATTCTGGTTTAACGCAAGTATATATCAGGGAAGAGTAATGTTAATTTATGTTGTGTTATGTTAATTATTTATTTAATTATAAATGTTATATATAACCATCTACGTAACACAAATAGAATAAGATTGCTGAAAAGTTCGCAGTATTAGGTACGTTTCCAGATTTGTCTCGATGAACTGCGTTCGTCCTGTTCTTATATTTTGAGAATAACCGTTCGATATCTACAGATGTAAAACCAGCATAATTGAAATAATCTTTGTAAATAGATAATGGATCAGATGCGCCATCACCAATTTGTATTAATCTGGTAAAATTAGAATCTTGTTTGTAACTTCCTCGAATTTTTCCACAACCCACATACTCTTTACATCACTTATAGCATATAGCAATGTGTGTACATCGTTCACAACTTGCACTGACTCCACAAATAACAACGCAGTATTTTGAAACTTTTCTGTCGCGTCAAATAACCCCGTATAATTGTCGTAAATAGTAATTAGATCTATTTCAACGGAAGCATGTTGAAGTCTTATGCGGCTTTCCTTAATAGCTGCAGCTTCGTCGGGATTGAATTATAGAACCACAAATTTTCTTATTCGAAAAATTTCGAATAATTTCGAATAATAGAAAGCTGCCTTCAATCATGATTGCCAACGTGTGAGAATCGGCTCTGATGGACCGGGAATAGCGAGGCACCGTCTGTGAAGTTCTCCAATCTTCTGTAAACATACTACGAATTAAACAAACGACGTTGAACTAATTCGCGTGGAGACCCAGGATGAACTAACACAAAACGCATACCGGATATAGTCCCGATACACAGACACGCTGGCCCACTCTACTAATAAATCCAGACAATTTTCAATTATTCTTCGTCACAGGTAGTAAATTTTATATAATTAAACCTTACAATTACTTTTAGAATACTGCAAGGCGCAAAAAGAATGCAGTATAATATGATCATTCGACCAATAGATGGTATCGATGTAACTCAAAATTTACCTTACGCTGTTTTTCCAATACTATGGGTAGAAGAGGTATATATTTTTAATCGTTTAATGTAATAGGTAAAATAGTAATGGTGGTCAATAAGTTTTCCACCAGAACAATATCTAATAATTACAAATTAGCCCGCCGTACACCGTGAATAATTCTGGGTTTTGGATGCCCCTCTTTACTTCATGTTAACTTCCTTATATATATACATATACATGCAATATATGACCGAAACCTCCAATAAATGCTCAATCCCATAAAATCTAAATCAACGCTCTAGCGCGTAAGGCGTTTCAGATATAGATTAATTAATTAATTAAAAATCTAAAGTTCAACAACTATTAATAAAACAGGTAAAAATAAGGAAATATAATATTAGAAATAACAAAGAACGAAAATATATTTAGTAGTGATATTTAACAGTTGATTACGCCTAGCAGCAAGGTCGCTGAATGAACCTGATGTTATAAGAGACAAATTGGCGTTTCTAAATCAACTTTACATAACAAAAATACATTACCAAAACCTTTATTGCTGCATATTGTATCATTTCTTAAGCTAAAGTATAACATATGCGGTATTGTTGGATTCGCTTTTCGATTATCTTTCCAGAAACGTAGAAATAAACAAGACGTTCCACTTAACCCTTTCGAGCCGGATTTTTTATTATTAAATCCTGATTAGATTGTAATTTTTTTAAACAACAACAAGATGAAGGTAAGTGAAATAAACACCGGGTGTTTATTTGTGAAATAACAAACGGGTTTCAGAAGGACGAAATTCTTCCCAATATACGTTAAAATGGGAATAATTTGACCCAACAGACAGCTGAAAAAACTTGTTGGGTTACATATGACCCAATAGGCTCGAAAGGGTTAAAACAAGAAAGTTGACATCACTTTCGATGACACCGGAAACGCCGATAACGTCAAAAGTTAGCACACAAAAAATAGAGATCGGTCTCTATTTTTCACAAAACACTAACCTCTATTGTTCAAAAGTTTATACCGGGAAGTACTTTAGGACCTCAGTGTATAGTTTAATCAACGAATACAGTGGTTAACTGTTTCTTTTAGGAATTCAACTTGCCCGAAGAACAAGTTAAACAACTTAAGAAGGATTACTTTGCAAAAATAAATATGATAACGGCCATTTCTTATTCGTCAATTGGTATTGGAGCCGGATTAACAATCATCTGTTTAGGATACGTTACATATAAATTGTTTTGATACTTATTATTACAAATTGTATCTTATTTTAAATAATTGATTAATTGTACATGCGTATGTAAATACCTATTTTATAAAATAAAAAACAAATGCATTAAAATAACGTACTGAGAAGTGGTACAAACACATATGAAAGCCCTTATAAAACTTAGACCACAATGCTCATAGCTACACAAATTTTAAACCTTACGAATTATTTCATTGTTGATCCGCTAACAATAGGTATAGAGAAACCTATTACGGACTTCTAATCATAATATACAGGTTCTTTCATTTAACGTATTGGAAGGAATCATTTTGAAATTGGTAAAGTAAATACTTTCCTAATGCTTTCCTAATGACTACTCTGTACATCCACTGATAAAAATAATTTACTCATTGTCACCCAGTATCAACCAATTCACAAAACAGACATTATTGCTAAATAAATTGCTAAAAACAAAACAGGCTACTTTCATAATCTGGGGATGAACAGAGTGTTGTTTTCTAAAGATGTGAAGCATCTCAACTGCAACTATTAAAATTTAAACTTTTCGCTATTCTAGACGAATAAATTCACAAAAGCTATGATATATTCTAAATGGCTGCTGAAATTTCCTGACCTAATGCGAACAGCAGTTGAAGTAAATGGAGGAGTAATGTTGCAGTTTAGTATGTGTAAGAATATTAATCACAAAGTAAAAGAAAACCAACTCTAGAGTTTGTGAGATTAGAAAGAAAGATTTTTTTACTTGCTACACCAAGTGCTTGTTTTAGCACCAGTTTCTATTTTCCTAATTTATATACGTTTGTAACCTAATTACTATTTCCGAGGCTATTTAACCGGCTAAAAAGTTAAAAGTGGATTAGAAACAAGGTCGCTTTAATATCTGTTAGAAATTATCTGTAGAAGATCATCTACAACAAGACACTAGAGCAGAGATGACCCCTTCTAGGGGACAGCCCTTCCTGACCCTAATTTTTCGTTTCGGATCCCAACGTAGCACTTATCCGTCGACTTTGGAACATGGCTTTAATCCATTTTGTAGACGACGGGTGAAAATTATTTCCTTTGTCATAAATGACGCCTCCAATCTGCTTCTAACAAACTGATGTGGCATTAATGTTAATTTTATCTTCTGATAGGCATATTGGTTAGGATGAAGCTGATTTTTGTAAGGATTGCATTCCTTAAGTACCAGTCTAATACCTTTTCCATCCCTTTGAGTACAAATGGGAAAAGTCTGCTTTAGGCTCTGCGGATAATCGCCTTCCTCCTTTAGGTATGAATATCCATTTACTTCTCTCAACAATATTGGTTATGGTCGAAGCTATAGCTGGCTTTCTACAGGCTCACAAACATTGGAGTGAGAGCATTTATATCTTTCTGCAATAGCATAGGGAAGGCCATCTTACTCTCATTGTTATAAAGAATTTACTTGATAGACTTGGTATCTCCTTTGTTGGGCGACTTGAGTCCATTTCGGTGTAGTAGTTTTTATTAGTAGATGCAATACAGAGTGGAAAATGAGTAGTCAATATTACCTCTAATGTCATGCCAATCTTCTCTTGTGTTGTTCTATGTATTGACGAAGCCGCTATGGCTTAGTCAGTTGTCATAAGTTGAAATTTTAATAGAACTTTTAAATCTAATCTTTCATTTTAATAAAGTAAGAAATATTTTCTCCATATGTAACGGATACATAAGCCGGTTAACTCCGCCTTCTCTGTTTGTTAATTGGTCAGGAAAGAAGTAAATCTTTCTTCTGTTATTATTCTAAATTAATGCGCGCCGCTTCTTATACCACCTCTTGTAAGACCCCTGTTGAGAAGCTAGTCAATGGCCACCCAGCATGTTTTTAAGGTCGCGAAAGGTTTCAATAATAAGGAAAAAATTTTATGGACGAAAACAACAAATCTAAAGACCCGAACTGAAACGTGAAGACACGCGGAAAAAAAACGCCACCAAATGTAATGTAACTCTCCGAAATATAGCCAGTGGACGGAACCCCCTTAGAAGAAAAAACAACAAGAGGAAATAGTTTATAAAAGAATCCGCTGTTTGTTAGTTAGCGTCCAAAGTCGTCGATTACCTCAATAAAGTGGGAAAAAATAGAAAACAAACCTACATCGAAGCTGTGGATTCTGGCGGGTTTATAACATTAAAGAAGGACCAATGACAATTAACCAAAGAATGCACCAAACGAAGTACAACACCGAATCATTCCCATGATAGTTTACATCGAGAAGATAATTAAGGAGACATACGAATGGTGATGGTTAGATGATGGTTCTTGGGAAGAAGACAAGTATATCGTCAGATAGTTCTTCGGAATGAGACAAGTACCATCAGATAGTTCTTCGGAGTAAGACAAGTATCGTCAGATAATGGTTCTTCGAAATAAGTCATACGGGTCTTCGGACAAAACCTGCATTCTTCGTGAGTGAAGGTAGGCGTAAGAAGTCGAGACAACCGGTCATACGGAGCTAATCAGTCTAAGAGAAGTCAGAAGATAAAAGAACAAGTAAGTCCGTTCCATATTGAGATTTTATAAAAGTAAAATTTTAGTTCCCTGGTTGTATTTCTTTTCGGCTAATATTTTAACTGACGCTCTGGAGATGTAATTAATAAATACATTGCATTGTTAGTTAATCCCATTTCTTTTTTTTTTTATTATTGTTATTAAATGAATGTAAGGTAATCCTCTGGTTTTATTTAAATAGTACCGTCCCTAAGAAAAACCGCAGAGCAAGAACCTACGTCGTAATTTATTATTTAAGATAAACTTATTTTTTTCGGGCCTTTCGAGACCCATTAACGTCTGAGGATTGCTACCGGACACCCACCACTCTCGGGTTCGTTACACAGTTTAGTTTGGCATGTTTGTCCACCCATTAAACATAATTTAAGCTTGTTTCCAATTGGATCGTAGACCAGTTTGTTATAAATAAACTGCAAGAGTGGAAACCGGAGGAACTACTGGTTGTCTTTAGAGGTAAGATAAGTAGCGAAAGATTAATATTTTTAATATTATATGTATTATAATACAGTATATCGGCAATATATATGATTGTAACCAACACAGATATCAAAAGGATCGGGGCTGACTCTATGCGAGGTCATTTTAATCGAGAAAATTTGAAATAGGGTCCCTTTTCTCACAAGTTCTGTATTTAGAAATATAAATGCGACCGGTTTCGTGAATAATCACCTCAGACCGGAACTATATCAGATGAAATTTAACATTATTTCAATTGTACTACATAATTTAAGAGATCAAGAAGTACTTCTCAATTTTAATCGGTGGTGATTAATTTATTTTATTTATTTAAATGTTTAAATCTACGACGTTAAAATTTCTTAAATTATATGGTACATTTAAAATAATTTTAACTTTGTGACATATTTCATCTAATATAGTTCTGATGTGATTTTTCACGAAACCGGTTGCATTTATATTTTTAAATAAAGAACTTGTGAGAAAAGGGACCCTCTTTCAATTTTTTCTATTAAGACAGATATTGCCCGGCTAAATCAAGAATATGTACAGTAGGGTACAAATTTATTTGTATTCATTAAGAGGTTAACAGAAGCCACCATGTGTAGCTGATAGTGGTTCGTGATAATTTCTCCGCGTTTTCCATTTGCTTCATGAGAAAACTTATTCGTGTATCTAACGTTAAATAATTTTTGCTCTAGATAACGATATAAATGAAGGATGCCTCAATAATTTAAGTTTGGATGGGAATAAGGTACTTACCCCTTATTGAGTTAGAAAAATATTCGAGACCAAATTCGTCAATTATTCAGTTAGTCTATTGTAGTTTAGAATATATATATGTTTATGTGTGCATGTTATATTACAATTATAATCGTTCATGTATAAACAAAACTGGGAGTTAAAAATAAAATATATTTTATTTTTAACTCCCAGGACATAAACAATAATGCTGGATTTTATTATAAAGAGGTGTAGTGATTATAGGTACAATATATGATACTCCTTATACAGATGTAGCAATCTTTAAAATAACATTTTTTTCACTACAAAAGTGTAGTAAATTGTAAGAAAATTCATACTAACTTTATTTCTTGATAAAGGATTTTTTCGTGCAACCTATGTTTCTAACTAAAACTTGTATATGTATGTGATAGATCATTCACTAAATTATTAGAACAATAATGTATTTGACAAAAATACATTCTTAACTAACAATTGGGCAATAGTGATTTACGCAAGTTGTAGCTAGTCGTATATTTACAAACATATTGTTGCAAATTGTGCAATCCTTTATGATATTTTTTCCGTGTAACCTTTTGTTTAGCGTCAACCTGTATATTTGATGAATTATGAATTTTCTAGTATGTGTTAAAAGAAGATTTATTATGTCACCGCCATTCTATAGATTGATATTATTTCTATCGAAAAATATTGAAACTGTGCGTCATAGGGAGCTAAAACATAATATCCCGGATTTGCTCCAGGCTTAGCTAATCGCAGAAAATGATAAAGTAGTTAAATTCAATAGATCGTTATAACAAATGTAGTGAAAATGTGTAAGTGCATAGTTGTATCTATATTGTTCGCGTTGCTAGGCATTGTGGTATTAGTTATAGGGCTCGTATTGGGCTTCGTTGTTTTTGACATTTTAATCGACGACGAAATTAGAAAGGTAACATTGCAAATATTTAAGTTACATCCTTTTTCGGTGACTTGTGCTCGATTCTTTCATCGAAGATGTTTGGTCAATCTCTAAAAAGAATGTTGTTCTTAGAAAGAAAATAGATCACCACATTGTCACTAAGTATTCAAATCAGGTGGCTTTATAACTATATTCCCTTACCTCTCATAATACAATGTGCCTCACGAGAAAACAAAAGTATACATTGGAAAATGCGGAAAACCTGGCAATATACTAAAGCACACATGTACTATTGAATTAAAATATTTCAAATTATCTAAAATTTCCGATTATGACGTAAGTAATAAAATATAAACATAAAACAAGCTACATATTATTCCATTTTTGAATTCCTAGTTCAATTTTAAGATTTGTTTGATAAATCAATTATGTTGCTATTTCTAACCATATTTGAAATATTTGCATTTTTTTTAAATTTTAAACAGATGGACGAGTAATAATTACGATTAAACTTTTAAGCAGAAAAAGTATCAACACATTTCTTTTTTAAAACAGCTACCTATTTCTCTATTTCTTGAGAACATGAAATATCTCTTGCACAAAAAAAATGCCATATTCATTAAACATCTAAAATGAATACTTTTCGAGATATTTAGGAAAATGTGTATTGTTTTTCCAAAGAAGGTTTTGTCCACCAGTGACAATGTAGCTTATGTAGGTTTTTAAAATATCACCCAGCTTTGGAAATATCCGACCTTTACGGATCAATCCAGCATTTATGAAAAATATGTACGTCACTTAGTTTTCAATCGACAATGCCAGCCTGTTTAAATTATTCGAACGAAGTTAATTTACATTTGCCTACTATTTACGGAGAATGCAATAAAAGGATGTCGAGAACATGGAATACGTTTGCCGCTCGGTATCCACAAGAACAAAAGCCATCATCAAACAATACAGAGCTTGAAAAACTTCGGTCTCAGGAGGACGAACTATTTTGGAACAACATTATCTGGATGAACGGAATCAAATTTACAAGAAATGGTCTATTTAACCGACACAATTCTTATTACTGGAACAATTCGAATCCGCAAGTATTTGGAACGCAAAGCGAGTTCAAGTCAAAGTCTCTTCCAGAATAGTTGGCAATTGTACATGTCGATGTACCGCTAAGTTTTTTCCAATGTATTTTTTTTTCATATACACAGTAATCCAATACTCTATATTTGAAAAGATGAAAATGTGGAGACAATTATTGAATTTTAATAACTTAGAACTTAATAGTAAACAGCCTAAAACCGAAAGACTAGGAAGGTTAATCGGGTTTTCATACATTACTTTGCACTTACACCAATGTAAAATATATCCAATATCACTTACATATAAGAAAAATATAAAGATGAACATTTATATTATCACATTGTTGTGGGAAGCTGGAGAAACCATTAGCAATACCGTTAATACTATGTTATGAATGCCATAAGCAACCCTGGATAATCGATGACGAAATTTTTGAGATTGGTGTTATGAGATAATTTTATACCAAGCGACTACATCTCTTCGAGAATTCCATTCAGAGTGTTATATATATCGAGACCACAGATCTTTTAAGAAGAGTGCGTTTTTGCGAATTTTTTACCTTACCTTGTTAGGAAGTTGAAAGCTTCACGAAAGAAATTATATAACACACGAAGCAAAATTCACGGAAAACGGTGTCCTCAGTAGGCACAGCAATCATTATTGGGCAGCCAAAAATCGTCGTGTCGATAGACAGAAGGCGTTTCGCGAAAGTTAAAGATGACCGCATCCTTTACCTACACTGTAATGAAAATTTAAATGGCGAAAGATATTTAGACATATTGTGCAATATTGTCTAAAAAGAACTTAATACATGGCCAGTAGTTCGCCTGCAGTCGTCTGGTATCAAATGAATGGTGTACCGGCTCACAACATAAATGTCCACATATTTTCGGGCTATAAGCCAGGCTTGACACCTCCGCATTTCTTCATCTGGGCCTAGGTTAAAAATAAAGTTAGTACTCCACTGACAACTGTTGAAGATAATAAAGAAAAAATACACTGAATTCCTTCTTTGAAGGGCAAGTACGAAACGTCACTGGTAATCAAGTAGTAAAACGTATTGAAATGGTTAACTGTTCACTTTTTAATATATTTAATACGCATGTATTTATTCTAAGTATCGTACATGGTTTTTCCTATTTTCTTTTGCTTTCAAAATAAAGTTCAATATTCTACTGTCTTTTTCTCTCATTAACAACGCGTACGCCGGTGTTGACAAGAATGACCGTGGAAACATTGCTTATGTTTCAAGTAAATTCTTACATTAATCTTTACAGGTAATTCTGTTACTGACCAACAAAATTCGATTTTTCCACTTCAACTTTCCTAAATGCTTATTATATTTGGATATTTCTTAGTATATTATTGAACAGTTGCTCATCAAAAATTTGGATACATACGATAACTATTCACACTATGGCCCACTTTCGAATTTTATAATTGCGAATAATTGCCCAAATATTGTCGTTTGATGAAGAATTTAATGTTCTATTATCTACAATAAAATATACAGACTGTTCTATTCAAAATTACGTAGATATTAATTTGCCATATACACTAACTCCCTGTATAATATTCGTACAAAGATGGAAATACTTTTCAATAGCGCATATTTAAAGCTTACGAACTCACAACAATCATACCTCAACATTTTTGCATGCCGAGTAAATTAGCAATAAAGAACTACAATTAATTTGCCAAAATTTTCATAAAAATCAAAATAGCTTTAAAATGGTAATATTTAGATTTAGATAGATTAGTAAAATGGATCAATTTTACAACAAATTAATTGTTGAATGTAAATGTGTTATAAAAATTAGGGCAATGTATTTATGTACCTTACTTAGGACGAAACCGTGCAGATATTTTCCATAAATATGCTCCCTCAAGTAAGTCTGCACACTTACAAATTCGGAACCTACTTAGTTTCTGGTATACGGCTAACGAAATAAAAACACATCAAGAAATGCCTTGAAACAGTAACAAAATAAATTCTTCAAACACAGCTACTCATGGTATTGCTGGAATCACTCACGGTAAAAGCAAGAACATTAATCAACGGAAATGCTTCTGTCTTCCCGGCATCATCAGCGTGATTCCAAGCGTATCTTTACCCACATATCGCTGCTTTCTAGCTGAATTTCTTAGCATTAGACGGCGTCAAGAGATACGCCTGGCTAAACAATACTTAATAATATATGATACCATTTCACTTAATTCAGACGTATATATAATTTAAGATATTTTCAAATGCCGAGATATCGGACAATATTTCTCTTCAACAATTTTATAAACATTTTGTTACCGAACTTTTACCGATGTGCGTTGTTACTTAGCGTGTTTGCACAATCTCAAGTTATTTCACTGCATTATTAATGAAAAAACAATACGAAGTTGAAATATAATTCGACCAGTTATTCTCAAAAATTTTCCCTTAGTTTTATAAGATTTATATTATCTTTTGAATCTGAACATCACCTTTTACGATAATTGTGTTGACTCACAACTAATTGTAAGTTATTAATTGTAAGTTATTAATATTCTTGACCTTGCAATTTAGACGTATTATTTTTGTTAATCTTTATATACCGTAACCATAAATAGCTTATTTTAATTGAATGTATTATCTAAACCCCGATAAATTTGATTAATTGTGCATTTAGATAAAAATAGATTTCTACTAAATAATTTCTTGCTGCGTTGTGTATTCGAAATTGGTAGAACGCTTGCCATCAAAAAGGTTGATTTATGATCATTAACTTAAAATCATTTCTGAAAAGCGTTAAGCGAATTTCACAAGTGCAAAGCAACACTACAAAAACATGCCAATTGTTTAATTTTAAGTAATATGTGTAGTCTACTAAATTTGTGGCAATATTTGTTTTATCTAAATTGAATTAAAACTGTTAATTAAATTTAAGTTGTGACAAATCGTGGGTCGCCCGCGCAAATTTAAAGACATTTTAGGCTAAAATAAAGTATAAAAAAAATCGTAATTATTATTTGTAATGGATTCATTAAATTTCTTTTCATTCATATCAAATTTAAATAATTTCACTACGTCCCCAACAAACATGAGTTGATTACTTGTTTCCTCAAATACTCTGATACTACTGAAATTAATTCCTAGGCGACATCTTGAGTAGGATGTGCAACTAGTTCCGTATACATTTCTAAGTCGTTAATGCTGATTTCCTTGCTAACTTCTGCTAACAGAATATTTTAAGAGTAAAATAAGAAAACGATCAATAAATACTTTATTTTCATCTGGCATACGATAATCACACTGTGTTAATGATAATATTTCTACTGGAAGAACCTCACAGATAGTCCCGTACTTTCTTCTCCACTTTCAAGATGAGACATATTCACACAAATACAAATACATGAGGAATTTGAAACATTGAAGGGAAATAAGTAAAATTAATTCCTCGGCTTTTACGAATAGTGAAAGCTCGAAAGTAGTCCAGAGAGAACGCGCGCTGCAAAATTGAATTGGTTAAACTTTTGACAGAAAGAAAAAAGTAATCACAAATTTCCATTGCGTAGATCTCGAGACTCGAAGTTGGAACACCGCAATATAACCGTTGGAAAGAACCACAACATCCCAGCTTCCTTAATGTATATTTATTTAACTTAACGAATTCAGACCTCGTTACAAATACCGGAAGCAAACCTGTCGTGGAGGAAATAGGTCCGTACGTGTACAGGTAAAAACTATTACACGATATTCACAATTACATCGAAATCTAATCAATTACATTTGCCTATAATTTTTCACGTTTTTAGGCAACACCGTAGCAGATCAAATGTAATTGTTAATGTAGATGATACACTATCTTACACGAGATTTAAAAATTTCGAATTTGATAGTGAAGCTTCTGGAAGCTACCAACTTAACGATTCTCTCAGAGTCCTGAATGTGCCACTGTTGGTAAGTATATACCTACTGATGGCAAGAACAAACATTCCATAATTTGGATTTTCCAGTAATTCAGATGTATTTATAATCAGAGTTTCGGGTTTCGTACCTACTACGATTTTCTTGCGCACAATTCTTCGTAATCCTCCCCTATATTCAGTTGTCGTATTAGTCAATTTTAAATACCAGTTAGTAGACTCCAAATAATAGGTATAAAACGCCTACATTAAGATGGTGGCAGTAAAACACAGTGTACACATCCTTACCAAAAATCTACAACATAAAGAAAAATACGAGATTAACAGGTTCCGCGATATTCTTTCTTCTTCAAAATTTGTTGATTTTTAAATATTATAGAATCCTATTTTCAGCTTTCGAAATAAAAAAAAAATAGTAAGGCAACCCCATTGTTATTAATGATATATGGTAATCAGGTCAATCCGATAGTTTATTTTTCAATAATCCACCATGTGCAACAATGTTATTGTGGGTGAACGAGTTTCGAAAGCTTCAAGAAATAATTACTGACTAAAACATACACACAAGGAAAAGCATGTACGTAACGTGATGCACTTAAATGTGATTTTAGGCAACACTGCAAATGTTCGAAATGCTCGATAATCTTACAGCATTTGATCAATATTGGAGACCAGCGTTCAATATTGCGGACGATGAGACGGACTATCTATTCCGCACAATTAGCGTTGGACAATATTTATTTGATGGATATGAATTTTGTACGAACTCAATTGTACAAATATTTTGTAACGATCTCAGAAGTCTATTGGCGGAGTCTAAAATGTTTAGAATGACGGAAACTGGAATTGCCTTTTCATTCTTCGACTACGTAAGACACTCGGTTAAGAAAGTAATACGATTATATAAACTTATTTTAGAGAAACGGAGAAGACGGCCACTTTGAAATATTCTCTGGCATTAACCAGATCAGCGACCTTGGCAGAATTCAACGCTGGAATAATAATGAACATATGGATGCATGGGTTCCAGAAAGTATCTGTAATCAAGTTAGAGGCACTGATGCAACAATCTTTCCTCCATTTAACGACCAAAATTCTAATTTTGACGTTCTTTATTCTGATATTTGCAGGTAATTTATAAATATTGTCTACGTATATCTTCGAGGAAGTAAGTGAATTTTTGAGATATTTGAAGTTTTGTGTTTGTTTTTTTAGAAACTCTTACATACTCATATCATTATTTAAATAGTAATGTACTCTATTAACTCTTAAGAAATCTATGTTCATGTAAGCGCCGTCCTGCATAACGTGTAAAATAGTTTGTATAGTATGACCGAGTGGCGGCTAGTTATGACGTAAATAGTAGTCAAGAAAGTCAAGGAAAACGCTTCCATTTCCTGCTGTGCTTTTTGTCAAATACAAAGATGAAATACAAGATATGCAACGGAAATCCACGAGGGAATCGAAGCCTTATTCTTAACCTCCCATTTACATGACCACCAAATGCCACTGGTAAGACCGTGCGCGGATTTCTAAAATTAAATCGGTCGAAACCATCTTATAGAAATTACAAGCATACCTGATTATACAGCTTAATAGAGATGAGAGTGTATACGCAATGAGTTTCGTATCTTGAGACAACTCGAAAACTGCGGATCAGATCAAAAAGTATCGCGAATACAATTATACAAATCCCGACCCTAGAACACCACCCCCAGTTGGTGACGCTGGGGACAATTTTCAAATATCATATACTTTCAATATTCTTCGTTCTTTATGTAATTATAAGCGCAAAGCGACCTTCAGTCAAAAAGCCCACTTTTTTTAGTTGACGTTATTTGAGTAGCAATGCATGACCTTTTAACAAGGGGCACGCGATTATGAGATATATATTTGGAAAAAAGCAAAAATTACTGACAGATTATCCAAAAATACGCGCACTGCACCGATATGCGTGGGAGTGAATATAATGTGGATATATATTTCGAATGTGTTCAATTTTTTGTCAATTTTGCAGGTATTTTTACAGAATATAGCATGCTAACCCTATAGATGAAAGCGGTTTTCACTTTTTTTTGTGCGTGTTTTTTTTTTGCTATATAAGCATTTTATAGCACCTCTTTTACTTAATACAGTAAAATTAGATAACTTACATATGTAATCGTGTTCGCGTTTTAGGGTAATTGCTGAATAATATGCGCGGCAGCGCAGGTTATAATGAGTGCAGAAGCTAGTCACTCGAAGAATAAAAGTTGTTGCCTAATTTGATACTGCTTAAAACCAAGAATATATAACTACATTTGCTCGAGTTCTGCAGCATTAGATGGGAGAGTCGGAGATATCATTTTATACATATCCATCAAACAAAAATAGCCCATCACTAATTTAAAGACAAAGCTACATCTTATAGTACTTCCTTACATTCAACAGCACATACATCTATTGCCCCTGCACGACAACGCACAAACACATGTTGCTTGTATAACACGGGTCGTCAGGGAAAACTTTTGCATATAATTACTACCTTGGCCTGGTCTTTCCCCAAATTTCAATCCGATCGAACATATTTGATATACGATTGCTAGTGACTTCAACGTTCTCTGGGCTAAAGGCGAGTTTTCCTCCAAATTCGCTAGCGACTGCGACCGGGTAACTGCCAAGACATTAACTGTTCTCCTCCAAACACGTCGGTACTTTTATTCGCCAGCGAATATCGTACAATTCCGTGGAAAATTAATATTAGTAGAAAGATATTCATTTTAATATTGTTAAATTACCGATATCAATAAGAATATTTGCTTCTACTTTTATTGATAGAAAATAAGAGACGCGGGAAGAAGAGAAATGTTTGATAAAAAAGTTTCAACAATAAAAATGGGTAGAACATGTGGAGTGTATAGTATAGTACTATTAATATACAATACATACCTTAAACACAAACAAATTCGCAGTGAATTTAGACGCTTATTTGCTCTTGAACGAATACTGGTATATAGGAAAACAACCACATTTACAACCCATTGTGTAGGTCTCAGCGAATAATAGTAGCTACTCAGACACAGCTGCTAGCGATCAGCGAATTTAGAGCAAATCTCGCCTTTACGTTGAAGAACTCTAGCATAGTATACAGCAATGATTGATCATCCCTCATCGCAACATCCAGTAACTCCATGCCACGTCAGGTTGCTGTGATACTTCCTGCTTACCGACGATATTCTCGATACTAAGCAATGTCAAATTGGACGATCAACCTCATGCTTCTGGTGGGTACTTTTATTACTTATTATACACCATTTATATAAAAAAAGTATGACGTTCATACATAGCGTTCCCGGAATACCCCCAAGGAAATATAACTTTGACCAACGGTTTATAATAATAGTAAATTATGATCTTTTATAAAATGTATTGGCACACTCCGCATCACACGAGTTATTTGATTATTTTCAAACAATAGTTTCAGGAATTTGTAGATTCCCGAATGTGTTGCGAGGTGAGCCGACACTTTAGCGTTTGCCATTTAATTTTTATTTAAAATTAATTTCAAAATAGTTTAACAATTTTATTAGTTCGCTTGATGAATGTTTAAAAATTGAAATCTTTCGAATTGCAAAGTAGTGCAAAAACAGTAAATTACCTTATTATGAAATCCATTCAATTAACGATTCTATTATTTCTAGAGTATTCAACTTAGTTCACGATCATGAGATCAACTTTAAAGAAATATATGGTAACCGTTATATTCTTAAAGCAGCAGCTTTTTCCTCCCTTTCTCCGAACCGTTGGTGTCACTGTATTAACATTACTACAAATTTAGATGGAGAAAATACCTGCTTACCAAATGGATTCGAGGACATGTATGGCTGCCTAGGTTGGTAATTTAAGTAGGAGCTATTTGTATTTACTTATTATATTAATTCAATATGTCTAACTAACTAAACTACTATTTTTTAATTAAAATAGAATTTTACCTTTCACTATGAAATCTACTCTCCTTACTACATTCGAGATCTTTTTAATAAAAAAGTAACTAAACATGTTCTCTTTTTATGCCTTCATAAAAAAATATTTTTATTTTCTACCGACCATATAATAAATAAATACTTAGTGCTATTTTTTTGGGAATATTATAATTATGGCTTCAATTCATACAGTCGAAGCAAAATATCTAATCAACCCATCAAAAAATGTGCTTGTACAAATATTTCTTCTTTAGGAACCCATTTGGTGCTTTCCTTTCCCCATCTGTTGTGGGCGGACCATACTTATATGAGCACTGTTGATGGCTTAAACCGATCCCAAACACAACATATAAGTTATGTAGATTTAGAGCCGGTAAAATACTGATATCCAAAATTGTCACAATTTATAGGCTTTGAATTTTAGCAACTTGGAATACCACTTAGAACGGCTAAGCGCATGCAGTATAACATGTTCTTAAGAAATAACACTAACATAACGCAATATGTTACACCATCGGTAATACCCATCTTATGGTTTGAGGAGGTAAGTGTTGAAGTGATATTGTTAAAATAATTTTACCAAATTAATATACCTTGCTTGTGAAATGTTCCAAGTTCATTTCCACATCTATAAATAAATACCTACCGATAACAGCGTGAACCATTCATCAATCATTGATATCATTACTGACGCCTCCATTAGGTACGATAAAAACAAACATTAGGCAAAACATGTATATGACAAAGCTACATTAACAAACGCCTGGTGCATATTTTATGTTTTTATTTTATTTTTTACTGTTTTAAATAAATCTGCCTGAACTCTAATTATCTCAAAAACTAAAACAGATAGATATATGCATCCAAAAACGTAATAATATACAGGCTACTTCATTTAAAAAACCAATCGTTTATGGTATAGTTGGACATAATTTTATGCTGTGCAGAACTTGTACTATATCTTCTTAAGTATATGCCTTTCTACCATAGGGCATATTATAATATGATGCTAATGATAAATAATAATCATTTTAATATAAAAAGCTTTCACTACAAAAAACAGGCATATTTATCGCCTTTCAATCCACAAGAAACCCATTATTTGTTTTTCAAATTTTAGATATTTCTAACAGAACATACCTATAGGGGAAGGGTGTATAAAATGACATATGGTACATATTAAACTTGAAAAATGATAATAATCAAAAGTGCATTTTCCTACACAAAATTTAAAGGTAACATATATTAACTCTTTCTTTATCATTTAACACAAGATTCGAATAAAAAATTTGAATTTATAATTTTTGTCAAAGAAACATATTACTCGGCACAAGTCCACAAATAAATATGTATGTCTTTTTATCTACTCCAGCACATTCAACATGTGCCCACAATTGGCACGACCAGCAACACAGTCACATCTCACCATGTTTGGATTTTTTGTAAAAGTCTGTGCAATAAATAGAAGCACCGTCGTTTTCTTCGTCTGCAGAAAAAGTTCATTGTTTTTCCTGATTCAGGTTCGGTAGATTTTCAACTTACGTTCACATGGCAATAAGGTTTCAGTTGTAGGAATTGCTAGCAGAGATTCTGTGGCGGCAATACTCCAGGTTGACCATTATCATCAATTGCAGTATTTGCGGTTTGTTGGGCACTATCATCCATTACAACATTTGTGGTTTCTGATGCGTGGAACATATACTCTGCAAATACATTGGGTAAATGCCTGTTTTAGCAAACCCACTCTTGGGCAATGCACAAAGTTCCCGCAGGAGTGAGGTCCGTTAATTCTTTTTCATATTTCTATGTGGAAAGCATATACATATACAGCAGATAACTATTATGTGCCTCTCTCTGCGCTGATAAGTGCACCTACTTCTTTTTTACCCGCAGTCGCCAATACTTTTTGTGAGTCCTGTACGGTAGACAATGCAGATTCAATCTTCATGCAATCTATATTCTCCTTTTGAAGGATACGGTCTAAGATATCGAAAAGCTGAGCAACCTGAAGTTTGTTAAGTGTCTGGGTCCTTGCAGCAGATGTAGTTTCGGGTTTTAGCAATATTATATTGACATGTCTTCCCCGAACCAATCTTTTCCAGCGGCCTTTTTTTGATTATTAAAATAATGTTGAGAATCATTCTTCTCTGCTAACCGAGTTTCAAATGATCAACTAGCTGGCTTTCGAATTCTGGAGTTATAGGGTAACAACATATTTAACTTCGCTTCCGAACGACTATTCGTTCTTAAAGAAGCTGTGTGTCGTTATACCTCAACTATGTCATTTTCTTGAAATGCAAGGAAACGCAATTTTGAATCGATTACTAGTCAGGTTACCCATGTTTGAGCCTAAAATTATCTTTCACAAATTTTCTTTTAAAATTGCGATCTTTACAACACCAAATATACAACAAGGTCCTAAAATATACCTATATAGAGCGAAGGAGTTCCTCATTTCTCCACATTAATTTAATGAAATAAATATAATATTTTATCTATTTCAGGTAACGAACATATCCCAAGACTTAGTAGATGATACAATAAACAGTTTTCTAAATTGGATACTTGCCCTGGAAGTAGTCACTTGGGTTCTCGTTGGCGTTGGTGCAACGATTTTGGTTATCAGTATAATTGGCTGTCTATGCTGTAGATAAGCAAAAAACTGCATATTGTTAAATGAAATCTCTGTATATTTAATTGGTATTTTAAGGTAGTTATGTACTAATTAAAAAATTCATAGTTATAGCAAATATTAAGTAAATAAAGAGTAAGAATGCATCGCTCCCAGAAATAATTATAACAAAGCGCCTGTATAGTAGTAGTATATGTATCAAATAGTCTAAAGTGTTAGGGTCTGCCTAATATTTTTGAAAAATAGATGATAGGTACCCACTAACATTTGTATGCAAATAGTAACTGTTCCACATAATTTGCGTCAATATTATCACATGTATGTATATATACCAGTGAGAGCATTAGGGTAAGACAGTAGTGCGAGATTTTTCGATATCACCATTACTATTTGATAGTAGAAAACAACTTCCAATATAAAAATTACAGTAGCATAACATAAAATTATTTTGACATATACAATCTGAACCTAAAAAGTCACGTATTAAAGTTCTATTTCTTTAAGTGGATTACCTATAGCCAATTGTGTTCGAAATGTTTAGGAAAATCGATTTCTGCAGCGCTTTACAAAGACGAAAAATAAGTACATAGGAATATTCCCTTTACTCTCCACCTTATCCCGTATGACCTTTGAAATCGAAGCGCCCCTGTACAACCTATATTATTCATTACAATTAACCCAATTTTTGTAAATATACAGTGAACCAGAAAATTTACTTCCCCTCAAAATTTCAGAAGTTCGAAGAATTTTCAAGGCACACTATAATTATTTTTCAAGTACGAAAATAGTAATTTTTTATTAGCGATTCTTTTATTAAAAATCTGACTGCAACACTAAATTCAGAAGGTTCTGCAACGATTTTAACCAAAATTTCATTAAAACATATTTGTTAGTAATAAAGTTATGAAAGAATCATTTTTCAAACATTATTATTTACATTATTACATGAATGGCTTACAACATCTATTGACCAACTCACATCGAAACTTATTTAAAACAACAACAAAAAGTTAACGAGAGTTATTAATAAACGCCCCAATATTGCAAATAACTATTTTTTAAGGATCTAACCACAATAAAAGAAAGTTAATATTATAATACTTCTAACTAACAAATTTTGAAAAAATTAATAATACCTACTAGCTCCATTGGTTTTTTAAATAACCTCCCTTTACTTTTATTTAATGTACTTTTGTATTGCAGTATCTTTTAAAAAATGTTTCAATTGTCAATAGCAATTATTTCCTCTAAAAAATACATTTAAGTGTAACCCAAAGTAGGCTATGACGTCGAGATTAATAACATGAATTAAGTCAAATGCGGGCTTTGACACTGACAGTTGCTGCATAATTGTCTATTAACTTCATTGACAGAGTTACTGCAAACTAGACTTGACAATTGTTGAACTAAATCTGAATAAGGGATTGCATTTGTTTACTTATTTTTGTGTTGTTTTGTTTTTTTTATTTTGATATACTTTGGTCAGTAAATGTTGTAGGAACGGGATTTATAAAATTATGAACTGTAAATTACTACATGTTAACTTGCAGTGCACTATATAGTTTAAAAAATGATTCCCTCATAACTCTACTATTGATAAATATATTACAATGAAATTTTGGTTAACACTATTTTAGGATCCTCTGAATACAGTGATATAGTCTGATTTTTAATAAAAAAATCGCTAATATTTTGCTGTTTTAGAACTAAAACTAAAAATAATTGTAGTATGCCTTGAACAATTGTATGAAATTTTGGGTGGAAGTAGACTTTTTGATCTACTACATACTAAAAAAAATTGGTTTCGTTTTAATGTAAAATATCGGTTTCACGAGAGTGCTTGCATTTCAAATGGGTCACATTGTATATCATCCATTCCATTAAACAATCGACCTGAACGAACAAAACGAAAATACAACAATGCCGCAAATACCACTGAAAAAATGTAGTGCCGGGTGTTTACTTCGAAGTACTAATAGAAATAAGCGGTTTAAAGATAATGTTGTATAAATAACTAATGCTTTTGGCTAACACTGGAAACCTGAACAGATCAGTCAGTTCTGTTGGTGATTGAGCTTACAACAAGATTGCACCGTGATGCAGGGGCGTAATAGTTTAATCAAAAAAAGTGAAACCGCAACGGTATGATCATCTAAGTTTTTTTTTTTTTGAAATATAATACTAATTCACAGAATTATATCCAAATTGGTAAGAGGCTTATTCTGAATGTCAGTTTTGGCTCATGTACGTGTACGTAACGCATAAAAATGTTATGATTTGAACAAGTTTTTTTTTATTATCATTAGTCAAAGGGCAAAGCTATAAAATTAAGAGGGATAAAAATAAAAACAATAAATTTATGCAACCAAATCTATTCCTTCATACATATTAGATGATTTACAGCTCCCGGACAGGTATCCTATTACTAAAAAGTTCGCACTGTCCTATGATGCAATTAGTGATTTATTGCAATTGCATATGCTGTGGAGGAGTGCAATGAATAAATAAAGAACAGAAAACCAGAAAATGCAGTTTCATAATTGTTCTCAAAGGCGAAAATGAACACTACATTAAAAATGTCTAGCAGCAAAATTTACTTGCAAACAGTAAAACATCGAAAGGCTTGAAGTAATTTGGATCATCACGTTTAGTAGTAACAGTAACCGAAGACAAACAAAATCATCCATTAAATAACTTGAAAATAACGTTAAAAACAATTAAATACAGAAGAGAGTAGCGAAATCCTTCATTTCGCAAAATATAGGTAAGCATCAAGTCAATATTAGGATCTTTTCAGTAATAGAACTTTGTGGAGAAATTTTTAGAAACCATCAAATATATGATTCGACCTTTATTATAAAAGATTCAGGCAAATTTCTTTCAAATAAACTTCTGAGAAAATTCTTAAGCCAGTGCGGAGTTGTAATTAATTTCAAACGTTCGCAACTTTTCCAAATTTGAGAATAAATAAATAGGATCATTAATCTATATGGTTTACAGAAGCATTAAAGTGGCGGAACATGCCTAAAAAAGATAATATAACTCGATTGGAAATATATGTATTTCGCCCAAGCCTAACTCAAGTTTAACATAAATAACGAATATTGATATTGAAGTTGTTTTTAGTTATTCACTACTATGTGTTTGCCAACATAGTGGAATTATTTCACGAATCATATAAATGCAGTTACCGCTAAAAATTTACTAAAATTTCTAAATTTCTAGTACTCCTACACAAATGTTGAACAAATAATCACAATGATCAGTACAGGTAAGTACATGCAGATGTTATTCCTCAAAATCAGCAAAAGGAATTTTAAACACCAGAGAAAAAATGATGATTCTCTACGTAGGCGTGGGAGATGACTTTTTCGGATAGATTATTTCAAAAATTACATGATTGTAATCTCATATTATAACTTCATCTTAAATTGCCCGTGTGGTATTCATAATTTATGTTGAGCTTTCTTATTGCTAGTATTTTTTAGAGACTTTAATGAAAACTTGTCAGTTATAATTGTGAAAATATAATGGTGCAATTCATCTTTAGAAATCCACAAACATATTCGCAGTTACATGTTTTTAAAGAGAAAGAAAAGGTATTTAATTTTTTCCATGAAATAAATTTCCGTTGTAGATAATAATCTACAACGTAATACCACATATATGTATATAATGAATGCAATTCAGTTGGAACTCCACGATAAGACAACGGAAAATTTGATGAGGTTTTTTTCGATATTGGTCGATAAAGAAATGGAAAATCAAATTAGTTTTAATTTCAGAGAATGCAAAAGTTCGATTAACCTAGATTGATTTTAATAATAAGTATACGTACAGTATACCATTGGGAGAGAGGGCGCAATACGGATTAACTATTTTACGATGAAACCTATAATTCGCTTGTTCATTTGAGCATACGTAAAACGATATCTATTATCTATTATATTCCTGTATGGAATAGTATTCCGTAACCTTCAATGTAAATATAAAGGAATTGGGATACTCGTATGGAATGTTATTCCCTTAGATTCCAGTAAAATTTTTAAGATTACTTTGGAGCAGAGACAAATAATCATATGTATTGTAATGTTACAAAGTAATATCAATGAGGGTAGCTATCACCAGCGTTATATCGTCTCATCTAACAATTTTTCATCTACCGAAAGAGTGTCTAGGGACATTCCCGACCCTCGATTTCTGAAAAATTAAGAATTTCGTAAAATTTCAAAAATTTCCCAAATTTCATACCGTTAAAATATTACAAATTTGGCGCCCAACGTGGGGCTATAGTACAGAGTGTCCAAACACTTGGCGTGTGGTACGAGCCTGTGTCGAAAAAGTGTCCATCACTTGGCGGGTTGTGTTGCGATTGCACCACGACAGTTTCCATAGCACTTGGCAGGTGACACCGGGGCACAAGAGTATCACAAAAGCGTCCATGGTGGCCTGTTAAACTACACTGGAAGGCGCGACTCTAAATGTCACGACAGCGTCTGTGGGAACAAAAGGAAACAAAAATAAAAAACTGAATTTGTAAAGTTTTAACGGTATGAAATTTGGGAAATTTTTGAAATTTTTCGAAATTCATCCAAATTCTTAATTTTTCAGAAATTGAGGGTCGTGAATCCGGGAATGTCCCTAGACACTTTCGGCAGATGAAAAATTGTTAGACGAGACGTGAATATAGCGCTGCTGACAGCTAACCTAGTTGATGTTATTTTGTAACATTACAATATACAGGGTGTCAAATCGACTCGGCACTGTTGCTAACTTTGTTATTAGTGGAGCTATGAAGTTGATTGAATTAGCAAAGAAGCGTAATTTTTAGAGCTGATTACGATAGCCAACATAAAAAAAACTAATTGAATATCGCTATTTCGAGATATTAACCAAAATACATATTTTTTTAATGGAACACTGTACTATTGCATTTTAAATAAAAGAGAAATTAATTCTCGACAAAAATTATTCTCAAAGTACTTAAGATAAAGTACACTGCCATTCAGAGAAGTTCGGTCGGTTAGTAAAAAACATGAAAAGGTTACAGAAACAAACGAAATTAAAAACAAAATGCAATTTTATTGTATGTACAGGTAAAAAAGACAAAAATAAATAAATAAAAAATTATTCTGGCCTAATATAACATACTGAACATTTTTTTTCATCGAAAAAACCTCCTTTGTTGTTAATCACCGCTCGAACTATTCTAGGCATTCTTTCGATAAGTTTTGTTAAAACGGATTGTGGAATATTAATCCATTCATGTTGCAGAATATTCCGTAAATGTTCTTGTGAAGTTGGGCATATTTGTCGGATCCGCCTGTCCAGTTCATCCCACAATAACAATAAATCTAGGCTTTGTGGGGGCCATGTCATTACTTTCAGGGTGTGCTGTTCTCCTTGCTCCTTTAGATAGTTCTTACACACTAACGCAGTGTGTTTTGGGTCGTCGTTATGCATGAATGTAAAGTTACGGCCTATTATACGCAATCCTGACGACACTGCATGGTTCTGGAGTATTGCAAAATAATTTCCCTTCCTCATTACACCCTGCACTCTGCATAAATCTCCCGTCCCAGCAAAGGAGAAACATCCCGACACTAACACAGAATTACGCCCTTGCTTCATTGTTGGCACAATGCAGTCCGGGATAATTTTTTCGGTTTTAGATCTTCGGGCATAAACTCGACGTAATAAGGGTTTTCGAATGGCAATGCGCCCATGACGGTCCGCTTGTTGAAGTCGACGTTTTACCGTACTCGCCGAAACTTGTTCTTCACGACCTTCTTCAAACAGCGTAATAAAGCGTGAACATTTTTCTACACTGGTAGGCTTGCCACGTGCCATTTTGAAGTCAATTTTGATGCACACCAACACACGTTTAACAGTAAAATGAAGCAAATTTTTATCTTTACGCCTGTGATAAATAAACTAGAGTGATACTGCGGTATATTTCCTAAATGTATTGTTCGTTAATAATCCCCAAACGACCCGTTTCAAAAGATCGGTACTTCCGAGAAATTCTTGGAATGATAATAAAAGGGACTTTATTGTGGTTGTTGCAATATTTCTACTTTACATAATAATTTATGGCTTTAATCCCTTAGAAAAGAGTGTATGCTTAATATTTTTCTAATTTTACGTATTAATAATTGTATACAGAGTGATATAATAGATTTTTATTGTATGACCGAACTTCACTGAACGGCAATGTACATATTAACAATTTTGTAATATTCGTGACTCTTTAATAAACCATTTATTTAACACTGTAGAATTACAGTAGATGTTCAAAAATGCCTCCATTTTCTTGAATGCACATTAAAGTTCTTGTATAAATAGCATGTTCTAATTCAACTTCATCGTATCTTCTTTCGTAAATTTTATTTTTTACGTTGGCCCAAAAGAAAAACATCTAAAGGCAAGTCTAGTGATCAAGGTGATCAATTTATAGGACCATTTATCCCCATCCAGCGGTTTTCAAAAATTTTTGCGCCATTACGCATTTACTTCCCAGAAATTATAAGCTGGGGTTCCATCTTGTTGAAAGTAAATGGTTTGGCGATCTCCTAAATTGACTTCATAGAGGTACTTTTCTACTTCTATCATTAAGTTCATATATCTTCCTCCAGTAGGCGATCCATAATAAAACAAAGAACCAACTACTTTACCACCAATCAAGCCACACCATACATTTAAACAAAACTTTGTTTGCGGACGTGATGTGTAAGTTAACAGTAAATTTTCTCGAGATCAGTAATGCATGCTTTGACGGCTAAATATTCCAGAATTGGAAAAATTTGATTCGTCTCTACAAATTATATTTCTTAAAAGGTCAGGATTTTCTCTACAAGAAACAACTACCCAACGACAAAAAATCAGGCGTCTACCCTCATCTCCAGGTAATAAAGTTCGCATTAGATATTTATTCGCAATAGATTTATGTTTTTTTAATATCCTAGAAATCACTGTCGAAAATAAGGTACAATTACTTGCCAAATCTCTAATAGAATTATTTGGAAATGCTTCAAAATAAACTGATGCATTTGATTCAACATTTTCACTAATGATAAATCTCTTCCTAGTTCAAACCATTCAAAATGATAACTTTCCATTTGAAAAATTTTCGAGTTTTGCGAAGCTGAAAAGAATTTGCTACCTATATTTTGAGATTCGTTACTAATGCAAATTAAGCCTGGACTTAGAACTGGATAAAGTGCTTAGGTACTTAGTTAGAAGCGTACGTTTTCCAGGTGAACGAAAACGTCTAACAAAATCCCGAACAATTCTCGAAAAGCAATTGTTGAATCTGTGTTCATTTCCAAATAATGACAATGACAATATTATCAGAGTCCGCAGACAGCAAAAGTTTTCTGGTTACACGATCAATAAAAAATATCCTATTATTTTAGATGTTAAGCACAGAATAACCAGGTTATTATTTGAATCAGAATATCGAAGACTCCTTCACGCTGATCCGCAACTCTTACTTTCCGCAATCTCAAGCAGAAAATGTATTCGTTGTCTCAGGTTCCATACATTCTCAGTCCAGCCTGTAGTGGGAAACTTACCCCGCGAAAGTGCAATGCCTATCAACGCTGCAATTAAAGCGAAATTCGTGAAGTGCAGCAAAGAGGAAATACAACGACAGTCCACCCTCCCTCTAGTTCACATAATTTTAAAAGTTTGCTACTTTTTTTAAAAAGTAAAAAAAAAACTATTTTGGCACAAATAGAAGCAATCCTTAAGTCGCTCATTATGTCCCTTGTCTTCCGATCTTAACGATTTTCATTCCATCTTTCCTCCACACTTCCTCATTGAAAAATCGTTGGTGAGATGTCCATTTAATCGAAGAGAAAATCAGTAGACTCACAAGAATCCAGTTGATACAGCAAGCCTGTAAACAGAGATGGAGCCAGGAGTACGTTTCGGAAGTTCAGCAGCGTGTTCGTTGTAAGCAAGCCCAGAGAGATTTAGACGAAGGAACTCTAGTTCTTAGCAAGGATGTACAATAGCTGGAAAATGTTGTATAGTTCAGCTGCATCCGGCATGGTCGAGTAGTTTTTAAACGCACAAGAACCGGGGTTCCTTTTGTAGAAATGAGATGGGTGAGTTATATTTAAAAGTGAACGGAGCCTTTCTAGGTAGAGGGCATCTTGAGTTTCTAATACCTTTTACTATTTTTATTATGTTTTAATACGTTTTTTATTTAAATGCTTTCCTTCATGTGTAACTAAATCTAGTGTGGTGATCGTATTGTAACTGATTCATGCATATAATTGGATTCAATAATAAGACAAATAAAAACAATACAATATAACAAGCTAGTCTACCCTAAACATAACTCTATTCTGAGAATAATGTGTGGATGAATGTTTATGTAAATCATTTGTTAATAACTGGAAAGATAAAATAAAGGAAACTATCACATTTTTAAAAGTGGAATTTGAAGAAAGAGAAATGGAAGAGCTGAAACATTTTCTAGGTATGACGCTCACTTGAAAAAGCAATTCAATAAGCTTAAACAAAAAGGATCTACAAAACCTTGATACAGAGCAATATAAAGGCATGTGGAAAGTGGATTCCAAACCAATTTTGAAAATTAATAACATTTAATACCATATCAAAGTTTAATCGGTAGTCGAATGTATCTATCTACTAACACAAGACTAGGATATGGCATAAATAGTACTAAGATGGCTACAGCAAACCATCAAAATAGATTGATTATGCCGCAAAAAGAAAACACTAATAAATGTCTACCCTGATGCAGACTGAGCGGCAGATGGGAAAGACAGGAAAAGTGCTAGTGTCGTACTATAAAAAAAGAATTGTGTTGTGTGTGCTACTGTGTAGCACTATCAACCGCAGAATCTGAATATGTTGATACGACTGCTGGGCGCACGAAATTGAAAACGTGAAAGATGCTTTAAGTGAATTCAATGTAAATGATGATGCTGTACCGCAACATTAATGTTGCACGTTTATTAATAGCTTTGAAAACTTCAAACGAGGAAACGTAATTTCTCTTGAATATGTCAACTCTATCAATAATGTTACAGATATGGATACCAAAGCCAATCAAAAGATTTATTTCGTAAATTTAAATCAAATATGCAATGAACTTTGAATCAAGTCGAAGTGTTAAACGCATTTATTGAATTTGTATATGTAAGGATTTTGTTTATTATAATGCCTCTGTAATGTATTGTTGGTTATTAAAGTTGCTTGTTTTGTCCTATTTGTTTTACAATGAAATAATACACAAAAGTCTAAAATCAACAAATCCAAGTTAAACATTCCAAGATTATACATTCGGCATTCGAGTGATAATGATAACTGTACACTTGTACAAAAAACGAACGCTAATTCACAGGAATTGGCATACATTTCCAGTCACCTATTTTAAATAAAACATCATTTTCATTTGTATTGCAAATTAATTTCCTATTAAAAACAAGTTAATCTCTGCAGGTGTTTAACCTTGAATATTCGCAAATTTTCTTAATGAAGATTCTTTATTTACCTTTAGTGGGTCAGAGATTAATTTTTTTCTCTAACCTTCTATGTAGTACTAAATACTACTATCATCTGCTATCAACCACAACATATAAACACGTGTCATAACTTTCACAATCAATTTAGCATACAATTCTATTCAGCAGAATTTTGGTGATATGATTAACGAAGTAACATAAAACGTTATATCGGTATTCGTACCACAAGGAAATTTAGTGCCACAAAGATATATTTAAATAAAATAACGATATATAAACGATGCATCTTCCTTTACTGCCAGTTTACATAGTGGTCGACGTTTTATTACAGCGGTAAGCACAGTAATTCTACACCTATCACGTTTTTATTTATATTTGGCAGTTATATAATGCGTTAGTGTTTTTCAAGTATCGCTGTTAGTTATTCACACATTATTTTCTAATTAATATTTATTTTTTTAGAAATATGTAGTAGTCTTCCATATATAGTTTTAATTATATGCAAAGTTTTTGGAAATCAACATTATCTTACTATAAACTGTTATTTGTTTTCAGCATAAACTGCAGTTAACCATTCAGAATGAAAAAAATTCTCCTTATATCAATGCTATTCGCATATGCATATTGTAAAGTATTTAACAATTGTGAACTGGCGAAGAACTTATTGAACTATGGCTTACCGAAAGATCAGATAGGAACTTGGGTGTGCATAGCTTTCAAGGAATCCAGCTATAGAACAAACGTAATTAACTACAGTTCGAATTGTTATGGATTATTCCAAATTAGTGAACAATACTGGTGTTCTCCTGGCGGAAATGCTTGTGGACTGCCATGTTCGAATTTATTGGATGACAATATATACGACGACGTACAATGTGTCAAAACCATCTATGCAGAATTTCAACGGATTAGAGGCAACGGATTCTTAGCATGGGATACGTACCCCGCTTGCAAAGACTACAACACAGCCAACAGTTATATTAGTAACTGCCATTTATAAAACATAAACATTCATGTATCCTACATTACTACAAATATCGCTTACTCATACATTTCTTGTAGTCGTTATAATAGCCTCTCTGTCACGTTTGTAAAATTTCGTAGATATAGTAAATAAAACTTTTTGCAATAAATACTCAAGGGATAAAAGTTGATACCATGTAAGAGTTGAGAACTTTTCACTGCTGGTAACAACAAAATAATTGTGTTGAGTTGAAGTAGTTCGAGTAGCGCATTATTATACGATACCATTATTCGAAATTACTTGGATATTGAAAAAATAAGTAAGTAAATGTGATTTTGACCATAGTAAGTAACTTTTTGAATTTATATTTAATCCTTGTTAAAGCCCAAGAAATATTTTACTTAATATGTATTTAATGAACGTAATATAAAAATAATGCTTCCAAGTTAGAATTAATTCACTTTAGCAACACCATTCATAACCTTAAGGTTACAGTTTGTACTTTTTTTAATAAAGTAGACCAGAGTGGCTGATCAAAAACAGCCTTGGTTATTTGTCCCAACTCTTCCATGCGATACAGTATTTTTCATTCATCGCTCTGGTATAGTATAGTGCTAAAATAAATGTATTACTTTTTAACATACAGTAATGAAACAAGATACATATAATACATTCATTCTATCGCAGGCCAACCAAGAAAACGCTGCACGCATACATAAACAAAAATATTCGATTACAACCGTTTTTTGGAATATAACGAAATTCTTGATAAAGGAATTAGAGAATTTATTTCAAATAATTATAACTAAATAGAAAACATAAACAGAAGTCAATATAAGAAGTTTTTGTTTGTTTATTTATTCTGTTTATAATTATTTTGAATGAATTTTCAATACGCCTATTTCGCCTTTCCGATTGTAACTATTACAATAGAAACGTTTTCCTCTGGTTTTAATATAATAATGTAATTATGATACTAGTGCATCATAATTTAAGTAGAAGTGAGTACATGGGAAAATTTTATTGCTTTCCTGTGCAATATTTACAAGATATTAAACACCTAAGATAAAAATACTTGCAAACTATATTTGTAATAATCTTTGAATTTTGATCGTGGTATGAGTGTGTCTTAACTCTCCCTTATTTCGCTTAGCTTTCCCTAGACGTGCGAAACTTAGGGACTAAATGTTCCGTACCATTAAAAATAAATACTATAACATTAACGTTGGAATCCTAGCGCCGTATTTTTACAATATCATTAGGTACCAACAATTATTAATGACCGACTGTTGTGATAAGTGATAACATTTATTTAGGTTGGAAAGTGTTCCGAGTTGGTAGAATTAATATTTCAGCTCATTTTAATTTCGAGGCGGAGCAGTGTTGGTGACTTCTTCCCTCCGGATTTGGTCTTCATCCTCACCTTACATATTGCGTAAGACAGGTTTTTGTTAAAAAAAAAAACAGTCCATTAAACAGCTTGCGTTGCGAGAAATCAAATCCACTAAGTCAAACCAAAATTATTATAGATTCTCATTCATTTCAAATTCAGACAAACATACTGTAGTTCGAATGTTAAAAAATCGTTATGAAAACCAGCATAATTTCAATGTATCTGACATGACCGTACCAGGACATAAGCAAGTCGATTATATTATCTGAAAATTTTGCCCTCCTACCATCTACACAATAGGCACAATTCTACAATTCCAAAAGAATTGGAGACCTGAATTTTGTATGTAAAAACTAAACGCAATTAAAATACATTCATTTATATTAAAAATATAAACTAATTAATACTATAACAGCTTATACCAACATATTACAGTTACTCACTTTAAATACTAATTGTATTTGCCAATAATAACCTACAAAGCTGCAAACACATGGGAATTCCAATGCAGTTTATAGGGCTAAACATGAGAAATACAAAATAATTTATTCGCAAACGTCGTGTAACATTTTTGGAGTTACATAAAGCTCTAACAGTTGTAACAGAGTTTTGTGATGAACTAAATTCTAAAGCTAACGCAGGAAACTGCCAGATATTGCACGAGCACAAAATTGAATGAAATTATTGCTTTGAGTTAATGATGCACTGTTGCACATTCTAAATGTTTACACGGCCTTTAACATGTTTCACTCGATCTTATTTCTAAGCGTACTAGTATTTAACGAGGGCACCAATGTCTAGATCAATGTTGATAAGAATTTATATTAGATCTAAATGTCAAATGATGATAAAGCAGGATTGTAAGTTTTAGATCTCGTTAACACGTCAATAGAGTTTGATACGGTAGCGAAGCGTGATGACGTAAACGGGAGGGCGAGGACCGTTACTGGTTTGAACGAAAGCTGCTTAAATATATTTCGGTTTTTTTCATTACGTAATGTTTTATTCAGTTACAGTTATTTAATAATTACAATCCCGAATAATAATTATTATTCGGTAAGGGACTCTCAATTTTTATATTTATTGCACATTATGCGTTTAATAGAATCGGCAAATATTATATGACAGATTCCATCTAGCCATATGAATAGAATAAAGACAAGAAAATAATACCGATGGGCTAAAAATTTTAAAACGGACCCATGTTTGTAGCCAGATCGACTGTGAGTACTATTCTGACGTCTGTCCAATTTTCGGAGAAATTCGTCGAGTAATGTTGTTTTGAGAGCTGTTGAAGGCAAAGAAGAATGCCGATCAGTGATTCGATTTCTTTCTTTGGATGAGAAGACGTGTGTGGAAATATGAAGTTGGGTACAGTTTATAAAAACTATACGCCTTCGATGACCACCATAAGACACTGGTTTAATTAAAGCGTGGCTTTAATCAGGGGTAACTACGTCGCCCCACTGGGGTGGTCACGAACAATATGATCAATAATTAGAGTGGGCAAATTCGGGTACGCACCATAGGGATAGCTAACGAATGGACTCTTGTATGCGAAGGGAGTCAGTATGCAGAGATATATTATCGCGAACGGTGCCGTTCCGGTGCTAGATACAAAGGGTTTTTAAGATGGTTTTTGTAGCTTATGAACCGATTTCGATAAATTATCTCTATGTTACTGAATGAACACGGCAAAAAAACTCACTGTCTTAAGCGTCTTCCGTGACTTGAAATACTGGAAAAGCGAGATTAAATATTTTTAACATAAGATGCCTTTCCAAAGTTATTTCTAAAACGCGTCCGCCGTGAGGGAAATATGTTCTTGTATAAAGAAAACGATCGCTCTACATCTAGTGATGTTATATTGGCATAATTAAAAAAATATTTGAAACAACTTAACGCATCTGTAGATGAACTTTCGTAAATTTGTCTAAGTGTCGCAAAATCTGAATCTTTGTCTAAAACACTTTCAAACTTAATTAGAACACACTCATTTTTTGCGTCTTCTACCGAAGAAAGCTGTGCGTGTACATCTTTCACAATTTGCAGTGATTCCTCTAACGACAGTGAAGAATTTTGTAATTTTTCTATTGCGATGTAATTGTTTTGAATTGTTTGTAAATCACTTTTAAACTAACTATCTTCAAATGTTTTCTGACTTGTTCTGATAACTGCACATTCTTTCGGATTGAATAATAGGACCACCTTCTTTATACTCTCAAAATATTTATGATAGTAAAATGCCGCTTGTAACCATGTTCCCCAACATGTAAGGATCGGTCGTGGTGATTCAGGGGTATATGAACACAGTCTGTGAAATTCGCGAATACGTTTTGGGGACTTCAGAAACACTGTTTTGGTACTCGCAATTAGCGCATCCACCTGTGGATAACATCTAGGAATTGTCTCTGCCACAAGATGTAGAGCATTAATTTTACATGTAATACGTAAAAAGTTACCAGACTGTTCCTTAAGAGACCGGCCTACAGAAAGCATGGTTGTGGCACCATCTGTCACAAACATTAGACTTGATCTCTGGATACTTCCAATTTTTCCAATGTGCTTAACACCACTTTTGAAATTACTTGGGCAGTACATTCTTCTATTCGTCAAGAAGCTAATAAAATTGAAGATGACGATTGACGTGGTTCCATTTTGCGCACCATAACCTTAAGATCTTTTTTTGCAATCAGTTGTTTCATCCACACACAAGCACACTTTTTTATTTTCAGTTCAGCCTTAATTTTATTTTCTAAATGTACACGCACAGATGGTAAATAATTTCGTAACATGGTCCTGCTCGGTAATGTAATATTGCCGTATTTGTTCCAAAATGAAATAAATGAATCGTTGTTTAAGAAAGTAAATGCCGAAAGTAAACTGAATCATCATTGTACATAGATCAAATAAGAATTGTCCGTATTTTGCGGCGACACCGGTTTTGATATTATTATGGTTTGCACTTTGCACAGGCCGTTTACAATGTGAAATCGCATGATAGCTTCCAAACATTGTTCGGACATGGACATGTTTCAGCAATACGAGTGGGATTCTGCGGCATTATCACTACGCACCAGAAAGCAAAGATCAGTCGGCAAAATGGGTTTTGCCAGTGTGCGTACGCCAAAGAAGGCACACCAAAGACGATTCCATCGACGGAAAAGATATGGCAAGGATTTCTTAAGATTCGCAAGGCATAATCTTAATTGATTATTTAGCGAAGTGAAGGACAATCACGGGATAGTACTATGTCGATTTATTGGACCAATTCGACCTTGAACTAAAAAAAATCTCTACCATCATGATAACTCCCCGACTCGCTCATTGGCAACTGCGGCAGCGAACCTAATCCAGTTACGGAACGAATTAGTGCCCCATCTACTGTATTCGCCAGTATTCGGCGCGAGGTGCGAGGAGAAACACATGCAGCGTTTCGCTACGTTATTTACGAAAAATTATCTAGTGCTTGCTTATCTTACACTTGAGTATAACTTTATAAACATTCATAAAATATTCATTTTTTTCATTTCCTACAAGAAATTCGAAGTGCAAGTAAATAGCGCATTTTAAAAACCATATAAATTCAGTTTCCTACATTATTATTGTTCCTAAGTGTTATGTTCTTGTCTAATTGTTATATGTACATTCCGCGGCCCTCTTGTGTGTTTTAGTAAGTCACCAAGATAGGCCCCTTGGTGTGAAGGGTGTCCTTGTTTACATCCTTTTCCTTTGTTTTTACTTACCAGTTGTTCACTGTTATTTTTTACTATGGATTCATTTTGTGGTATCTGTAGGAAAGATATTATTCCTGATAAGGAAATTGCCTGCGATTTATGCAGAAATTACTTACATACCACATGCGCTGGTCTCACGAGAATTGAAGTTCAATGTCTCAAGAGTAAAGATAGAAAATTGTCTTATTATTGCTCGGACTGCTCAGACTTCAAGTTGCAACTAAAAAATCTTCACTCGCTTAAATCCTTGGTTGAAGAACTTAAAACTGAGGTTGATGTGTTAAAAAGTAAGGTGTTACCTAAGCAGTGTGCTGATGAGATCGAGATGGAGACGGTAGTTCAAGAATTCATGGATCGGGAAAATAGGAAGAATAACATCATTCTTTTTAATATCCCTGAAGAAGTTGATGGTGATGGGGATAACCAAGTGGCGGCGGATAGGAATACTGTGCGGAGTATATTGAGTGTTCTGAGTGTACCACTAGATGATCCTAAACCTATTAGATTAGGAAAATTCGATCCCTCCAAATCAGACAGAAAACGACCGATTAAATTATCACTCGCTGATAATACACAAGTTAGTAAAGCCATGCGCAATTATAAAAAATTGAAGTCTTCTAATGAATTTAGAATGGTGGGTCTGTCTAAGGATAAGACTCCCTATCAGGTAAATTTCTATCGTGGGGTGAGACAAGAATTTCTCAGACGTAAGGACGCTGGTGAGAAGAATATTATTATTAAATATGTAAATGATGTCCCGAAAATTATACAGTTGAGGAAATCTTTAAATTGATTACGTCCAACAGTAGTGATGTTATGCGTATCCGCTATCAAAACGTGCGTGGTTTACGCTCTAAAATTAATAGCATTTATTCTACTCAGTGTAATATTGACGCGGATATTGTGCTGTTTACAGAAACTTGGCTTAGTGGGGATATTAGCAGCAGTGAACTCTTTGACTCTTCATATGTGGTGCATAGAAGTGATAGAAGATTTGGTTTGGTTGGCCGGTCTGTTGGTGGCGGTGTTCTCTCAGCCTTTACTGACACAATCGATGTAACTGCGGTTGATGTCTCTGCCCTTTCAAGATTGGCCCCTTTAATTGACTTAGTGCTATGCAGGTGTCAGATTGCTCATCTCTCGGTGTACATCGCTAACCTTTACATACCGCCAGATGTTGATCTTGGTTACTATGAAACATTTCTTGATGCCCTAGGAATTATGCTATTGGGCAAGTTATGTATTATAATTGGTGATTTTAACGCTCCTAACTTTAGTTTGGATATCTCTGGCGATGGAAAAACTGCCGCGATTACTTATTTTGTGGAAGCATTAGACCTGCGACAAGTAAATTTAGTACTAAATTCCAATGGTAAAATGCTTGATCTTGTTTTTACGAACATGCCTGTATTGCTGCAAACTATCCGTGACGTAGTCCCGTTTGTTTCTGAAGATTTACATCATCCTGCTCTAGAAATAATGATGCATTATGATACTGTGCAAAGACCTATCAATTTTCCATCTAACAATAATTTACGCTACAATTTTCGTCGTGTGGATATGGCGAAGCTGAATTCGGAAATAGCAGCTATTGAGTGGAATTTCTTATCCTGTTATAGCGATGTGGATCTAGCGGTACATGCGTTTTATAGCACTTTATATAAAGTCTTCGATCAGTGTGTGCCTAGGGTCAGGTCGGGTGGACGTAAATATCCTGTGTGGTTTGATAACAGCATCAGGCAATTACTTGGAATAAAAGAATTATATTTTAAGAGATGGAAATCAACCAAATCTGAGTCCTATCTCAATGAATTTAAAAGATTGCGTAGGGTTCTTAAAACCAAAATTGAAAGTGCATACATTATTTATCAAGAACGCATTCAATCGGAAATTGTCAGCAATCCTAAGACCTTTTGGGCATTTGTAAATAATAGGAGATCGACATCTAGAATTCCGGGTCACATGTACTACAATCAGGAGGAGTTGTTGCAGCCTGCGCATGTGGTTGAGGCATTTGCCCTGCATTTCTCTGGAGTTTTTCACACTACAACAACCACTAGTTTGGTTGCACCTTCCTTCTATCCGTCTTTCAACATTCACTCGGTTACGGAAAGTGATGTATTGTGCAGTGCTGTAAGGATCAAAGCTGACTTAACGTCTGGTGACGATGGTATACCGGGAGTTGTCGTAAGGAACTGTGCTTCACTACTTGCTCGTCCACTTACAGTGCTGTTTAACTTATGTATTAAGTCGTCAACGTTTCCCAATTTATGGAAGATCACCAAAGTAATCCCTGTTTTCAAGAGAAAAGGGGACTGTAAAAACATATGTGACTATAGACCGATAAGTATATTATCAAATTTTGCAAAAGTATTTGAACAAATATTATACAATGGAATCTATGTTAATGTTAGACCATACTTGTCGGTTCACCAGCATGGATTTATGTCAGGTCGATCAACTACAACGAATCTTCTCAACATTACTCAGTATATTTCTTCAGCACTGGACCAACGTAAACAAGTTGACGTCATTTATACTGATTTTACTAAAGCTTTTGATACTATAGATCATAATCTTCTTCTAACAAAGCTAGATGCCATTGGATTTTCTCCGGCGCTCCTCAGAATCATATCTTCCTATCTCACTAATAGAGTGGGTTACGTGTTTTACAACGGATTTACATCGGCTACATTCAATATATCCTCTGGTGTGCCACAAGGTTCTAATCTTGGGCCACTGCTTTTTAATATATTTGTAAATGATCTGCTTAGCAGACTGCATTGTGAACTTTTGGCGTATGCAGATGACTTAAAAATTTATAACGTAATTACCAATACTGTTGATTGTATTAACTTACAAACCAACATTAATATTATTGATGAGTGGTGTACTCTAAACAAGATATCTTTAAACATAAACAAATGTTCAGTTGTTTCCTACACTAAATCCACTAATCCTGCTTTGTTTCAATATACGGTTGGATCTCAAATAATCTCCAGAAGGGATGGGGTGAATGATCTGGGTGTGCGTTTTGATTCTCGTCTAAACTTTTCTGACCATATTTCTGAAATATGTTTATCAGCTTCTCGATCGCTTGGGTTTGTTATAAGATCTTGTCGCAACTTTAATAATCTCCTAGCAATTAAAACTCTTTATTTCTCTCTGGTTCAGAGCAAACTGGAATATGCCTCTTTGGTTTGGTATCCTCATTACACGTATCAACAACTCAAGATCGAGAAGGTTCAAAAAAGATTTCTAAAATATTTAACATTTAGAGTATCTGGCACTTATCCTGAGCGAGGTTCTGACTATGAAACTCTCTTATCGCAACATGATTTTATGTCACTTTCTGATAGACGTAAGAGATATAGTGCTATGTTTTTGCTAAAGTTACTTAATAGTAGAATCGATACACCATGCCTACTCTCGCAATTTAATTTCAATGTACCTTTACGTAACACTCGCTCATGTACTTTGTTAAGTGTTCCTAGAGCCCGGACAAACATGTTACTTGGATCGCCTGTGTATCACATGTCGAGAAATTTTAACGATTGCTGCAATGATTTTTTAAACGCCTAGCTAATCACCGTTTCTGGTATTAATGTAATCCTTGAGCTATGTTTATATTTGGTTTATTCTATCTGGACTAGTTGTTTAACCTAATTAGCACCTTATCTTGTTTTTTTTTTTTGTTTTGTTGTATTTATTTTGTCCTGTAAATGGTATTAACTGTTGGACAGTAAAGACTATTATTATTATTATTATTATTATTATTATTATCTAGGTGGCCGTAGAGTTGGAACATCACTGAATTAAGTGTATAAATCTGCAAGGAAATTATTTCGAGAAATGAATTGACCAAATGTAAAACAATTGCGTTGCCTTCCTTAACACAGGTAATGTGTAATTAAGTAATTTGATTTTTTTCCTAGTAGTCATTTCAATAACAACAGGGATTGATACTCCTAGTAAATCTTGACTTTATTGAAGCAACTATTTAACAGCAACTACGATGTTTCAATAATTTAAAGCTTCATCAGAAGCTAAACCGTTCGTTGCTGAAAAATTAAACTCGTCAAACAAGTGCAAAGCTGTCGCATCTTTGTAGACGACTTAAATATATGCTTGTGAACCGTTTTGTTTAGCGAGAACTCTCACAGTAAACAGCTAAATGACACACATTGGAGAATCCTATAAATACTATTTCAGATCCTTTTCCTACTAGTTGGGTTGCAATTTTATCGCCAACTATGCCCTTGCATATGCAATGCAGCATACAGTGATCATTCGAATTAATTCGATAAGGAGAGTCACTATTATATATAAACGATTGATATATTCAAACATAAATATAACCTAATCTGCCTAATCTGAGTCACTATCACTGCCTACTACGTTTCAACTCGGTCTTAATATTACCCAAGGATCACATTTCATACAAAACTTTATTGCTGAAACACATTCGTGCAATTCCAAAACAATGCATGCGCCAACTCTACGTATACGTACTAATTGAATATAGACGCTTGGAGTTTACAAACTTCTCCCCATCTGTTAAAATTAAAATTACTAATTCCAAACATTGTGGATCGACGTGTTTGAACACCTTTGTTATACTTTAAACACTAACTAAAACTCTTAATTATACCTACTAATTTTGAGGTTGTGAATGCACCTTCAAGATTAGTATGATTAGCGCATGGTTAGCGTTATTTGACTGCTTGCGCTGAGGTACATATGTACATTCAGACAACAGCGATGTCCTACCGACGCCTATCATGACACTCATAGACATTCCCGTAAAAACAGTGTTAGTTCCTTTTAAATCGCTTGTGACTTTTGGCTAAAGATGAGATAAAAAAATCAATATATTTCGGGGATGTCCAGTTTCAAAGTTAGCTATGTGCTATATGGCTATAGATTATAATTATATCTTGCCTTTATTATATATTTGTTTGGGTTACATATATGTTAGCATTGTTAATTTCTACACTGCCTACTACTAGTAACGAACGTTTCAATCCAGATGAAAATTGTCACGCTTTTCCCTTGGATGATGAGGTAAGCTGATTTTATAATAATAATAATAATATATGAATTGCGGTTATTCAAAAAGTGGGACAAAGCAATTAAACATGTATACATAATGGGAAGAAAGAGATGCAATTATCGGGTGTGTGAATAGCATTTCTCTGAATATGCTAAATTTGCAGCATTTCATAACCGAACTAGTTGAAAGAAAACTGGTATATCATCTCTATTTCTATCAAGCAATTTAGAAATGTCTTTCCGAACACAGAATGCATAAAGTGTTGAAATGTGAAATGTTAGAAAATGAAAATAATGGTGTGCTTTCGTACACAGATTGGGAGTCGGTCATATAGTTTCTGGAAAGGTTAAGCACTTCACACTTACTAAACAAATAATTTTATTCATTGTAAATTAATGATAAAATGAGAGTCACCCAGTATAAACAAAATCATTTCAAACGTCCAGATTACTCGCCGACTACCACCTGCCAATAGAAGAAACTCCTAAGTTACCTTTTTCAAGACTTCACTACAGATTAATTCACATTCCACTCTTGCCAAGCAGTTGATCATTTGGATTGGTCTAACGTAAACGTGTAACAACCCAAATGAAAAAATCGAATGGACTAACGTCTAGAAAACGTGTAAGCTACTCAATGAATCCCCTACGCCCAATACATCGGTTTAGAAAAGAAGCATTTAAGGTGATTCTTCTTCCTCAATGGCAATGTTTTCTCTAATACCTTCGTTAGTTGCGGCCTGCGGTCTTCTAGTTTTTGGCAAATTTTTAACCACCCCAATCAAACTAAAACATCTTAGTGTTTTAGTAACAGCAATACGTGTTATAGGATTTCTTTCGGGATGCAACTCATTAAAAAGATGATACAATTCTTCATAAGTTCTAACACGATCGTTAAAACCGATCATCATTAAAATTTCAATACGTTCTTTTCAATTTAAATGCACTATATTCAACTATACAATTAGTCATTAGATAGACGTGAATTAAATAATCTCGACAGTCCTCCAGCAATTACACGTTTATTTTTATTAATAAATAGAAATTAATAAAAGAAAGTTGCTTATGCTTAGTATTTACTCTAATATGTAACAACTGAACGGTAAATATGAAGTGCTTTACCTTTCCATTTCTTCAGATAATGGTACTAATACCAGTATGGATGAATCCGGGAAAGCAAGGTCGCTTATAATCTGCAAAAATATACAGGTGTCCCATTTAAATAGAAAAAGTTGAGGGTACTTCCGTTTTAAAGATATTTACTTGGTTCCATACTTTATATCAATCTTATACAGGAAGATTTTATTTACCATAAAATATTTTGTAAAGAAAAGAAATTTGTATAAATTTATATGTCAAGTTATATGTGATTCTATTTTAAGAGTAACATGTTTTTAAATGGAAATGAGCGATGGATCCCTAAGACAATCGAGCAATTGAGAGTTATTAATTGTGATAGAAATATTCACATGTAAGGTCAATTTTATTTAAAGGTAATTTTAAATACAAAAGGTATATGAAATATGTTTCAAAATTCATTTATTTATCATTTTGGGATCAATTGAAGAAACAAGCAGTTCAATCGTAAAAAATAGAAAGCTGGTTTTCTTTAGTTTTTTAATAACTTGTAGCACTTTATTCTCGTTCGATTTTATTGAACTGCCGAAAAACTAACAAGTTGCTACTTTTGAATTCACGGAAAATCTATCTTATATAATAATTCTACATTTTGCTTTCATCATTTAATTACTATTTTAAATTAGTCAATAACAGCTAAGCTACTTTTGAATAATTTATTGTACATTCATGTTATGTTTTTCTACATTCTAACAAATTGGTAAACACATTCCTATCAATCTACCAGTGCTTAAAAGAATGTTTTGAATATTTTACATATCTATGGGTAACACAAGCACATTTCATAATACAACGAAATTGATAACAAATCTTTTAGTTCCTTAATATTCGTTTTAAATTTGCACAATCGGGAGATATCGAAACAAACCGCAAGCTTTACTTTTATTATTTCGCACACCCGGTATTTTTCCAAGGAAAACAGCCTTATCATTGTCGACCTCGTTAACGTTCTTTTCATTAGGCACGATAAATTAATGCAGAAGATATTACCTTTTTATGCATTTTTCAATGTAAAAGTAGTACACATGGGACATCAGGTCGACTCATTGTATATCGATTTTAGCAAAGCTTTTGATCGTTAATCACCGATTACTTTTATGAAAACTGGAGGCTTTTGGTAATAAGGGAAAGCTATGGTCTTGGTTTGCTTCATACTTATCTAATCGTATGCAGATACTGCGGATTGGTGTCACCGCATCTTACTCCGCATCCTATTCCTGTGACGTCTGGGGTAACACAGGGCAGCCATTTGGGACCAATTTTATTTCTATTGTGAATTTCAAGCTCAAATTTTGCGCATTTATTAAACGTCAAACTAGTGATTTCACCGACATTATTGGAATAATTTCTTTTTTTTATAGCTTAGTGCGATCCGTCCTTGAGTATTGTTCTTCCGTTTGCAGCCCCTACATGGCTTTTCACTCGGGTAAGATTGGAAGTATGTAGCAAAAATTCGTTAATTTTATTTTATTTAAACTTAGCATTGATAAAACCTATGAAGGACTATTTTTATACTGAATTTATCTTCATTATCTTCTAGACGTAATTGGGGTACAGATGTATACATCACACTTTAAATTGTTTTGAATTGCTCTCATTCTTTTCTTTCCGAATTCCTGCTGTGAACACCAGGAACGATGATTTGTTTGTTCTGAAGTATCATCGCACGCCCTACGGTTGTAATAGCACTTTCTACTAAAATACGCAACCTAATCGTCCTACGAGGAACTGTGTCGACCAATATATGAAAGAGTATACATTGGAAAATTCTAAAAACGTTCTAACATACTATAACGTTACCGCCACATGTAGAGCATTCAACCAACTACCTATATCAACCCGTTCATCACCAAAAGCTCCAATTTCTTTCTCCATCCCTCCAACTTCTTCTATAGCCTTCTAAATGGCGCGGTGTTATGACATTATTATTTAATTTAACTCCAGTTAATAATGATCATGGTGGAACGTGTAAATAGCTTGTCTGTTGTACGGATAGGTCGAAGGCAAATACCGGAAAGTTCTTTTTATATTTCATCTGTTGGAGTATCAAACTCCTTTTCTGTCCCTAATTTAGCAACCATTTTCACTCCAAAAGATTTTGCAATAAAAAAAGCATTCAATTATTTTCATAGGGTGTTAATTCAATTATTTTCATCATCCTCGTTACTGGGTATTTTGCGATCCACAGTGTCCTGAAAAGCATTAAGAGCTTTCATACGCAATCATTTCTCATCATTGGCGCTACTCTGTAGATATTGGTCTTATAAAATATTTTTAGGTTATGCAATTACTGTATTATGTCAAATATTAATTTTATCTTTATTTGAATCTATGAATCAAGAAATTAACAACGCCATTTTGGAATCAATTAAAACGCCAAATCAATCATTTTGGGTTCGAATAATATAATCCTTCTTTTTGATTACTCTTAAAGTAAAAGCGGGGAACGACGACAACCAGGAACAATGGGTAATGATCAACACTGAAAAATAACTCATTGCGATCTATTGACGGCAGATTGTACTATAAAAATGTTAGTTGGTCTTCCAGAAAGCATGGAAAAACAGAGAACTTGCTGTTAGCAGCTCCTTGGTGACACTCTGAGCACATGTTTGTGTATGGAGATTGTGTTATTATAAAAATTAAGGTTTCTAAGCTACACATATTTATATAGTTATTAAAAGAGTAATAAGTCAGTTTCATACGTAAGTTTTTTTGTATGTAACCAGTTTAATTTTGTTTTTTATGAGTCTTTTCTTGGACCTGCATAATACTTAAGCTATTAATTTTTTGGGGTTATAACTTTCTGGTTTGCTTTCTATCAACCAATCATGTCATCAAACCATCAACTAAAATCTATATTTTCTTATTTTGACAGAAAGAAAATCGCAATTAAATAATTTTAAACTAAAATACGTTGTTAGGAGAAGTGTAATAAAATATTGAACCTTAGAAATACCTAATTTAATATTAGCTACCGGTTTCGTAGCTAACATTACATTAGACATTTGTGAGAATTAATCTTTTTATTACACTTTTCCTAATTTCTTTGAACTCACACCGGGTTTTTCAATTCAAAAAATTTCAATTTAAAATACGTTAATTTAATTAATACAAAAAGAATATTTGATAAATTTACATTTTATACTTAATTAACTGTATGCATCAATATGTATCATACTTCTTCTATTTACAAAAAGTCTATATGTATTAAATTGAAGTAATATTTGGGAATCATTAATACATTATTACATTAGGTTCATCGGTAGTAGCAAGATTGTACAGTGGACCATTTTTATACACTAGTGCTTATTAATATCCAACGGGCAGCAGTGAGGACTGTGCATATAATCGTGTTTCAGTCCATCTACTTGAAACCGGCCCATCATAAAATGTTCTTCCAAATAAGAGTTTTTGTTCTAACGTTTATAGATAACGACTCAATAAATCGATTTTGCAATCCTTATAAATTATAAGGAAAGGATTCGATTCTTCCTATAAAATATCTTTTTATTGTGATCTGTGGTTGTTCTGATATGTATGTACATATATGGGCCAGAATCTACTGTGAACTGCATACAATAAATGCTGAATTCCATTTCCTGTTTAGTTCGCAAAATAGATACAGATCTAAGAAAACACAGGTAATATTTTTTTTTTTTTCTTTGGGGGTTTCTTGTGGGTTTCCATTCTACGTATTTATGTATGGTATATTGGTTTGTTATGGAATGGTAAATAGACAATATTTATCAGATTTAAAACACTAGTAAACCACTAAATTTAGAGGAAATGCCACAAAAATCTTTTATTTTTGATACTTCTAATTAGAAAACAGCTTGCGGTTTTATTCTTTCCTACTCTTTTGATCTGATAGCAAAATGCACAAGAAATTGGCTTCTATTACTGCCTCATTATATTGATAACAAATGGTAATTTCATATCACCAATACGTGAGAACAATTAAAGGAGGGAGAATTGAAGAAAGTATATATTATTAGGACCAGATTACAGGTTCCCGCATAAGTTCCAGAACGAATTCGGTGAAAGCTAAGTTTCTTCAGGGATCAAGGTAAAAATTAATTTGCATATTTACTAATATTTATTGATAAACACTAAATGTTATTTTATACTTTTTTGGTTTATGAGTTTCACATATTCTACGCATTGTATTGCAATAATGAGTATTAGTTGACATTAATTGACAAAGTTGAGAGATGTATTAGTTAACATTCCTAATTAAAAAGTAATAAGCATATTTTACTGTTACTTCCAAGGCATAATCACTTTCAATCAAATTTCAATCAAAAATTCAAATCAAATCTATATTCATTTATTAAAATTTTATTTTAATTAATTCGGTTCATGTAAATTTTGAATAGCAGCTAAATTTATTATTCCCAATTGCTAAATTAAATAATTACTAATTTAGAAATTTAATAAAGTAATACGTCACTTTAAAATTTAAAAAAGCGCAGTTTCTAGTAAGTATTTAATATTATTATACACCTCACAACTTTATAATAAGTCGTATATTGTAATTATATTAAGCCGTATAATTCTTGTGATAAACAGTAATATATGGATGGATACTGGATATTAGATAATATATCGCTGTCTCTGCGTTAATACCATTTATTATACTTGTAATACTTGGCAATGCCCACTTTTCGTGGTATATATTAATTTATATACATATAAAATTGACTCAGTTATCTTTATTTCAAGGCATAAACCACTGCAAGCAAGATGAAACTGGCTTTTTGTCTACTGTTGATAATTCCTGCATTGGCTAACTGTAAAATATTTAAAAATTGCGATTTGGCGAAGCAATTAGTTAAGTATGGCACGCCTCGTGATCAAATTGCAACTTGGGTATGCATCGCTTTCAAAGAATCTTCGTTCAACACGGCCGCGTTTAATCCCGAATATGGTACTTATGGATTGTTTCAAATCAGTAAGAAGTTTTGGTGCTATCCTCCAGGAAAAGGCTGTAATGTAAGATGCAAGAAGCTCATTGACAACAACATACGCGATGATATCAAATGTGTTAGGAAAATATTTGCAACAACTAAGGCCGAAACTGGCAATGGTTTCAATGCATGGACAGTATATCCACAATGTAAAAACGCAGACAGTTATGTTAAAAATTGCAAATTTTAATGTACAACAGGATGTTATATTTTAGACGTGTAAGGATAAAATATACATATTTTAACCAATAATGTGTTTCTTTTTTCTTCTATGAGTTTTTGTAATCATTACAATCATTAATCTTGGAGCTTCCTGGCTTCATCAGCTTTGTTACAAACTAAATTACATAAAATAAAGAATAACCAAACAGTAAATATTTTTATTAATTGATTTTGAATGATCTTAAATGTACGCACAGCCCTCTTACGTCTATCTTATTAACTAAGAGAGAAATACGGTTAGCTTTCCCGCGATCTACTTACTAAGAACGTGTACTTTTCAAATCGGTGTGTTTGATTTAATACAAATGTTATTTATGCCTTTATTAATTCGCTCGTAGCACTAACCTTAAAATTCAGGACGTAGGCGTCACAGCAAAGCGCGACGTTCGAGGACTCGGTGGGGATAAGATCGGGCCGAACTTGGGATTATGCGAAGGGAAATCTTCGTATATCTGTGTCTGAATTTAATCAGGCATAACCGCAAATCGGTTAGAAATACATACTTATATATATAATTTTTTAAAGGACGGTTAACCCACTGTTTGCTCTCGATAAGATATTAACATTTATTTTTAACATTATTCGTTCCATTCATAGTAACTCTGCCGGTGTCCATGGACTTAACATAAAATTTATCGAGCTATGTTGCCCATTTATCTTACTTTATATTACCCATGTCATTAAGCCTTTGATAATTCGAATACCGAAAGTATCTAACATAACTGAACTATCAAATTTGCGGCATACTTGCATAATTCTTGTCTTCTCTATAAAATTCCCGAAAAAGTAATTGAAGCTCAGTTAAAGCAATATGTAATAGAGCACAATATTTGCCCGATATCCAGTCCAAGTTTAGAAACAATTACAGCTGCTGCACCGCCTTATTAAATGTAGTGGATGATATTGTCAGTAGTGGTGATAACGATAGGAAGACACTAATGTGTTTATTAGATTTTACGAAGGCTTTCGACACTGTTAATTATAAATTAATGGCGACAATCTTGCATCACATTGGAGTGGATATTAAATCTGTAGATTTGTTATACAGCTATCTAATAGATAGATAGCAAGTCAGCAGTCATCGACAATATGTTGTCGTCTTTCGTCCCCATTAATTCGGAAGTAGCCCAGGGATCTATGTTAGGGCCCCTGTTATATTCAATTATATAGCTTCATTTACAAGATATGTAAAGCAATCCCATTATCACTTTCAAGCAGATGACACCTAACTGTATGTACCTGTCCTTTGCACCCGGTAAACTACTTGATGCTTGTTCAAAGCTGAGTACTGATATGAAACAGCTGTGCTGCGCAGAGCAATTTAAAAAAAGCTGAGTTTAAAAATAGTTTAATTGGACCTGGTTATAATGGTGACCCAAACTTTCGATTGGTTAGTAGACAACAAATCGCGAAAGTATCCTTTGGAGAAAAAACACCAATGAAGATATCACATCACACAATCTACATTTTAAGCGCGATAATGTACGGAACAACCAGTGCACTATTTTTGGCTATTAGGTGTTTGAAACAATTAGCACTAGAAAATGAACATAAGTACCCAGAAGCGTCAAAAGCAATAAAATCAGATTTTTATGTTGACGACTTGATTACGGAAGGACACACAATTAAGTTAATATTGCCAATACTAGAACAAATCATTTCCGTTGTAAAGTCAGCAGGATTTGAGTTACACAAATGGGCATCAATCTTAAGAACGGTACAATCGTCGGTTATACATGAAAATTCACTGTATTTCGGGACTCTTGACACTTGTACTTTATTAGTCATGTGCACATGATGAACTATTTTTCAAAATCAGCCACAACAACGGAACATAACGAAAAGGACAATTTTGTCAGATATAACCCAGACGTTTGATCCGTTAGGACCTCTCAGCCCAGCAATAATAACGACAAAGGTTTTAACGCATCAACTTTGGATTGGCAAATTATCGCGAATATTTACCACAACGCATTGATTTGCAATGGCGAAAGGGGAAGTAGCGTTTTATAGCACTGGTTGTGTCGTACAAATAAAGCTTCGATCGGTGAGTGACATCTCAGAATGTCTCCTTGAAAGGAATATTGTACTTCTCGATAATTTGTAAACGCAATGCCTACTAAAAACAATGGACAACTATTCCTTAAGCTAAACCGTTTCCTTGCTGGGGGCAAAATTACGTTAGATATAACGAACTTTTATCCTGAGTTTCAAAGTCTTTATTTTAACGTGGTTGGGCAAGCGTTCCAGTAATGTACATCTAAATTGAAAAGTACATGAAAGATTGTGGAAAACTGTTTTTCAATTCAATTCAAATGAAAATCAGTTTTCTAAAAGTACTACAAGAAATAATCAGAAGACATTTTCGTTGCTGCATCTTCGACATTTAAAGCAATATATTGTTGGGAGACACTTTAAAAAACATTCTTTCACGGGGATTACGTAAATTAAAAATTAAATAAGTGGGGTCAAATCAAACAATACTTCAATAGCGAAAAGAGTATATATATTATTTATTAAAATTGTAATTTTTACAAATTTAGATATTTTTGACAATCGGATAACACAAAACTAACCGACTTCTTGCTTCTTGTAGTAGTTCTTCAAGTGAATATATTTGAAATCCCTTTTGGAGATTTCTGCCGGGTCGATATTGCTAAACCTGCTCCCAAATTGTTATTTCAAAGATATTTCTTGTAATTATTTTTTTTTCATATAAATTGAATAAAAAAAAATTCCATCTATTAATTTTTCACACTTATATGCATGCTATTTGATATTTTTGTGTTATATAATTCAATTATCAATAATTTAAACATCAAAGAGAATTTTGTTTGGAATTTCGAGGACTGTAGCAATACGAGTACCAACGCACAATACATTCCATAAATTTAATTTGAGGCAATATAATTGTATTTTACGTTAGTGAATTTCAATTTACACGATGATTGTTGTTGACTGGCTTTTTAAGAAGTGAATTGGCCTTACGATAATGTGTAAGGCAGAGATACAAAAATAAATTAAAAAGCGAAGAAATTGCAAAACGTATGCATTGAAAAACTCTGCAAACAATAATCTCAAATAAAAATGAACACACAAATACTCTTTAACCAATATATTACAACAATATATATAGTTAAACATGAAGTGACAATCTAGGTATATTTAGCCGAAAGGGAATGAAAACTTTATCAATTTTAAATAAATACCCAAATTTTCAAGATAAACGAAAATACAAGTTGCAAATACGTGCGTACTTTAACGGTATTTTCCAATTTTACATTTACATTTTTTATTCTTTATCTTGAGACCAATGCAAACAATCTTAACATTGTACTGTAAAAAATCGCACGGAGGCTAAAAGATACCTGAGAATACAAATAGCTTACTCGTGCTCTTTAACGGATAATGACACAAGGGGGGACAAAACCGTAACTGCCCGTATTTAAACTTCATGGGAATCCGTTTAGATTAAATTCAACGGTGGAGCTTCATAAACAATGTAAAATTGGCTGATCATCTTCAGGAGGTGATAACTGAGTAAGTAACAATTTGTATAATTATTTTATAACGGTGTTTGGAAAGGTTTTCCTAACGTAAAAAATACATTGTTTCCAGTTATTAAAAGACCATTAAACAAAGATTAGTTTTTGTTACGTTAATAAAATAGAGAATAAACACGTAATTTCTATTAACAACTTGATAATTATTTAAACAATTTAAAAGAAAATAGAACACTGTTTTTTAACGCATCTTTTTAGTAAAGTAAATAAAGTAACGCATATTCATTTTAGGTCGATTGTTCTTGAAAATGAAGTTCGTAATTCTTTTACCGCTACTGTTAACAGTAACAAGCGGTAAAATTTTCGACTATTGCGAATTAGCTCGCCAATTGATGCAAAATGGTTTGCCGAGAGATCAAATAGCAACGTGGGTGTGCATCGCCTTTAAAGAATCCAGCTACAATACAGGCGCAATCAACTACAGTTCGGGGTGTTACGGCCTCTTCCAAATTTGTGATCAATGGTGGTGCTCTCCTCCGGGCAGCGGATGCAACATGAAATGTACAAAACTGTTGGACGATAATATATCCGATGATGTAAATTGTGTTAAAAAAATTTTTCGACAAACGCAACGTTTAACTGGAAACGGCTTCACAGCTTGGGAAACATATTCACAGTGCAAAAGTGCTTCTAATTACATAAATGGTTGTAATATATAATTAACTTAACGATTACAATTAGCGTACGGAATAAACGTTTTGACAATATAGCCGCTGATTTCAATGAATGCATAGTTTTAAATCACTTAATATAGATATACAATAAACAACAACACTAGTCCACAGGAAAGCTACCCATTCACCCAATCATTACTTGGCCAACTTTGCAAATTGGTATAATTATGTATAATGTGCAAGTTCAGCAATTTACTGATGCAATTTTTGTACTCGAAAGTATTTTGTCTTTTGATATTAATAAAAGAATTGTTTTTTATATGGTGCTACATTCAATTTTCTTTAAATCTGAATTTTACAGTTTTGTAAAATTAATATATGGTAATTTTCTATTTTAATGCAACAGAGGTCAATAACAAAGATAAAGAATTTTGGCAAGAATTTATAGAATTATACAGAAAGTATGATCGCTTATGGATCATTAGAAACAACGAATACAACAACAAATAGCTAAGGACTGTAGGATACGAAGAACTACATAATAAATAAATGCAGAGAAATTAACCCCAAATCAAACAAAAGATTTTGTAAAAAAACAGAAAATATAAGCACTAGTTCCAAACGTGAATTGAAAAAGGTAAAAGATTCAAAAAGAACAGGTACATACATCACCTGCTGAGATTTATATATTTTAATTTGCTAACATTTCATTCATGGTCGATCAACTTTATCAAAGGTTAGATATTTCAAAGTATAAACAACTTGACTTACTTCCGTAATAAACAATTTATTCGGCATTCGGTGGGTAGGTAATTGCAGATAACTGCAACATTTTGTGTTGCAACAAAACTTTCCCTTCGTTATTGTAATAGTCTTTTAGATTATTTTGCATTTGCATTTAGAGCCCCTTGTACTGTAGTTTCAATAAATTATTTCTGTTATTTCTGAGTCGCCATTGGCCGGTAACTGTACATGCATGTTTTATTTCCTGAAGGTTAAGGTAATCCGGTGCTATATACGTTTTCGTAAATTATATAAGGCACAACGTGTTGAAAGCACTGCGTCGATATTTTCCACTTTCATATATAGCGATTGCAGAAAAACTCGAATTCTATGGAGACACCCCTTTATGGATAAGATTTTAACAAGTTCTCCATTAAAGGAAATGCTCCATCTGCAATGGAAGCATATGCACTGATAACACGTGAATTTTGTAGTTGAAGAGGTGGTGAAATATTTAATTTATTTTCAATAAATCGTTAATAAAAATCATTACAGTGTTCAAATTGCCATAACGAAACTGGTGGCACAGTGCCTAGCGTGCTGTGCTAGCAGTCCCGGAGTACCGGGTTCGAACTTCGGGCTCGTCACTCTGAGATAAGTTTTTCCGTAGTTTTGCTTCCTCCAAATTTCGTGAATACTGAGGGTAAATGCAGGCGTAATAATGACTCATGACCGGCCGATGTCCCCTGTAATTGTCGAAAGCTGTTGGGGGATGTGAAGGCATGGACTATTATTATCATAACTTTTGAAATTTATCTGCTCTACTTCCCATTCTTGTTCAGATTCCGGCATCTGAAAACAAAGTTACTCAAAGTTACCACTATTTCTTTTTCTAAATTTCTGAAACATCCCACGATATAACCATCTGTCCAAGAAAAGGCGTCCAAGCTGCTAAACTACATTATACAACATGTATACATGAAATCTAAACAAAAACCAAAGTTCTTTACAAAATCCTAATGATTTGAAGTTTGGTAATTAATTGCTGTATGAATGGGCCAGTCATTAGGTTGTTTGCAAAATTGTAGCAATTTGAAGTTGGTGAGTTAATTGTTGTGTGAATGGGCCGCTTAAATTGGTTAAATACACAATTTTTCTGTCGGTCACAATTTAAATGTAATGCCCCGAATAGAACACATCAGAAAATGCCTAGAAACAATAACCAAACAATAATGCTAAGATAGCTTAGCTTCCTCATGGTATTGATGGAATAATTCACGGCAAACGCAATAAAAGGAGAGAGAGAAAAATACACTAACACACGGACATGTTTCTGCCATCTCGTGTTTGGCAGTCATGTGAACTGCTCGAGGGATGGTTTGGGGAACAGTACCCGGTTTATGTCGCTGCTTCCTGAACGGCAGGCATGCGTTTCTTTGGCACTAGAGGGCGCCAAGAAATGTCGAGTTTGTCGTTTTGAAAGTTGTGGTATTAACTGCGAGGCAACAGCGATAGAAGGTAGAGATATGAAAAGTACTCTCGAAACCACGCTGATGACGCCGGGTAGGCAGAAACATGTCCGTGTGTTAGTGTATTTTTCTCTCTCTCCTTTTATTGCGTTTGCCGTGAATTATTCCATCAATACCATGAGGAAGCTAAGCTATCTTAGCATTATTTTTTGGTTGATGTCCCGAATGTTTAGAATAAAATTAATTAATCATTTTCAAGAATGAATGTCATTTCAGTGAAGTACTTCAATGAGCAGGTACAAAATTTGCTATTCGGCCAAACAAACAAGAAAATTCAGTTTGAAATCAAATTTAAAATTTCAAAGAAACTAAAATAAATCCATGAATACTTTAATATTACTGTCGGATTGAACAGGAAAAATGGTTTAATTATCCTCTCGGTTTCTATTAACAAAAGAAAGTAAGTATACACCAAACTTTAAAAATAACTTATAAAACGTTAACTCTGAGTAATGAAACAATTTAAAATATGAATAGATGGGGAAAACAATGGATGAATTGCTCTTATAAACAATGATTTACATACATAACAAGTAACACGGTGCTACCTATCTTCCCATCACATGTCGCAGGTAACACCAAGTTTGCAGGTGTACGATTAACTCATTGGAATAGCGAATAGTTATGGTATTTAATGAAATTGGTTAGACATTTATAACTCACGCAAATATAATTATTGAGACATAGTCAGGTACTCTTTAAATACTAGTCGTCTTTCAGTTCCAATGTAGAACAAAACCATAGAAAAATTTAATAGTAACAATATTACAATGTGAGTATATATTAATATATGATGCAAATCATTAGACAAACACCAAACCTCGTTGAAAAAATAATAAAGTAAACGAGAGAATTTTAACTTATGACAATACAGATCATTTCATTCGTACCATTTTAGTATTTCTTCCTTGATTAAACTGTTAGAATTTTACATTATCAATTAAGAAAAATAATTTATCTGCAACGTTGTAATACTTTTTACAAACGTTGCTAAGTAATACAAAAGATCTTGACGCTCCTTCGCATATTAACACTACCACACATCTTTGTGTAAAGCAGCGGTTCTCAAACTTTATTTTTCGCGTACCTTTCAAATGCGATGTAGATCAAACGCGTACCACCGAACTAAATGTACCATATGTGGTACATATCCACCAAACTTGTAGCGTAATAAGACACCGTTAAACATTCAACAGATTATTATTGTAATGAAACAACTTGTATTTTAAAGCATTAAGTTTAATTAAAGAACAATAGACTTACAAATATTTTGTCTTAAACGTCAATGAGAATGATGGATCTGCATAGTCGCAATGAGAGAAGCAATGTTAGGTTCAATTGTAGTCAATTTCATACGCACATTTGGGTCAACATCGAGTCTATTTCGATATTTATTTTTAACTTCCAACATTGCAGAGAACCCAGTTTCACAAAGGTAGGTGGTTGAAAATGGAATTAAAAACAACAAAGCTTTTTTAGACAAAGTTGGATATTCATTTTTAACTCTCAACCAAAATTCGGACAACTGCAGTTTGGCAAACTCCATTTTTAAACCTCCATCGCAAGACAGGTCTATAAAAGATTCTTTTTCGTCGTTTGTCAGTGAATCGGGAATGCTCTCCAAAATAAAAGGGTTGCGAATCCAAAGGAATCCAGAATAGTCGTCTTGAAAGTATTTCCCAAACGCGTTAATCAGCATTTGGCAATGTTCTTTTATGTTATTAATAAAGTCGTCCTTCAAACTTATTGCATTTTCTGTCACAAAATTTTCCAAATTACAAAATGATTGTAGGTTTTTATTTGAAATACCGTCTTTTATCATTTGACATTTTCTGATGAAAGCCCTAATTTTATCATCTACCAAAAATCGATTTGTGGTTTTACCTTGCAAACTTAAGTTCAGATCATTCAGACGATTAAACATATCTGCTAAGTAAGCAACTGTTGTTAGCCACAACTCGTCTGTTAATCGATCTTGTAATTCAAAATTGGTTTCCATTAGAAACAATTGGACTTCGGAATGCAACTCGTACAACCTACTTAGCATACTTCCCTTTGAAAGCCATCTAACCTCCGTGTGCAGCAGCAAGTTTACATGAGCACTACCCATTTCAGAACACAATTTCGAAAATAAACGTGAATTTAAAGCTCGGGATTTGATAAAATTGACTATTTTGACTGCCTCCTGGAGAACATTCTTAAACTGATCTGGCATTTGTTTTGCTGCTAATGCCTCTCTGTGGATGTAGCAATGGGTAAAGGTACAATTTTCTGCAACTGATTTCACTTTGCTGGTAACACCTCCGTATTTTCCCGTCATGGCGCACGCACCGTCAGAACAGAAACCAACGCATTTCTTCCAATCTAGTCCATTCTCCGCAAAAAAGTCATTGAGTATTTTGAATACTTCTTCGGCCGTAGTTCGTGTTGGGAGTGCTTTGCAAAATAAATAATCCTCTTCTACTTTAGTTTCAAATATATACCGCACATAAACCATAAGCTGAGCATAATTTGTTACATCTGTGCTCTCGTCGAGCTGTATGGCGAAACAATCACTATTCTTGACGCGGACTAATAATTGTTCTTTAACATTCGATGCCATCAGTTCAATCCTGCGATGGACGGTATCATTTGACAGTGCTACAGTATCCAGCTTTCTAGCAGATGTTTCACCTAACATACATGTAACTATATCTTTTGCAGCAGGTAGCACCAGTTCTTCACCAATAGTATGAGCTTTTCCACATCTTGCAATTCTTAAACTCACTAAGAAGGATGCCATTGTTGCTTTTTCAGAACTGCCGACAAAGGACAACATAGTTTTCTTTCCGTCTTTCATCTCAGCCAACTTACGGACAAAATAATCCTTACTTTTATTTTCTAATGTAGAATGTTTTGTATTAAAGTGCCGCTTCAATAATGACGGTTTCATGCAATGATTTGAGAGAATTTCAAAACAGATCACACAGTGCGGCCTAGGCTCATCGTTTACGGTTGTGAACGTGAATCCCAAATTAATGTATTCCGCATCATATTTTCTTACTATTTTCCGTAATTTGGAAGGATTTCTTTCATATTCACCCACAACATATTCTGGTTCTGAAGTAGAATTTGATGGAGTAGCATTTTCCAATGTTTTTATGTCCCTTTTAAGCCACTTATCCATATTTTTCACGTGTAAGTTCCTGAACACAACTTAATAAACACGTTCGCACTACTATACAATTTTCACAACTCTGCACAAACACGCATTACTCTGCAATTTTCAAACATGCAGGGGATTTCCCATTGAATCAACACCAACAATACTATTGCCTTTGACAATATGAAAGGTATAAAATGTGAGAAGAGATAGATTTTCAATAAAATTCGGGGTGATCCTGCACTTCAGACATCTGAAAAGTACGCATGCAGCGACCGTAGAAAACCCTACGTGTTATACTGTTATATATGTATTAGAATCATCACTTATGATTCTGCTCTTCTATGTCTGTTATGTGTCCAGATGCCTGAACTGCAGGATTACCGATTTCAGCCAATGTTTATTTTATTTGAAGGCAAATAAGTAAATAACGCTTATTATTTGTTCGCGTACCACCTTTGGTGGGCTCGCGTACCACAGTTTGAGAACCGTTGGTGTAAAGTATTCAATATTTCAATTTTATACACCCAACTACTTTGGTCGAATACATATTTACATATTTCTCGGGTAAATTACTCATTCTGTTGTAGTCTGATTGAATTATATTCAATGTGTTTTAAGGTCATCGGCCCGTATGCCGCGTGTTTACGGATGCAAAATAAACACACGTAAAATTGTTATACGCTTACGTTTCCACGAAAAATGCGGTGCATTAGTTAGTAAACACAGTTAATCTTAATAATTTTTAACACGACTACCTGGACAATTCCCACTTATCATGTTGTCCTCATAATTGTTATTTCAAAAGATAAGTGATCTTAACACTTGTAACTTACAAATAGGATGATTCATAAGTTTTAAGTTATATAGTAGGGGAGAGTCACCGAAGACCGGACTGTAACCTAAGATGAGATTTTCAAATTACAAAGGCTGTCATTGATTATACAGGGGTTAGTCACGTTATTCGATGCCAAATATTACGGGTAGATTATGTGATTTTGGTAGTTTTATTTTTGAAGTGGATAGGGGTCTATCAGTTGTACATTTTGAAGTTATTTTCATAGAGTACAGGATGTCCTAAAAATACAAAATATATCATTTACATTTTCTTTAATGGAAGCAGCTGTATATTATTTCATTTTCGGTTTTTAGAATCGAAATAAAAACAAGTTTCATTACGATTTCATACGAAAGCTACAGCTACAGCTAGAAATCTATATAGCTTCAAAGAAGACGGAGAAGATATGGGAGGAAGCCCAGCACTCCACAAAACTAGCATTCATTGCTTTCGAAGTCAGTAAGTCGCCTGTCTTCCCAAAGCAAACCTGCTACCGTTTAGCTCAGCTGTGGCATTCTTTTAGTAATTTGGACGATTTACCGAAAATTGCTTAATAGTTTGTATTAACTTTTTATTACTGAGGTGCTATATCTACGTCTTATGGTTGTTTACGCTTTACAAATTTGAACTTTGTTTATACGTTTAAAATAAACTGTATGATTGCTTTATATATACCAAATCAATTGTTGTGTAATGTATTACTTTATCTCTCACATTTAGAATTGCTCATATCAATGCGCGTTCTATTTTGAATAATTTTGATGCTTTGGTGGATTGCGTGGCAGCTAGCACCTGCGGCTACTGAAACGTGGCTTCATGGTAGGATTGGTGACCGATTGGTTACTATTAACGGTTATGTCTTACAAGGAAAGGCACCCAAGTGTCCCTCCGATTTTGATAAAATTTGGTAGGAATGTAGAACGCCAAGAAATATTTGATAGGTATCTCTTTAGCGTCCCGTTTTAGTTTTAGGGGATGATGGCGCAAAGTTACCCCCAAAAACACGTTTTTCGCAATATTTAAACTGCATAAAAAAATCAAAGTTACGGGTTTTTGGATTTTTTTCTGTCCGTTTTGGGGAATTACGTCATTTTTGTGTACCCCTACAGAAGACTATTTCTCTTCATATTTTTGGAATTAAATTTAATGATGCATTGTATTTAAATTAAAAATTGTTTATTATATTAGAATATAAAAAAAGTAATATGATACATACAAATAGTAACAGCCACGAAAGTCGTAAATATAAATTACTTTTTGACATCTTGGCAAACGAATGTATTTACGATTGCCAATGTACGCAAGCGATTATAAATAAAACTTTAAAAATGAATTACATTCGTGTACTTACCACTGCCTCCCTATAAGAGCGTGGTCAGCTTGCTAAAGTGGATTATCATAGCGTAGCCGGGTACTCTGCCCCGCAATTAGCACACTTGCGTGCGCCGCTTGCGTCCAGTCCACACTTTCAAGGCCCGCAAAGGACCGGCCCAGTGCCACCGATGCCATGCTTTGGGTTGGGATGTTTTGGGCACTCGCCGGAATGCTGCAGGCTGACGGCGAGATGCGCAAGATGCGCGGAGGAGCACTCGACCGAGAAGTGCGAACTTGAAGCAAGCGGCGCACGCAAGTGTGCCAATGGCGGGGCGGAGCACCCGGCCACGTACAGAGGTTGTGCGGTGTATCAAAAGCTAACCAGCCGTCAGACAGTTGCTCGGCATGCGGAGCAGGCTCCCAAGCCCAAACCGCCGCCGGCAAAAACTGCGAAGGCGTTCCCGGAACTGCCGCCGCTCAGCGCACAGGACGGCGAGCTGTTAAGCTCCCAGAACGTGCGCAGGTGGGCACAGAAAAGGGAAGCTTCTGATGGTAACCGTGCCACTTACGCCGCGGTTGCCAGCGGTTCCCAAAAGCGGGCAAAGGTGACCTCCGTGAAGGTCGCTTCCTCCAAGTCGGCGAAGAAGAAGGAGCCGACGCCGAAGAAGAGCGAGAAGCCGGAGCTAGTTCTTCTTCGCAGAAGAAAGGTTGCGAAACCTCCGAGAAGGGTCCCGGAGTCTGAGGCTACCACGAGTAGCAAATCCGATGGGGAGCCTACGGAGCCCTGGGAGGATGGCTCGCTACGCTGCTTCAGACTCCTGAAGTAGACCGCAGGGAAGGCGGTGATCGGGCTCAAGAAGCTCCGAAGGATTTCTAATCCACTAGAGAAACTTCAATTTCTCATGGAGCTGGCGGAATCCATCTTTGCGCCATGAACTGCACGCCGAGAAGTCTCCGAATCGTTACCTGGAACGCCCAAGGAATCCTAAACAAGAAACTCGAACTCACTCAGTTCCTTGTGGACCACAGGATTGATATCGCCTTGATCTACGAAACGTGGCTGAAGGCTAACCAGAAATTCAAGATCCCGAACTACCACGTCTATCGAACAGACAGGCCGACCTAAGGAGGAGGAACCGCTGTTCTGATGAAAAGGCGCATCATGCATTCGCAAATCTGCCTCCCTGCTAACAGCAAGGAAGCGAGCGCGATTGCCATGAAGCGAGCCGGTGCGACGGTGATGTTCGTAGCTTGCTACAACAGACCCCAGCAGACCGTGAACGCCTTGGAACTAGAAAGTATCGCGGACCTCGCCGACCACGTTTTCGTCTCGGGGGACCTGAACAGTAAACACCGTTCATGGAACTCCAGAGTCGACAACGCCAACAGCAGACTCCTAAGAGCTTGGCTCGACAACACAGACGAGTTCGAAGTTGCCTGGCCGAACGAACCCACCCATTACTCCCCACAGGGTCACTTCGAACCTGACGTGCTGGACATCACGATCCTCAAGAACTGGACGTTCCCTCTGAGGTGTCGCACGGTGCAGGAACTATGTTCAGATCACTACCCAGTGATCACCGAGACGTACCTAACACTAGCGACTCCCTCACCGAGTACAGTGAACAGGAAACATAACTGGAATCGGTACAGGAAGCTGATATCGGAAAATATATTGGCAAATCCCAGTATCGAGACCGTGAGCGACCTAGAGGAGGAAGTCTGCAACACCACGTGGCAGATCCAAGAGGCATTGAATAAGTCTGAGCTTAAGCCAAAGTTTCCCGAGGCGGTAACCCTGCCGAGGGAAATCGTGGAAAAGATCAAGGAGCGAAATCGAATCAGGAGGGATTTCCAGCGAACCAGATACCCACCGCTTAAGGAGGCTCACCGCCGCCTAAGCAGGGAGATTCAGAGAGATAGCGAGGCGCATAGGCTGCGGAAATGGGACAACTTTGTTGAGACCAACCAAGAGCGGGACCCCCACAGGGTCCCCAAAATTCTCAAGCGAGACAGAAAGCCTATCCCTGAGATCAAGAACGGACAAACGAGCTGCCTGACGGACCAGGAGAAGGTGGAAGCACTCGCGACCACCTTCCTGGGCCACTTCACGCCAACGGCACGCGACGATCCAGAGCAGGAGAGAAGGTTCCGGGCCACCCTGGGGGAGATAGACGATATGGAGGCGGGTCCTCCGATCGTCGTCTCACCCAGAGAGGTCCTGCAAGTAATCGGGCGGATCCCGGGTAGAAAGGCCCCCGGCGAAGACGGTATAACAGGAAGAGGGTTGAAGAATCTACCACTCAAGTTGCTAGTCAAGTTGACCCAGATCTTCAACGCAGTGCTCCGACTGACGTACTACCCGACCCGGTGGAAATCTGCCAGGGTTATCCCAGCCTTGAAACCCAAGAAGGATCCTCATTCTCCGGCGGTTATCGGCCGATATCCTTACTCGGTACCATCAGCAAGATTCTCGAATCTCTGCTCTTGGCCAGAATCAACGAGCATCTTGTAGATAACCAGCTCATGGACAGCGACCAGACCACTCCACAACTCAACAACTCTCCAGTTGTACCGGATTACGGATCAGGTCACCACTGCCTTCAACAGGAACCAGACGACCGTCATGGTATCCCTGGACCTGGAGAAGGCATTCGACAAGATCCGGTATGAAGGACTACTTCTGAAGATGAAGGAGGCCGAGGCTCCTTAAGACTATCAGATCATACCTCAAGGACCGAAGATTCCACACCATGGTTAATGGGACGGAATCTTCAGAGAGGAGCATGCTATCTGGAGTCCCACAGGGATCGGCGCTAGACCCAGTCCTGTTCACGATCTATGTCATGGACATTCCAAAACCGGAAGATCAGAGTGTTGAACGCCATCTACGCAGATGACACAGCAATCCTGGCTACATCGCGTAACGCCGAGTTGGCGGTCAAACTTGCGCATGCGCATTTGACCAAAATCTCTAACTACTTCGATGACCAGGGACTCACAATCAACCCCAGGAAGACGCAAGCGATTGCGTTCACCTGGAAACAACACGGTCCGCTTCCCAAGATCAAAGTCAGAGCGACGGAGATCGATTGGGACAGCAAGATCGAGTATCTCGGAATGATCCTAGACGAGAGGCTGAATTTCGCGGAGCATCTCAGAAGAGCTCGAAACAGGGCACTAGGTACAGCCAGACAGTTGTATCCCATCCTTACAAATTCCCACCTCAAGCCTAAAACGGGCGTCATGCTGTACAAGACACACATACGCCCGATCCTCACCTACGCCAGTCCCGTCTGGGTCACGGCGGCACCCGCCCACATTGCCTCCCTCTCGACCATACAGAATCGCTGCTTGCGATTAGTATTCCACGCACCCCAACGCACCTCGCTGGCTACACTGACACACCTGAGCGGCTGCAGGAATTCCTGGCACGGCTCAACAAAAACTTCTTTCGGAAGACGCTAACTAGCGAGAATCCCGCGATGAAGAACGCCACCACCCGAAGAACCCCTTCGGGATCGAGGCACAAGACCCCCTACGATCGCCTGAGTAGGCTGGCATAGGTATCACCATAGCGTGTACTAACGCCTTACTAACTCATATTTTTCTGTTTTAGTAACCGAGGAGGGAGTCCAGGAAGAAGACTCCGAGAACCAAACAATGAGGACCGAGGACCCTGGGAACTGCAGGAAGCAGGATAAGGATCCAGAAAACCCAGCGCAAGCATGGCTCTCTAGCGTTTTGGTCTTCAGGTAACACACACCTCAACGTACTTTGTACACTCTTTGTATTTCACGGTGTTTTTGTTTAATCAGTGTTACATTTGTTATTTTCTTCTTGCAATAAACCTATTATAACCACGTGCGTATATTCCCCACGCTCTCAGTTAGACAGAAATTACAATATCATAAACAGAAATAGAAAATTTTTAATGGAATTTAAAACAACTTTACAAGGAAGAGAGAAGAGTTATTTGAAGAAATATTATAAAGCCTTTCTAGAAAACCCAATATTAGAAACAACATGGAATCAAACTAACCTACAGAGATGGAAAATATTCGAGATGATGAACAACGATAAACGCGTATGAATTTTTAACGTTTATGCTACTCCTCAAGCTGACGTAAACGGTCTCAAATTTACGAAGTTATCCAGATAACCAGTACATGCAACAACTACTTCAAAACTTCTGGTCCCGTTGGTCCTGCGAGTACTTAACGGAGCTACAAAGAAGGAACAAATAGAAAGACAATCCAAACTCAAAAATAAAGGAAGGTGCCTTAGTCATCGTACAAGAAGATAACACACCACCTTTGGGCTGACCCATGGCAAGAATCATCGCTCTACATTCCGGAATGGACATCACCGGAGTTGTATCAGTGAAGCTAGCCAATGGCAGTGTAATGCGACGTGCTGTAACTAAGATTAGATTATTACCAATGAACGGTAACTAAACCTCCATTTGTATATTTATAATAGTTAATACTCTATTGTAATATAATGTGTGTCTATACCTATATATATTTTAGTTCGGTTGAAAACGACCTTTCAAGGCAGGCGGCATATGTACAGATTGAGGTCAAATTCAAATGTTTACCTCGTCACGTAACCAACACGATCACCCTCGAATGCCACAGATTTGCTGATGCGTCCGAACGGGCTTACGGCGCATGCATTTATGCGCATTCGATAAGTACTAGCGGAACTACTAATGCTCAATTACTATGTTCAAAATCGCGAGTTGTCCCGTTACGCCAGTTCACTCTTTCACGCTTAGAACATTGCGCTGCGGATTTACTTTGATGATATAAATAAAGGAAATGTATGACATTAAATTAAATTCTTTTTTCTGGAGTGATTCAACCATAACACTCAGTTGGAATAAGTCACCTGCTAATAGATGGCAGTCCTTTGTTGCCAATCGAGTCGCTAACATTCAACGCAATACCGAAATGGACGAATGGTTTCACGTGAGATCTTAGGACAATCCTGCCGATTTAATATCTCGCGATGCTTCTCCTGATTCGCTCTTAGCATGTCTGTTGTGGTGATACAGTCCTAGCTAGCTAACACTTGGGATTGACGATTGGCCAAATGAACCCCACAACACCTCTCTAGATCAATTACCGTTAGCGCGAAGGAATATTTCATTGGTTACAGAAACTATGATATGTGACCTAATCGAAAGATTTTTCTTTTCTTCCTTACGAAAATTGCTTAAAGCATCAACGTAATGTCTGCGATTTGGCGATAATTGTCAAGAAACGCCTACAAAAAGAAGAGGTTCGCTTACCAAACGACAAATTTCAAAGAGAAATTTATTATCCCTAAACATTTTCTTGGACGATGAAGGCATTATGAGTGTTGGTGGGCAAATTAGATGCTAAAATTATACATTTAACAAAAAACATAATTCTCACGAAAAATCATACTCTAACTAATGTAATAATAGTAAACGGAACATTTACGATTATTACATGCTAGTACACAAAGTGTATTACACTCTCTAAGGGAACGTTATTGGCCAATTTATGGAAAAAAAAACTCGGTCAAAAATGCCGAATCCTGCCGAAAGAATGTATCTACTATTTTTTTAATATTATAAATTTAGAAAACCGTTCAACTTTTTTTCCGTAAACCTGCGTGTAACTAAAATGTTATTGATAAAATAAAACTCATCCTTCCCTATTTACTTGTACATCTTTATTCAGCAGAAAACAACTTCAAATATTCTGGTATCAATTTGTTGGTGGAATATAAATCAAAATTAATTGTTAATTTTTTTCTGTCTAACAACGCCAACGTAGGATCATCGCAATATATACACAACTTTGTGTATAATTGTTCTTCAGTATCATACAAACATTGCTTTGGGTATATTTCAGGATACACTAACTTATTTGGAACAAGCGGAAAGGCACCACAATAAGTTGCTTCTAACCTAAAAATATAAAACAGAAACATAAATTATTGAGTACGCAACATTTATTGAATCTAGAAAGTAATACTCAAACAGTGAGGAATAATACTAACAATTACTCATACCATAACCCTCGCTTATGATGCCAAACAATTATTAAATCTCGTGACCATCTTAACTAACATTACATCAAAAAATCACAAATGTTTTTAATGCAAGTTTAATTTAAAGATGAACGTCGGTATAATGCATGTAATGTACTTCACATGCAGAACATGAAATAGCACCACCTTTAAAGTATTAGACTAAGAATTTTTTAGAAAACGAGGACGTTATCGAAAGATATGTATGACCAAAGACAGGCAGAAGGGTTACTTACTAGAAAAAGTACATTTAAATGTCGTTACTTTTTCTACAAGTAAGCATTGAAGAATGCAACAATTGTGAGAATATTTAAGGATATTGTTAGGGAGGCGAAAGAAACAAGGCTAAAAGTAATTGCTTCATGAAAGTAAATGAAAGTTCAATGTCAACATTAGTTAGCACTCCACTTTAATTAGCAATAGTCTCCTTATTTCATCCTCCTCATTTACTGAAGAATTTGCGAAACACTTTTCTTATCAAACATCTGCAGTTTTATGTAAATAATGTGCAATATATCGCGAAATGGGAATATGGTTTTATTTTGTATGAGTAAGGGCATACACAAAAGATCGGTCCTCGAGCCTTCTTCATCAAAATCCGAAAACAATTCTATCTCTGTTAAAGCGCGTATAGCTTATTGAACATTTTCAACAATGTAGACTAACGTATTTGATTCTGCCAAAATATAAAGACAATATACCGAAAGCGTTTTGCAAGTTTGATGGCTATTGGCTTTGTCTTTATCTTATTATTTTGTATATAATAGATACAAGCAAATCTATAACATCTAAGTCCATTTGAAGTATTTGAGTTGATCTCAATTAAGAGGTTTATAACTAATTGAAGCGTCCAATTCAGACATTCGAATTTTCATTGGCGTTTTGTTAGATACAGTTACAGTTACAAGGTGCCTGAAGAGCGTATGTTCGGGCCATATGATAATCTTAACGTTCTTCTTTTGAGTAATTCTATATCAGGAGATAAGTATTTAGAGATAAAGAAATACATTCGCTTCGCCCATAACAGTAAAATATAATCATCTACTAATCGTATTCAAAGAAAATGTTACCAATAGTGTTTTCCATGCGGATTTGTCAAAAATTTGTGAAAAACCGGTAAGATCGACTATAAAAATTGGCTAATAAGCAGTTCAACAGGACACTGTTATATGTACTCATATTGTGGAAAAGGAACAATACCTTTGGAATGGAAATTACTCCAGCAGGTTGAAAATTCATTTTCGACATCTACTTTGATAACTATTTTTCCACATTTCCTCTTTTTGTAACTTTAAGAAATGAAGGCTTTAGGGCTACAAGCATAATTAGAGAGAACCACACAAAGTGTCAATTGTCATCAACTAAAATCTTTGAAAAAAGGCACGTAATAGCTATGAAGCCAAATATGACAGCAAAAATAACATATTGTTAAACGAAAAGAAAACGTTTGCTCTATAATTTCAAATTATGGCAGTGTTACACCTCTACATACAATACGTTGGTCACGAAAGACAAAGAAAAACGTCGATGTAATCCAATCACGTATAATAAAGGAATGCGAGGCATAGATCTTACGGATCGGGTCTTTTCTAATTACGGAATAGTCATCGGAGGAGATAAGTGGTGGGGTGCTCTCTTTACTTACCTCATCATAAGTTATAACCATTGCAATTTTTTGTGGTGACGGCTCCACGGAGTGTATAAGCTTTTAAAGCTTGTCATAACCTCAGGAGCCTTTTTAGTGTGCAAATGGCCTTGTTACTATCACCCCATCGCCGTAAGGAGGTGAAGCGCAGTTAATTGTACCCCAACTGCGAACGCTGACTCGGGAGTGTACCGGATCCACTACGAAAATTTTTTGATTCTAGCGACTCGAATACATAGCGCCTAACTCTGCTCAGTCAAGTACAAACCCTCTTACCACTGAACCACCGAGCCGCAAATACATGAAAGATTCATAAGTCGACCTCAGAAAACATGTAACACCATCCTATTTGCGTAATAGTACACGAAAAAAGATCTCCGCTCAACGAATTCCTTACTTACTTTCAACTCGCTCTCGGTGACTGTCGTTCTGGCCTGGGATACCAGATCTTGTTTATGGCAAAATTCTCTTCTTTTCAGTTGAAGTTTCCGGGGTGCTTTTGTATATCTATCGCCTCTCTTTATCTTAAAAGTAATTATCTTTCACGTCCATGCACTTATGCAACACGATGTATGCGTCAAAGTTAACACAATTTTTAATCTGTACTGTACAACAGAATAGTAATGAATATGTAAGAGTAATAACGGCAGTTTTGTAAAAGTGTTATTTTGTGTTTTATAGTTAAAATATATTGGGGATTGAGCAATATAGCTAGAGGAAGGGAGAGTGAGGGGAAGAGGAGGTAATGACGGAAATGATGTAAAAGACGTAAGATGTAAGACGAAAGGTGTAAAACGATATAGTAAGAGACGTATAGTGTGTACAAGACGTAAAGTGCAAGACGAACGATAGAGACGATTTGTATTTTTTTTCTGTTTTACAATTTATATAGTTTGTATTTTGTATCTTAATATTCAATACATCAATAATAAATCCTACATATATTAAAATAAAAGGACTCCACTGTGTAGTTAATCCAACACGTAATAAAACCGCTAGAACGTTAATAGTAGAAAATAGAACTGAAAAAAAATATACGGGGAGAGTTGCATACTTAACCACTTTCTGATGTACAGCATTGCCAAAGTAACACAACAGAAGCAAGAAGTACATATTTATAGGCTGCGCTACAAATCGATATAGATTGTGAGATGAAACTAAATAAATGGTAACAATTGCAAGAGATGTATTTCAGAAAAATAAACACGAAAACGAAGAAATCAGAAAGGAAGAATCGAAAGGAAGAATATTTGAAGATGACAGTGATATTGAAAGCATAAACGTGAATGAAAAGTATTTAATAAAAGTAGAACAGAATGCCTTGAACAAGGACAAAAATTACAAAATAATCACAGAAACCAACAAGGTAGAAGAGGAATACCAAAAAGGTATGACGGATGTTATTAACCTATAAAAAGCAGTAAATGGACTTGAACAAAAATGGATAGAAGCATTTGAAGAAGAAAAAGAAGCATTAAATAACAATGATATATGGACATGTGTAAATGAAAAATAAAAAAATTATAATAAAATATCTAGATAGTATGTGGGTTTTCAAGGTAAATAACAACGGAAGATATAAAGCACGATTAATAATAGAAGGATAACAACAACACGGAATAGACTTTACCGAAATTTGTCGTTAATACAGATTCATTGCGAACAATACTTGCGTTGGCAACAGAACACCAGAATCCAATAATGAAATTCTACATCTAAAAGGCCTTTTTGTATGGTGAAGTAGATACTGAAATTGCCACAAGGCTATTACACTAATTCATTTCTAAACTTAACAGACATTTTATGGGTTAAAACAAGCTCCTTATTAATGGAACAAACACTTTACAGGGTTTTCAAGAAGTCAAGGACTTGAAAATGTAAAAACCGAAAGATGTATTTTTAAAAATATAGACAATTCGATTATTTTTGCTATTTGTGTGGATGATGGAATGATGGGATTGTTATTGGCCACAAAACAAAAATCATTAAGTTAATAAGCAAATTGAAAAGTGAATTCGAAATGACAGTATTTGAGGAACCAGAAACATTTCTAGGAATGAAAATTACGAAAGAAGATAACAGATTGGAGTTAACTCAAGAAAATTATATAGAAAAGATCGATGAACAACCAACATACTATAATTACCCCATAAAAATAGGGAACATATTTATTATAGTTCTTTCACTAGAGACGAGGCGACAGCCACACCTTATAAAAGTTCTGTACAATTTAGTACACAATAAAATAGACTCTCCACGTTGTTGGTTCAACTTCAATTTTTTGTTCCGTTGTTCTCAACTAGGAAGTCTCCTACCTTTTATACACTATTTGCCCGTTTAAATCTACATTGCGATATTTATTTTACTGCACTTTCCCACATACTTCCTTCAACAACTGTCTCGTTGACGTGATGTACTGTTTCGTTTACAGATCGTATTTACTGCCCTCTCTGCGCCCCTTTATTTTATTAACTTTTATGTTCTTTCATATTAACTTATCTGAACTACCTATCTTTCTACTTGTTTTCGTTCTTTTATTGCAATAGAGTGTTATAGTACGCAACTTTTTGATGTAACATGTAAAAAAGCTGAAGAGAAGGTAGTCAAGATCAAGTATTAAGCGAAATGATATTAAGAAGCGAAAAAGCAAGAAACCCACATTTACACCTTAGTGACTATGCAATTTCGGTCGTAAATGTAGAACATATTCACTGAAAATGTTCCACGGTCTATACAGAAAATCCGCTAGGCTCATATGTGCCACCCATGTTAATTTTTCCAAGAGTCGGGAGGAATCCTTCATTTGAAAACGGTTTACCGCCCAAGGCAATCGTAGAATGCCATCAAAACGGATGGATGCAGAGCGAAATTTTTTCAGATGTTTGATTTCCACACTTTGTAAAATTTGCGAAACCTACGCAAGAAGATCCCGTTTTCTGAATATTAGATGAACATGTCACACATGTTGAAAATTTGAAATTAGTGCAAAGTGCTAGAGCACAAAACGTACGTATTGTTCTACCGCCACACACCACTCATCGGCTATAATCTCTGGATGTCTCATTTATGTTTCTATTAAGCACATATTATGGAGAAGAAGCAACGGATTGGTTAAGAAATAATCTCGGAAATTGCATTATATGATAGTCATTTGTTCACGAGAGCTTATCAGTGAGTTACAAACACTCAAACAGCAGTAAGTGATTTTAGGAAAACGAGTATGTGCACTTATGACCCCAAGATATTCCCAGAAGAGTTGTTTGCACCCCCCGAAACAACAAATAGAGAAGATCCGATATAAAGAAAATTGAACAAAGAAGGAAGACACAACCATTTTACCCATTGCTGGATGTTCGAGAGAATGGACGATATCTCCACAACCTGAAAGCATTAGAAAAAGGCTTTCCACTACGCAAGACATTCCCATTCCAAAAGCTAGTACGCGAAAACAAACTGGCAAACGGACAAGAGGAAGATACTTACTACGTCACACACTTTGGAAGAGATGAAAACTTTTGTAAACGCAAAAACTTAAAGGTCAACAAACGGGAAAAGGAAATTGCAGTTAAATGACAAATCAAGGTCGAAAAACCGAAATGAAAAAATCGTATCTTCCAATTCTGATAGTGATGCTAGCGAAGATTTATGCAATGATTTGTCGCATTTTGAAAGCGACAGCACTGATTTAGATTTAGATTTTATCTTAAACCATCCGAAACTTCTTTAGAGCGAATTAGTCATAGAAATAGTATTAGAGAAAAGGACCTTATCGTAACAGAATTAGTAAGTGAAAAACAAACTTTCAAGGAACAATTTGTTGCACCAATTATTGAAATTGATAACGATGACACTGACTCTATTACCTTAAGGTTTCCCAAGCAATATAAGCAAAGTGAAAACATTTTTGTTTCTCCTGACGTGCCCGACGTGTCCGAAATATTTCATAATGAAATGTTGGGACGCTTAAAAGTAAAGACTTTGAGGCAAGCAGTTTAAGTTTATTTTTTAATACTCTTTTCTTATTAACAATTTAATATTTTAAATGGATTTTCAGGAATATTGTTTTGTTTTTCTCTAATAAAATGTTCTTACAACAAAGGTAGTAGTTGTTTCATTTTACCCCAGAGTAATTTTCATTTTTCATTTTAATTTTCATGAAAAAAAAGAAGCTTTTAAAAAATATTTTTCTCCAAATTGAAGTAATGATTATTAAATGTTGAATATGTACTCTGATGAAAAAGAAGTTTTAAAACATTGCTCTGTATGTGAGTTTAATTTTTCTTTTCAGGTTGTCCGTTTTACCCCACATTCCCCTACATATATATACTTGCTTCTTTTCTTACCGACTAAAAAAATTGTAGGCTGTAATAGCTAACTACATCCAGACATTTTATTTGATATTGCTTTATATATTATATAGTCATTGCATGTATGAGTAATTGTTACGATGGAAATATGGTACTCTTAATTAACTTAGAAATTCTTGCCGCCAAGACCCCGTAATAGGAAAAGACATCTTTATGTTTGTCAATGCACCACGTATTGCAAAATTATTTCAAAATTGGTGTTGGATGCAAGTGATTGGCTGATAGTAATAAATAAAGAGCCGTTAGACAGTTTAACCATATTAACAAATGCTGAATTAAATGTTTCCTACAAACATCTGGATGCAAAGAAATCCCTAGTACCAAATTTTAGAATTGCTACTCAACTTTTAACGCACATAACATCCTTACAACGTTATAAACCAGGGCTAGATAGAGTTTTAGCCGAAAATGTTTCACTAATCGTGTGAATTTATAGGTCAATATTTTTCGTAAGAAAAAAAATAATTCCGAAAATGCATTTGAGATAAATCTTAATTCAGAGTTAGAGAAAACAATATTACAATTCTTTGAAAAAGAATTGATCCTATCTACGAAATCTCTTTAAAACGCCGCACAACATTTTAAATACTGATTTCAATGCTAAATGCATTTTCACCCACAAATTAAATCAAGACCATTTAGAAAATGTATTTTTTAAATCCAAAGTAGAAGTTCTAACGAATACTCTTCACGGCTAGAAACCTTACAACGTATTCATATAATTTTGGAAAAAACCATGAGTATTAAAAAGTAAACGGAACTGAAATAATTAAGGAACAGCATGTATGGTATGTGAAAAAATAATGGAAAAAGGCAAAATTAAGACCGAATACGAACTAGGTAAAAATGCGCTTGCTGTAAAGTAGACAGAAGAACTAGATGACCGGAAGTGATATGGTTTAGAATAATGTGGCTATAGCCACAAATAAAGAAATCGAAAGAAGAAACTTTTTAACAAAATTAAGAATAGTAAATCCGGCACATTTAAACTGAAGATCGCAAGAAAAAAAATACATCAAGGGAGCTAAAAGGGATCATGTACACAGTATCGGATGTGGATCAAAATAGTCATGGTAGAACTCCGGAAATATCACATCATAAACGAAGTGACCACAGCAGAAAAAGAGGTACACATCAGTATTCTTCTTGTAACACAAATTATTGCTTTTGTTACAGCACATACGACATTTACCAATTGAGAACTTAGTAGCTTTTGGGCGTTTTCGTCGTATTTTTAAGGAATATCATTTAATTGTCAATTATAACAGTTATTTTTCAAGCTTGAACAAATATGAAAGAAAATCGTTGTTTTCTTGTGGAAGTGTTAAAACATTATTTGTGTTTGTATCACGCCATTATACAAAAAAAAACGGCGGGGTCAAAATGGACCCCACGATACCTTAAGTATTACGATACATAACGATACCAGTTAAAAATTAAATTCAAAGAAAGCAGTTGAAAAGACAATGAGAAGTGCAATTTTACCTTGAGCAGACAAACCGACCGCATTGAACAAGGATAGTAGACATTACAAGGATAACTTAATCCCTGACTTGCAATCAGTAACAATTACACTTTACTTTACAGACCATACAGTATAAAATTCGTCATAGAAAAAGAACATGACTACGTTCTACATATAAAGCATAGCGTCGAGTGTCTTCTGCTACGTTGTGTTTTGATCGTTTGACTTCCTTTTTCCTTTACTTTAAATTTAGCTTTTGTATCAATCAAATTAAAAAACACCCAAAAAAACTAGAAGAAATGAAATATCTAGCAACAACTATTAACGAACATTTAAATTTCAAAGCACATTCAGAACATGCTACGAAGGACAATAGTTCACTCTTTAAGTAGACAACATTGAAATATTTTTACACTCACATATTAGACGTATTACATTTAATGAATTACTTAAACAAAGAATTGCATATAAGAATCTTCTATTAATTAACATTGAAAATACTAGTACGTAAAAACACATCTATTGTAAGCTTAATGTATATATATTGTACAGCAAATTAAAATAGTAATAGGAAGGAATCGTTTTGAAACCATCCTTCGCTGTCTTAGATTTTACAACGAAGCAGATAACCAACAATACCACTTGCACAAAATTAATCAAGTCTTAACTCATACTTTGCCAAATTATTCAGGTAAAGGACATACCCTGTTTATGGACAACATATGACAGCATTCAATTCACCTAATCTCTGTATAACAATAAAACATGTTGCCGACACACTCGGTAAAAAACGCAGAGCTATTCTAAGAACTTTTACGATGGTAAAACTAAAAAGAAGTCAATCAATTTTCAGAAGAAATGTTAACATGTTACTACAAAAACGGAAATATAGTCTCAGCTCTTTCCACGAAACACAAGGCTTTATTAGAAGTGTGTGACTGATGTATCACTTTGGAATGGGTGTTGGTTACACAAGTAAATCCTAAAAAGAAATCGTTTCTAGAATACAGAGACGATATTGCTCCAAGATTGGTAGATACAGCTAATTTCCAAAAAAAGCATTTTCCGAAAAAGTTAACGAAATGACGTAGATGCCTTGTATGAGCACAAGAAAAGTGTAAAACTGCTACATGGTATTCGTATGACATCTGTAAGGATGTATCAGGGAAAGCAACAGCTTGCAATATTAATGGTTGTGTGACTGTATATTCTTAAAATCAGAGCTGACAATTAAATACATTCACCGACAAAAATAAAACGACCTTCTAGTTATGATTGAATATTTGTATAATACAGGAGTAACATTATGAAAATATATTTTCCAACAAAGAACTTACTACGATATTAAAATATCGGATGTCAGAAAAATATAAGTACTGATGTAAGAAATACTTTTCTGTATAACGTTTATCTGTATGTTGACTTATTTTCTGGAAAAACATCGTAGTTGCCGACTGGCAAAAAAATAAAAGTCCCATTGTAAATGAGCATGAGGTTATTATCTTGGCCTATATATAGTCCAGATCTTAGTTTGACATCGATCTACACTACCAGGTACTTTGCGATATATATATATAGCTTCCCAAGAGATTTTGGAAGAAATGAATTTAATTTTGCTACAACTCAATGCATACCCGATAACCTGCATGATATAATGCCAGCACGGGGTTTTTGTTATTTTCATTGTTTTATCTTCAACCTGTTTCACTGATTAACTTTCATTTGTAATTTGATGACTTTTGGCTGTAAAACTAATGTTATATTCCCATAGAAAATATTTTGTAATTTTATATATTTAAAAAAGTACTAACATAGATACTCCAAAAAATTCATGATCTGCTGTTGAAACTGCTATATGGCTTGTACCCAAGATTTTAAAATATTCTTCTTTATTTTCGACAAAACCAAAATTAACAATTTCTGCTTCAAGGTATTCCCGAGCTACTGAGAATGCCGGTGGAACATCAGTGAATGTCTGCCCTAAAAGAGAGACTAAAAACTTTTTATTACTCTTTTTAAGTCTATATAAAACTTTAAAAAAGAAATCTGGATTTTTGTCAAATTCCCATCTGTGAGGCCAAACAATAGTTAAGATATCCGAGGATGGTTTCGATAATGACATAATTGTAAAATCGATAGGAAAATATAAAACTTTGCATTTCGGACCAATTTTTAACTGTAAATCATTTGGTTTATAATCCGGCAATAACTTTATAACTGATCTAATATTTTTTAAAAAGGATTCTTTGTTGAAGCCAGAGTTGAAAACAATAAGATCTGCTGCGAGACTAAAAAAATAAGAAATAAATTATAATAAAAATGTATGCACAAACGTACCATGTAATAATTTGATTGTAAGCATATTGAATATCTCGCTCCTTTATTACTTTAATAGGATATATTAACTGATTTTCATGAAAGTACACTATTTTTCTTAGACCTTGCAAATCAGGTCTAATACCTACAAGTTCTGCCAAATTAACTACAGAGCTTGTAAACAAAACCTTTTCTGTAGTAATAGGAGGAATAATTGTTGATAACATCAACGCTGAACACCTTGCGCGCCAATGCCACTTTTTTGGTTTTAAAGTTACAAGTGTATAAGTTGTCACATCTGCAATGATAAAATGAATATTGCCTACAACCAATCTATTAATACTTTCATGTACTTCTCATCAATGTATCAAGTAATTGCTTATGAGACCCGCCATAAAAACTCTCAATAAATAATACATTGCACATAGTCCCTTGATCATCAAATTTATTGCTTACAATGTCTTCCATATTATGAAATCTATTTACACATCACTTTTGATAACTCTGATGATTTTAATAACATTACCTCCAAGTTCCACCAACAACCACTGAACTGGCTACAAGCTACAGCCAGCTATAACGCACTGCAACCATAAACAACCTAACTTGATAGAACGCAATGTCCCTACAAAAGTAGTAAAGTCACTAAACTACACCATCTCCTATTTTGCTCTCACTCCAAAATGCCAACCTCATGGTGTTAACAACTAGGCTCATTAATGCTCACTAGAGTGCTATTGTAAGGCCAAATAGAAGTTAGAACTATTTACCGTTATTCGCTTAACGTTTAGCCAAACACAGGAAAAACAAGAAAATCCAGCATTGCCAAGTATTACAGACTGTTTATAATAAAATTAAACCTCTTTACACGCATATGCTGTTACGCTAGCGATAATGGCTGCGTTTCTTAATTGCTCCAAGCAATTTTAAAACGCAACCTGATGCAACTCTATTTTACTTGACATGAAAACACATTTGTCTTGCTCGAACTGTTCGATCAAAGATTGGAACAATTAAAAATTACCGTCATTTTGTACACTGTATGGTATACGGACCAAAAGCATTACTGTACATAAATTCTAAGGTAATTTGACTAGAATTGTTATCTAATAACCCACCTTACCTTATAAATATTGTACCTGAGAAAATTGTAAACATGATTATATTTTTTAGGGAAAACTGTTAAAAATGAAAATGGTAATTTTGTATTTGGGAAATTGGCCTGCTTTGCATTAAATATTTTTCCATTGTCTCATTCAAATTCAGACTGTGAACGAAGCAAATGCCAGTAAGACTAAATTCCGAAATAAATTAATAACATGAACTTTAAATAACGAATTATTAAGTAAACAATTCGTGAGAATTTCTGGCAATTGCAACAATTTCAAAGTAAATTCCGACATGTATGACCACCAGCCAATTGTATCCCAAACAAATGCTTTCAAATAAAAATAAAATACATCTACAGAAAATCTAGATTCTGATGTCACGACACTTATCAGCACGGAAACAACAAACATCATACACTCACTTCGAGATTAAACTCTTTCACCGACCAAAAAACTTTGGAACAAATCGAGCTCCATCCAACGTCTAGATTTAATTACCGAAGGATGAAAATTTACTTCTCCTACCTCTGGATTTTATAAAAGAACGCTTCCATATAATCCGAGCGATTTGACTTGAATTACCAAACGCGCCTAATGTTAGTACAATGTGCGGATGTTAATGCCAACATCATGACCATACAGCGGATCGACGACCGCTTCTATTACCGACACTTGAGATAGAGTGGTGTACGATACATTCGTCCAACCGCGGCATGTACATGCGTTAGGGAAAGCGGTACACAGTCAGACGATACTACTTCTGCGTGTTTGTCTGACTAGAGACGCTCAACCTAAATGTAAAATATCAGAGGCGTAGTTGCACCAAGCGGAAAACATAGCTTAATTCCCAATATCGCAAAAACATTAAACAAGGGAAAATAAAGTGTAGGGCTATATTTTATAGATATCATGTTAGAAGTGATTTATTAATGTTAATTACTAAAACATACTCTAAATTTTCTGCTGGGAAATGTGGTCGCTTACTTGTTGTTAAATATAGAAAATATAAATCCGGGTTGCGGGTAAACATTTTATCGATTTTTTACATATAGAAACACCAAATCACCAGAAATATTCTTCAATTTGTTTATTATAACATCTAATGTTTCATTTCCATCTTTTAGTTGTATTGTTTGTGATTCAAAATATTTTTTGAGGTACCTATATAACAAAAATATTCGTTAATAAAATGAATAATAGTTTGTAAAGATTGATCCTGAAATAGAGTTTTACGTTCGCATATGCTTTATGCATCATTTAAATTGCTTATTACATCAGCAACTTTTTCCAAAGTGTCTGCGTAAAATGAAGAGGCTTCTAACCACGTCCCCTTGTTAAAACTGGAGACGACGGTAAGGAAAATGCTGGCCATTTATCTTTGTATAAAGCAACTTTTGTAGACGCTTGAAAGAAGACTTTTTGGTGCGATTAATTGACTCACTAACATTCTCTCTAATAAATTCCACAACTCTATGTAGAGCATGGGCAGTGCATATAATACACAGCATACTTTTTAAGGTGCTTCTAGGCAATTTTTCAACTTTAAGCAAATTAGCTGCAGCATCATTCACAAAGAGCAAAGCTTTCTCCCGTTTCCTCTTCATCTTCGAAAATGTTGTTAATAATGCTGACAATTACTTCCGTTATTGTATCAAGATTTACCTGTTCTATTATTTTGCTGGGTATTAATTCTAGCTTTGTTGGTCGATCTGTGTACAAAACACCAACAATGATGTGAACTATGCTTCGCCCTAACGCATAAAAATGCTCATTCGAGACACAAGGCTTGCGATGAACATCGGCTTCTAAATGGCCCGCAAATCGAGAACTTTTTGAACATTTTACAATAACTAAACATTCGGTGCAGTAAATCTCTATGTCCTGACAACTTCGACACAATCGTGATCCTTAATCTAGATATTCATGAATTCTTGGCGGGGACGTTTGTTAGGCGACATAGTAAATATAAAAGGAAACAACGAAAACCAAATTAATAAATCTGCTCAAATTAAAAAAAAAATAATTCTAATAATAGGCGATAAAAGGAAATCACATTTAATTAAATTAATTAAAATTAAAACGAAAATGCCCAATTAAAAAGTATATAGCAAATATCTAAAACTATAAATTAAAGCTTATGCGACAATAAATGTAATAACAATAATCGAAAACAATAAAAAATAACCGTGGAAGAAACTAAACAATTAATACTAGATAGAACAAGTATTAAAACAGAATACTAGCCTCAGAAAGCGAATTAGAAATATAGAGAACAAAGCTAAAGGTGAAACATGCACAACCGTGCTTTCTCACTACACATTAACGACTGACTCGCGTGGAGAACGGAAAGGGTGTGGCTTGACGGAGAGAGGTATGTAAACCGGCACGACTCTGTACCAGCGCCTATATTAAATGAAATAGGCGATCGTCGATCCGCAGTATCATCTTGAGAGATACAATTTGAAAACACGTGGCCATGTATACTCCTCCTACGCAAATATACATTCCCTGCAAAAAAAACACTACATATCATTCATATATTTTTACAAACACGATAAAATACAGGCATATGAAGAATATATGCTGCTTAAAACAAAAACATCACTATTTGTCTATAAAAGGAAATTAATGTTTTTCACGCTACAGAAATTAGAGGTATTAAAGCTTAAAGATGTAGATAAATTTCAGTCCGTTAACATGTTACTAGTATTCTTTATAAATGTATTTTACATATTCTCAATTTAAAAATATTTACATAAATGATATATAACCACCACATTTAACAAGATTTTATTTTCATTTTAGGTCCATGAGAGACAGCTATATTTAAAAAAAGAAATATTTAATAAATAAAATTAAAGCAGAGTGGTAATGAATGCATAATAAAGTATCAGAACATCGCACTCGAAGTAAAAGTCCGCATAAATATACTTAATGCTCACATTAAAGGGATGATGATCACTTTCATCGCTCCTCATAGCCTACAGCTAGCCTATAGCGCTGTATCATTTTCTTTGTCTTTTCTAGCTTCAAAAACGTATATCCAACCAAATGACAAATTATCATTTTCTTTGTAGCATTTACGTTAGTTACAGAACAACAAAATTAAGCATGCACTGTAAATCTACAATACATTAGCAAACATCGAACGAACAGTGGTACATTTTCTGAACTTAGTTGTATAAAATATTAATCACAAAAAATACATTTTAATATTAAATTTTATTGAAAAATCAGGGTGTAACAATCTCTTTGCACACATATAATTACATAATTGGTTTATTACAGAATCAAGGCAATGCACAAGATTAGTTTTAGCTGGCAATATCCTTAGTATCTATAACCTACGGCTGAGAAAATCAAGGTCAAATTTATTGTTATAAATTAACTAAAAATTATTATTTCTCTTTAGAAATGAACATCAATTTTATGCAAGAAAAATACACAAGGGAATCGAATCGCTGTCCGAGCCCTCCCATTTACAACATCACCAATCGCTACCGATGTTGGTAATTCTAAGATATATTAATTTGACAAATAATATAGGTAAGGTCAAATATAGTTTTTGAAATTACAAATCAATATTCTAATTTTACGAAGCAAAATTAATCCATAACACTTACTACTTTCTATACACTATAATTGTAACAAAACGTAAATGGTTATAGTATCCTAAAATATATTTACATAAACACATCACAACAGCTCATACGATATACAACTAAATATTTATTTAAATATTACGTAAATAAACGACAAAAAATGAACAAATTAAAAAAATATATCCTTTTAGCAAATCAAATTCAGCTATCACAGTACAAAAGAACAAATAAAATCAATTGGGTTAATCGTATTCATGACTGTTTTCTTTCTTTGTTAAAAGTGCATCGCCTTCCTCTTCGGTTACCTCAATGAACTGTCCTGTCTTGGTTTTTGATCTTGAATTCACTCTCGATAGTCCTTCCGTTACCCCGTTTTCAGTTAACCTGGAATAAAGGCTATACTCACATTAAATATAAGGAAGTGACAACGATACCGCTTTAACAAATATCAAAGCATCGGCATGAATAAAAAGTTGAAATTTGCAAATATCGGAGGTAGCAAAATTTGTAGGAAATACTGACTTTACGCCGTTATAATTATGATGGATATTAAAAAGCATTTGGTACGCAGAGTTTCATAAGCGGAGAGAGATAGATTTGTGCAATTTAGTGCGTGAACGTCCCAAATATTCTAATTTTGATTATAATGGTATAACGTACTGTATAACGGCAAAATGCTTTTTGACATTTTGGAAACAAAATTTGTCAACATATGATCTTATGTCTCTAAATACACAAATTTAATGGATAAAAGTACACTAGAAGTATTTAGTCTTAGGGCATCAACGCGAAGCGAAGATATTGGTGCCTCTGTCATTCGCTCGCCTCCCTAATGTTAGCTCGAAGTAGAGAAAGAACAGCTACACATTGGGTACAGTCCGCTTCACTTCTGTGTCCTAAGATGGAACATTTCTATTGTACGTTACGACATGAAGCAAGCTGACGAAACCGTAATCGCCAAAGTAAGTGTTCCCACTACGTTATACACAGAACAATAAGAAACGATAACCAAACGTGCATTCTTTTATCCACTGGACGGAGGCAGTGATGGCATCAGTTATCTATCAATACGTTTTTACTCTACAGTTAGATTTGTGGTGTGCTTTGACCGTTGCTTTTCTCTGTCATAAAGAATGATGAAAAATGAATTGATAAAAGTAATATATTCTTCCTAATATGTAGTTATAATTTTTGAATTCCTAATTCAATTTTAAGGTTAGGTTCATGAAATTATGAACTACGCCGTTAATTCTAATCATATTTGCTTTAAATATAATTATTTCAAATATTTTCTCCTTTTATCAGATTGTTCTTACAAAAAAATATATTCATTACATATCTAAAATGGATACTTTTCAAGATATTTAGGAAAATCTACATTGTAACACAATTTTCTTTCAAAAAAAAAGCGCTCATCAATGAGAATGTAGTATATGAAGTCTTTTAAAATGCCATCCAACTTTGAAGAGATCCAAGTTAGTTATGATCATTACAGAACAACCCAGCACTGATGAAAAATATCTGATCAGCCTCATCAACACAACTTAATTTTGAGCATAAATAAGTAAATCACAAAATATCAGAAAACCTCAATTTCTTAACCTCTGTGATGGTGTTTTGAAAAATACTACTTATTCTAAAATTCAAAAACAATAGTTTTTGCGAATTAGAGCACGAATTACTTTTGTACAACATTATCTAGATGAATGAAGCCAAATTTACAAGAAATAACCTGCTTAACTAGCACAATCTCATTACAAGAGCAATCGAAATTCCCAAGAATTTATGACGCAAAACCAGGACAGGTGAAAATTCAACCTATCATCAATGCTGTATTGTTTCCTAATGGTCATGATTAACTTGAATATCTCCAAAGTTAGTAGATGTCATGTTTAAAAACTGCGTAAGTTACATTCTCATTGGTGGGTGCTCTTTTTTTGAAATAAAATTGTGTTACAATCACTTCTAAATATTTTGAAAAGTATGAATTTTAGATGCAATTTTTGTTTTTTTTTCAAGAGAAATTTCATAAAAAAAAGAGGAAAATGGGTAGTCGTATTAAAAAATTTAAATTTTAACACTTTCCAAATGAAAGTTTCAACGTAATTGTCGGACACACTATATAATGTTTTCGAAAAATTTATTTCAATTCTAATAATATCCTATACAGTCTACAGTTCTGCAAAATTTAAATTTTTCAAGTTAAACACTACCACAATTATAAAAGTTCGTACGCACTCATCCATCAGTCTAGTCTAGAAAAATAAGCATTTCCTCTACCATGCCCATCACTGATCTAACGTATATCCAAATATTTGATGCACTTCACGAGCCAATATATTTTCTGTAGAAAATCAGATCAGTATATGAATAAGATGCTACATGATATCTCTGTAGCAATTTTTGATTCCCTTGTATTCTCAGCTCAAACGGTAGGCAAAACGCCTAAGACTACCAATTATACAGCACCACCTTACTGTTTGATTTGATTATGTTAGGAATTAATTTAAATGAATTGTAAAATTCTAAAACAATTATAGAACTATGTTATGTTAAAAAGTGTTGACCAGGAAAAGTGAATTTCTCATAATTGGGCCAGAGAGAGTTAATATATCTATGAAAAGTGTGACCAAGCATTTAATTTTAAAGAGAAGTGTTATACTTACACTTCATCTTCATCCTCTTCATCATCAGAAGGTAAAGTGAAATATGGATTATGGGCAGCAGGTCTAAATTTATATCCAGTTAATACAAAGAACACGTAGGTTGCCATTTCTCTAAACATTTCGTGTAACCAGCCATATTGGAATGGCACTGTCAGACGCAGTAAATACACTATAATACGTGTAAAATATATGTAACAAACAATCATCACATAAAAGTGTCTGAAGAGTTTCAGTTTTTTCAGATTCACAGCTGCTTTACCATCAGTTCTGGATGCTTCTTCTAAGTGTCTGATAGACCATACTACCGGAAAGAGAATAAATCCACAACAAAGAAGATCAACAAGAATGAAAACATCTTGCCAAGCTCTGTACTCTCTAGCTCCTTCTTCACTTTCTTCAAGTATTATTTCGGCCATATTTGCTAATACTTGCAGCGGAATAATTGCCATAAACAATCTTTTATCTCTTGGAGCTAATACATGTTTTATAAAAGTCCAGCCTGTACCAATTAGAATTAAGGTTATAAACAGCAACGCTCCCTTTAACAGATGTGCCACGTAAAACAATACTGCCCAAGTAGCCAAATGAACTCCTTTAATTTCAATAAAATGGTAATTTATTCCATGAAAAGCGAGTGAAATGGATTTTATAAATACAAGGGCAGCCATTAAATAGTGGATTTTAAACACTGGATGTCTTGACTGCTTCAGTAGGAAAACCCAAAAGCAACCGGATAAAAAGAATAGCATCGCCATGGTGCAATAAAGTGCTGGTAGCGGCATTTCACCTGCTGATAGGTAACTCCCAGCATTTTCTTCTACAATTTCCATCTATAAAATATAAGAATAAGTGAGCAACTTTTTTAAATACAAAAAATTATTTTTTGTACTTAAATCCTAAACCGATTAACTCCACAAAAAAGTAATAAAATGAAGAGCTATCTAATTTTATTACAAGAGCTGTGTCTGTAACAGTCTGTACAAATTCAAATATGGAATTTCTCAAGATGTCCACATTTACAAACAATTATTATATCTTAATCAACAGTGGAATAAAAGAAAATCGAAGATACTCAACTGTTCTTTGTATATGTAAAGACTTTATTATAACGTGTAAAACCGCAAAATCGTACGATTTCTTGAACAATTTATTGTACGATTAATTGAATTAATTAGAATATGCGCTATGTTTGTTTTGATTTCCCAATTTTTCACCAACTTTGTTGTTTTAATACTAACCCAGTAACAGAAAAGTATTTACGAATTTTGCGTAGTGTTTTTAAAATGAGATTAATTTCGAAATTTTACGACGATTAAGATGTAATTTGATATTTAGTAATTCCCCCGTTTCCTATTAACAAAACTAAACGACGATCGTCCAATATATAGTAGGATGTAAAACAGCCTGTAAGTCTACCGATTTCTTGGTCAAGAACTTGTTCAAATAATTATCCAGAAAATCGCGACTTGTAGGAGAGGCTTAATAATTGCAGTTGCTCCATAAGACCGCTGTGTACTATATAAATCCGATTCAATTCATAAACAAAATTATTCAAATTTATATTTTATATTTATTGCGAAAATATAATTTTAATATATTATTAAGTTATTATTAATTATACTTCACACAATAAGCTTGAATGAAATATTTTGACCGCTATGAAATCGCGGTCCTTTTACTTTCTCAAATATTTAATTTCGACAAGAACGGTGCACATGCTAAAATTTTCACGTGATCGTGAATATCTCGAAAAAGGTTGACAATGCAACCCATTGAACATTGAATGCAATGCCAATTATTTACATGCGATATGTACAATAGACTAGGCTCATAAAAAGTATACCATTATACTCAATACAAGCAAATTAATAACCACTTCCGGCTTAATCGGAAGTGTTTCGTGGGCGAAAGTTTTAAATCAGTAGCCCTAATGCTATAATTACCTATTCCAAAATTTCAGAGTTCCATTCATAATAACATCATTAAAACCTCTAACGAATTTCGTGAAGTATCCCTGTATAAGTATCTATGAATATATGTGAAATTAATTTGCTAACAAATTAAAACCAGCAAAGGAATTAAACTATAAAACATCAATCAGTATTCATAAGCCATAGTAGTTAAAAAATTACAGTCAATTCTTGCATTTAAAAGTTTTTAATAAAAAAATTGTACTCTACTAAAAATTGTTAATTTTAAAATCCAATATATGTAGTTGATTTACACAGGAACCTTTTAAATGCCTTTTAATAAAGGTGTGGAGATCCATAAAGTTAAATTTAGAAAAAACGAAACATACATTATTTAATTGCACATATTTAAGAGACACAATTATTGTGAAATTCTTAAATGAATAATCTACGATAATTCGAGGTTGTATATTCCTTTTGGTTATTCATGTGCAACAGTTGTCTTCTAAACACGCCCATTATATATGGACATTTAATATATTTCTCATTGTCTTTTGATTTAAATTTAAAATTTTATATATAACCTTAACAACCAGAACTTTTTTGACAATCCGACCATAACAACATTGTAACGAAAACTAAGTCATAATTATATCAATAAAAAACAAAAAAATTGTAAAGCTACTTACACTAAAATCATACACGACTTCATTATTTAATATGTAATTTGGACAACTGTGGAAATACAAATTGTAAAGTCCTTCTTCTGAATCACTTGCCACATATATTACAAACTAAGAAAAAATAAGTTGTAATACATTCTATCATATTCAAATAAATAGCATACTTACACTAGTATTGTAATAAGTTACATTATTAATAATCTCACTAGTAAGTGGTAGAGAATTAAGACATATACGTGGTGTTGGACTGCTATCTCTAATAACCTTTATAAGCTTATTATCCTCGTAAGGTCGTGTTTTAAAAAAGGTTGTTGGTATGTCATTGGAATCTTTATATATATGAAGAGGTTGCTCCCATCCAGGACTGCAATTAATCATCATCCTAAAAATTTAGAATTAACGTAAAGGCTACAGGTCACATATGTATATTACGTATTATTATGAAAGTTTAAGATAAAATATATGACAGCTGCATCGTTTTGTTTGGGAACATTTTCTTTTAATAGGCATTTCTCCTGATGTGAATCTAAGTACGGGTTCATTGCATCATTTTGTGTACGATCTAAACTAAAACCAAACTACAATGCGCTTAGCTAGTCTATCATTATAACATAGTTGGCACATACCACATCGCTTTTGTTCATCGGTTTTGCTGTGAAATTTATCAATTTAACATCTAGAAATCCTCTTTTGTAAAAACCAAAAGTACTAAGTGCTATGTATTTACGAACATCACACTAGAATATTAAAAAGTATTATCAAGAAATCATCATGCCCGCAATGTACTTACATCAATGCTAATCTTGTGCTTTCTTCCTAAACAAATCGATATCGTAAATAGCAACAAAACCGTTTTGAGAATAATTTTCATTTTCATTACGAAAATATAACGCTAACGTCCCGAAAGACACCCTCTTGTCTTTAATTTTCAAATCCTTGACAAGATAACCTAAACTTTGCAAATGTTTATCTTTTTATCTAATCTTTTTTATATACGAAGCAATAAAAACATTAAAGCATGATTCGGAGTAATGTACATATATATGTATGTGGTTTATGTGACATTTACATATCCGGTAAAATCTAGAGTATAAAACACCTTTCTTGGGAACGGTGACAACACATGTCACCAAAATCAACCATTCTACTACTTCATTTTTTTTCCCCCTAAACCTAAATGTTATGTTGGATGGTTAATATTTAATCACATGCAGTGTTGCCAACAAAAATAGTACCACACTAATAAATTCAATTTCCAGGACTATTGGCCAAACAGCTTTCTTGCAAAAGGCAAAAAGCTACAAAAAGCCTAGTGATGTGTATAAATATCTAAGTAAATTGTTTAGATTAGTGAATCCCTGAACCCTAAGAAAATGTACACAGAGCTGGGATATAGAAAGGGGAGTTTCAAAATTTTTCTTTGAAGCAGTGAAACAAGACATCAAATTTCAAATGAGAAGCAAGGGAATGTGTTCTACGCATTGACGAAATGTTATTAAAATACAATCTTTTCTATAACAGCAGCAAAGACCAAATAATTGGTTTCATAAAATAAATGGGAAGTTCTAAACCAGCAAAATTTGTTTTGGTTCTTTTTGCCAAAGGAATTAACATCACTTAGAAATAGTCTTTAGGGTACGCTCTAACGCATAGTGCCTATAGAAGGTAAGATTTAAAAACGTTGCTGTTTTCCACCATACTAGAATTGGAAATGATATATATGTTGAAGCCATAATATCAAATGCTGGAGTCAATTTTGTGAAATTTGCAAATAATCATGAAGCGACACCTGATACACCATACTTTTTTATAGGCGATGATAAGGTCTTTTATCTGTATGATACACCACATTTATTAAAAACAACACGCAACACGCTTTTTAAATATAATATTCATTTTTTGGAGACTATGTTACCAAAAAATAATACATAAATTTTGTTATAATAGTGGTAGGGAGAAATGCCCCAAAAACTCAGTAATTCACATATACATCCAACAATTACTGCTCGTTTGTCTACTTACGGGGAGCCTTACCGTCTAATGCTATTGGCACTGTTTTATTCATCGAGCGAATGGATAAACTGTTTGCATTTAAAAGATTATTTTGTTTGAACTATTTTCAATACACTGAAGAGGCCAATTGTGCTGAGTATTTTGATTTAGTTCTAAACGAAATAAAAAATTCCACTCCTACAACTACCCGTGAACTGTTGTCAACCAATTTTTTTTTTTTAAATAAAGGTCTACCAGTATATACAACAGATTATAAATCTCTAGAGTTACCGCAACAAAATACTTTTGTTTTTATATATGGGTATTTATTTTAAAAAACTAGAAAAGCATATGTGTGCAGTACATATACAATTAAAGACGGAAACTGTGGATGAAGCAGCAATTTTATGACAAATGTTCAAGTAGTTCCACAATAGCAGAATTAAAAAAATACATGTAAGAGATGAACTATTATCCTGGTGCAGAGTTTACAAGATCATATTTAATGAATTTATTTATTCGTTGGAGAATATTTTACAGTGTAAAATATATTAATAGGAATTTAGTTTCCCAAAACGAAAAAATATTAAATCCATTATTTTACATCTGTATTACTTAATTAAACATTGATTTACTAGAAACCTATTTATCTTTACTTGCTTTAATACAAAATACTCAAAAGTATTTTGAATAATTAAGGTTTATTTAGATGGATGTTTTACCAGTATACTGTGTAATACTCGATTAACAGCTGTTTGAAGGATCCATGGATCCCCATTATCAACCATACCTAAAAATACTTGTCTAAGAAAGACGTTATACCCTATAATCGCAAATTTTGAAGGTGTCTTGTAGGTTTTAATTAGAATGTAGTAGCATATGGCAATCACGTATCTTGTTTTACTGCAACAAATTATCGTTGTAGTGTAAAGGAACAGTAATGTATGTGAGTGACTACGGCCATGGAAAACTACGTGTGCGACAAGAAACTTTCAATAATGCCCCTGGTTACGTGCTGCCTTACACTAATACAGAGTATTGTAATACAACAAGCCCCGCCTTCTGCGGATTGGTTAATTATTCAACTCCACATGATTATTAGAGGGTGATGATTTTTTAGATATTAAAAAATACAAGTCTCTCAAACAATTTATTTATGTAAATTTTAACAATCTTGTTGAGTTGAGGTATGCTTAGAAAAACGAAGCAGAATACCATGTGCCCAAACGCGAATTGATGTTTGGTGAAAAAAAGGGGGCGAGAATATGAAAGTTTGCATTAACATCGAAAAATCGATATGTTTTATATTACTTCCACTGCAACTGTTCAATATATATGTAGTTACTAGAGCTGTTGCTCGAAACCGATTACTCGGTTTCGGGTTCGAATACCCGATTCCGGGCATTCGGTTCTACAACCAGGTACCCGGAACCGCGCAGTGCGCTGTCGGGTACCTCATTCCAAAAAATGACGGTTTTCGACAGCCCAAGCATATGTATACATTAATGTTATTATTCGAGCATGGGTACCCGTATACGGTTCTAGAACCGTGTATTCCACCGGGTTTCCGAAAACGATTCCAGAACAATACCCAGTTCACCCGCTTCCTGAAAAAGCCGATTTTCGACAGCTCTAGTAGTTACTTATTTTACTGTCTTTAAATATTTTTTTCTGTAAATATCTTGTCTGCCGTTCACATTTAAGCAATTGGTATATACTTTTATTTCTTTATAAATTATGTATTTTTTTTTACTTTAGGCCATAAGTGATTGTTAAACCTATTGAGCTGTGGAAAACACTGTTTAATTCTCATAACACAAATGTATATATGTAGCAGCGGGTCCACCGCTGGCCGTCAGAGCGCTCGCGGTCCCCACTGTAATGTATAGCATAATGTTGTACTGCTTAAGGCTGTATTTGCCGCTCATCCGCGTACAGTACATGCCTTTCACACTGGCTTACGACGGACCTATGTAGCAGTTCTTACTTTATCCAAGATTTTTATATTTTAGAAATTGATAACCGATGACAATTAAGCATTATTTTAATTTAAAGAATATCAGTTTCTTGCACATGTACAAGTTAAAATATTACCATTACATTGGATCTAAAAAGTGCTTTAACTAATAAAGAACTAAATAACTAGTGCATATTCAATAGTAAAGATAAAGGGTAGTTTACTTTTTTGCAACTATTAAACAACTGCCTACATGCAGACCTGAACAAATACTTACAAAAATAAGGTAATATTAAAATATACAGCAGCACATTCAGTTTCATTGAAGTGCTCCAATGATATGATCAGTTTCGCTACCTTCAGAAAATCAAGAGATAATTTTAACTACGCCATTCTTCGATTTATTGCATTATGTATGCTTGCGGGCGCTTAACTTCTTTTTCATTAGATTGTATTTTGAAAATTGTGTATTTTCATTTTCTACTTCAGCAGATACACTCCACAAGTTAAGATGCATAGGTAAATAAATCAATCCTGCTAGAGTTACGATATTCAATATGCATGGGAATACTACATTAAAGTTTAATGCAGCTGATTTAAAATACAATGTTTCCGACATGTATAATAATATTGTAACAGTTAAAGAAGTAATTCCCATGCTTACCACTGGCTTATAATGTATATATAGCGTGCAGTGCACTAATGCTAAAGCCTTTAAAATAGAGTACATCCCCAAAATTCTTGAAGTAGTATATTCCTCATCATTAAAACCAGATTCTGTTTCAGACATTACTTTACTAAGAAAAGAACGCTTTTCAATATAACTTCGTATAGCTGTTCCCATATCCATAAAAGCTACAAATGCTATCCATCCTCGAAAAGCATAAATTATTTTTTGATCCATAATTGTTCACAATCGATGTGACTTTAAACCCAAAAAATTAGGAAGGCTAACTTTTAGAGGTAGTTTATACTAGAACATACAATTAATGCAATTCACATTAGATTGGATAATATGTAGGGTAGCACAGATAACAAGGATGTTTTCTAATTGCTTGAACGTTTTATTAAACGGCTCAAATTTTTATGAATGAAGTAAAGTAGAGCTGTTGCTTTAAAACTGTTTGAAGAACTGTTCAATCGAAGGTTCAAGCAATCAAAAAACACCCACTACAAATATAATAATTTAATAATAAATAAGATTCACGTTTCTTTTCTTTATTATACAATACTTCACTCTTAATTTTATTGCTGTAAACTACATTAGAGTGGTACATGAGCCCTTACCTACAGCAAATTTGATGTTGAGTATCACCCAAGATTTGAATTGGTTAGTTCACTTCATGGTTTTACATATATATGTAAATACTAGGTTATTGTCAAGGTGTAAATTTCAATATACTTTATCAGGGGCTGTGATGTATATAAATTTGTGTTTCAGTAGCGCAACTTGCTGGTAAATTTTAAAGCGAAAACTAACAAATATGTTTATATTCGCTAGCGATCGCTAGACTTCCGTTTAACTACACATATCAACACGTTTTATTCCAATATTATTCCATTAAATAATTCGTTCTCAACAATAAAGCAGGTAAAAAAGTTATATGTTATAAGCAAGCCTGCAGAAACGAGTTTTCGCTTCACGCAATCAGCAGAGACTAAACAGACTCGTGTTTATTCGTCTCATGAGAATGGGTTCGTATTGCCTGCTGGTCTCTCAGAGAGTCGACAAAACACGAATCTATCTAGTCTCTGTTAATTTTGTGAAAGGCACGGAAAGTGTACCCGTTTCTGCAGGCTTAGTAATAAGTTATTGTTCAATACTAACCCAAGCATCTTAAAATTTCGCGGATGATTTACATCGATTGTTCCGCCAATACTACTACTTACTAGCGTTGCATACAATTCTTACTCGGTATGGTTTAATATGACGTCACTAGACTAGTTAGGTGTATGATCGTGCAGCTTACACCAAGCAGATGCGAATGAATGATTTCCCATCATTTACAATATTCAGGGTTCGTTTGGATGTGTTTCCATTGTTTACAAATTTACATTTGTTTACGTTATAGTGGCTCCATTTATTTTTCATTTTTGGTTCTACTATTACCGGATTACCAGTATCGTCCTTTAAAATACGTATATTTGTTTATGAAGTAATATTTAAGCGGCGCCACGGTGGGCCGCTCGAATTGTTGGGCGGCCATCGGTTGTGTTATCACGCATGCTCGCTATATTTAACTATTGCAATATTCTCCTTATTTAAAATGTAAATTCGGGCTTCTTACATATTTCGGTGTATTATTCCTACTTGCACTGAATGCAAAAAGTGTAGACACCAACTGCATCAGTGTAGCTGCACGGGTCTCCGAGAACAACTTTCGTGCAGTTGCATGAACGCTTAATTTTTGTACTGGTTACTATATAGTAGAGTCTGTCTAGTCTGTATTAATTTTTTGAATCATTTTATTAATTAATTTTAGGCAAAAACGATCCTCTATTGGTTTATAGTTAGCCTAGCGGCACGGTGGTAGGAAAAAATTTTAAGTCGATAGCGATGACGTAACCTGCTGGAGTATTTCCGTTGCATTGTATACAATGTACACAAATATGCAAGGAAAATACACGAGGAAATCGAATCCTCATACGCAGCATTTCACTACTACGCCGCTGGCTTTTACAGTCCATTCATATGATAAATGCAAAGACGTCTACAAGAGCGAAGATTATCATCTATATTTAATTCTATTCACAGCGGTATTTAATTAAAAGCACAAAATTAATTTAAAGCATATTTGAAACTGTGTTGAATAACAAATTTGTGAAGTTTTTCTCTAATTAGTCTGTTGCTCTATTCACTTTTATTTACTTCACATTTGACACAATTCTTTTAATTCCATTGTTGCACAGCATAATTATTTGTTTAAAAGTGGTGAATTGAATAGATTTAGAAACGAAATATTTGCGAACGAAGTGTTGTCATGAAATCATCTTATAATATTTATTAGAAAAACTGTGAGTTATTGAGGTATTCAAGAATATAAAAATACAGTTGTCACAATGTCACGTACATTTTCGTTAACATGTCTTTTTTTTTTGCATATTTTAGCCGTTCATTGTGCTTACAAATATGGCAGAAGAAATTAGAAAAATGTTAGAGGGACTACTGAACAATATACCTGGTCTATATTGCATATTGATTTCTGATAGAGATGGTGTGCCTATTACAATGGTCCAAAATGATAAAGCGCCCGAATTAGCGATGAAACCCGCATTTCTATCAACATTTGGATTAGCTATAGATAGAGGTAGTAAGCTAGGCCTAGGAAAAACAAAAACCCTAATCTGTTCTTATTCGCAGTATCAAGTGATACAAATAAATAAGCTCCCTTTAATAGTTACCTTTATTGCAAGTGATTCTTGTAATACTGGGTACATTCTTACTTTAGAGGAACAACTTGAACCTGTGTTATCATGTTTAACTTTAGTTGTAACTGAAACATAATTATAATTTACATCTATGACACATATAAGCATATACATTATAAACTGAATGTGTAATTTTATAATACATGCATGTGATTATAATTATTAATTTACATTTGGGGTACCTTATTGCAGTTCGTAATGCATCTTACCGTCTTATATTTAGATTGTAGATGACAAGTAGTGTAAGTAAAAAAGAAACTTTTTCATTAGATTTATTTTTACACAGACAGGTTACTTGTTATTGACTTTATTTCCTGTAGTTACTTGAAATTACTATCTCAAAAATATGTTTTTTCTAAACTTATTTGAGCAAAATAATACTTAAAGATAAGCTTTACAATATTCCTATTTTATTACAACTATCGTTATTTCTCTGTTTTAAACAGTGTAGATATAGCAAAAGTAAAATAGCATAAATCAAATTTTGCAAGGGTTTCTTCGATTGATACTTGAATAAATTGAATTACCGCTCAAGTATTTAAACCATTTCGGGCATAAAAGAAACATCGGCAATTCGTAAGAATCGTAAACTGTTCAATTACCTGAAAAATATTTTACAGTTTTATGTTGTACAGGACCTTTTCATTAATAACGTCGGTAAACTTTTCTTATAAATAGCTCATGGAATTATTTTCTATTCAAGCATCAGACGGACAGAATATATTCTACATTTACATGTGATACTCATTTAGTCTAAATTCGTATGGGAAATCTGTATTTTTGAGAGTTGAGTGACAGTCGAAAAAAGATTCGACTATCCGAATTGAAAACTTACCATGAAGACTTTTAAAAAGACATTTTGTACGCTTTCTTCATTCATTTGTGACCAATTACATCTCTATTAGAAAATTTTGATCAGTTTGTTAAATAACCATTCTAAATAGTAGAGTGGAAAATTTACAAATGAATTTACCTATAAAACTGCACAATTATAAAGTACGAAGAATACGTTATGGCTGATGGCTACGCATTATCCGCAATATCAGAATCTATATTATGTTACCGAACTCCGGCATTCGTATATGGAAAATTTAAAGAATTGAATCTTCAGAGGGCCGATTCTCACATCTGTGCTGGTATTAATCATCATATACAAGAAATGTCGTAATTGATGAATGAGGTTGAGTTTAAAAGAATTATTTTTGAGCCATTCTTCTTCTGTCACAATCGTTTAAAATAAAATCGCAAAACGATAATTTGGGAACTAATTCTCGAATCTCTACATATTTGTCGTCAATGGTTTTGTTAATTTTGGGTAACAAAACCATAGAAGAAATATTCGAAGGTCAAAAATAACATCAAAAGTTCATATTTATTGTGTATGAGAATGTCGCAGCCAATTGCCAATGAGGTTGAAAAGATGTATTCTTGAATCGTCATCAACTCTATTTGGATCGTTCGAAATTGTCGCGGAGCATACGGTTTGAATAAGTATACACGCTAATTTGCTTTATCAATTGACGAAATATATAACAACCATAACTTAACCCAATAGTTATTTTAATTAAAATTAAATTGCAAAAAGAAAACAAGATTCCGAAAATGTTCAGATTCGTTCACTTATAAAAAGTGAAACAAATTTCCGATTTTCAAATTTAATGCTGTTATCAACTAAAGTTAGGTTTTTGAAACCGCGAGCGAACGAACGAAGGGCAGATTTTCGTTCGGGCGATTGAATTTCAATAGTTTTCGAACGCCCGATTAACAAACAACACCTGATGAACTGTCGCGTACGATTTTGCTTACCGAATGGTTAATGCCTCACTCGATGAAATTTCTACTAAAAATTGTAACATGCGACATCAAAAATACGACTGTGAACGTTTCAATGGACGATAGTGGCGACGCCATTATAGTAGTGACAGATCTTGTGAAAAACCAAACAATCGCAAACAATTATAATTATGTTTTTTCGCAAGTTTATTTATTATAAAAACAATTCGATTATTAACATACGCTATTTGAAATCTTAAATGTTTTACTTTGAGAATATATACACAGATATGCAGAAAATAGTTACAAACTTAGAAACTTGTTGTAGTATTTATCATTCTCTTGTTAAAATGATCGGAAAATTTTCTGAAACCAGATGGTCATCTTCAAAGACTATTACAATGTTGAGCTCAAATTCTGCAAAAGGAAATAATTATAAATACAACATTGAATGGAAATATCACAGTGTAGGGAGGCACAGTAATTTAACTCATTACGAAACGTATTGTTATTTGAACAATAGAGGAATGCATATGCAGCCAAAAAGGAAACACTGGCTGGGTGAGTGTGCGAATGACTATTACACATATAAAAATATTACTGGATGCACTACTTTAACAATTTCATATCGTTTCTTTCAATAAGGTAGTCAAACTACTGAATCTTCCTCTACTGTGGTAATATGTAAATAAAAATTAACATACCAATTTTGAAGTTGACCTTGATCAATGACGGGCAAGTAAACAATCGAGGAAATATCATATAGATTGGTATTTCAGTGTTATGTGGAATATTGCCATCCCCTATTTGAATATTTTGTATTTCGGTCGCTATAAAACAGAATAAAATAGTATTTTATAAGCAATCATAAAACATTTAATGACAGCAAAATGATGTAATATAAATGTTTGTACGCTAAGAAAAATTAAGGAATAGGTGAGAAATTGGATAGAAACGGATACAAGCAGAGAGAACATCATTCGCTAGAAACAACAAGCGTGTGGCCATAAAGAAACGCCCCTCTCCCCTTCCTAACTTACGGATTAACCCAACTAAGAGGATAGAAGCCAGCATTTTTGAAAAAAAAAAAACACTTGAAAATGTTGCTATCAACATAAAATCGTAAAAACATTACTAACGCTACTGGTAATAGTGGCTTTCGATTTATTTGCCGTATTGTTCCGGAGCTCTTCCGGAACTGATATTTAATGTTCTATTTAGTCGTACGATTCGCTCCTATACAGCCCTAGTTTCTTCTTCCCCTTACGCCTGTTGCTATTTGCTCTAAATAAATACATACATTTAATTAGAGTAGGTGTTCAAACTGATAACCTGAGGCTGCCTGACAGTATCCTAACCTCTCAACAAATGACCTTGCAGAGTTTTGAATAGCTTCAGGCGCTACTTCTTGAACAACCGTTCTGATTCTAATTCTTGGAGGGAATGAGGTAGCTCCTTGTAAATTACTAACTTCAAAGGACCCAAAAGGAAAAAATCCAGTGGACATAAATGCGGTGATGCCAACGGCCACTCAATATGTCCTCTTCAGCCTATCCATCTCTGCTGAAATATTGCGTTCAGGTATTTCCTAACTCTAGCAACATAGTGAGGCGGAGCATCATCTTGCTGGTACCAAATTTCCTCTGGCAATTGTAACTGATTTGCATGATTGGGACACAAACTATTAATTAATTCTGGAACTGTGTGATTTTGCAAAAGCTGTAAATAACGATTACCATTTAACGTTTCTTTCGTAAAAAATGGTCCAATCATTCTTCCTCTAACTGCATCAACCCAAACATTCAGCTTTTATGGACATTACATGTGAGCCTCTTCCATCCAGTGTGAATTGTGATCCGACCAATAGCAACAATTGTGTCGACTTACAAATCCGTTTAAACAAAATGCTTTGCCGGATAACACAATAATTGACATATTATTATTACCAATTACATCCCTCATTTCTTGTCAAAACTGCATTCATTTACCAGCATCATCTTCGTTTAGTTCTTGGTGTAATGCACTTTGTATGGATGAAATTATTTTTTTCAGTATAATTCTTACAGATCTCTAGCTGATGTTGTTTAAAGCAAGTTTTGGGTATTGAAGTTTTAGGTTCTTCATGTACACTTAGCTACACATTGAGTGCATTCTTTTCATTTGTAGCTGTGCTTCTTCGTCCAGAGCCGGGAATATTTTTTTACTGTTCCCATTTCATTAAACTTGCGTAAATTTCGAGACATTATTGACTTCGAAATTGGAGAAACTCTGTCAGGAAATGTTTCATTAAACAAATCAGCAGCTTCTTTCAAAGATCTCTTTCTATTTCCGAAACCAACAATCATCGATAGCATAACTCTTTCACGTTCACTTAGTTCAACCATGGTTACTAACATTAATTACAATGAATATCTAAACTGAAAGTCTTAATAGAAATCAGTAAGCACTTTGTGGCATACTACCATAATTACTTAGAACATCAACATTAATGGTTACCATTCTATTTTATTTTTTCTTATAAAACAGTAAGTCGCAGACTCACCAAACTCTATAATGACAGATTTATAATAATCACATCTACAAGAAAAAATATATATATAAATATAAAGTAAAGCATGTTAACTATTAACCGATAACGTCATATCCTTAAAAATATGACAAACGGAAAATTTATAAGCACCATTAGATAATTAAAAATATGTACAGAAACTTTTATTAAAGTACAGTTCATAAATCAGGTGTTCCCCCTATTTTGACCAACGCTGTATATGTATTGTAAGAATTACATTATCTAAGAAATGACTACAAAAGGTCAACTTTCGACATTATTTCAGAAGCAGCAATGTTGTTTCAAGGTAAATGGAGGTCATGTAGATTTAAAAAAGGTATTTACAAATTTCGGAGAACGTCGAAATTTTAAGGTAAAGGCCGCTTTTCTTAAGGAAACCGTCACCTATCTTTGAACACTGGATATCAGTGCAGTCCTGATTTGCCAATATACAAGTAAAACGTTATATGGTGATAACATTTCCCATAAGGCGCATTGGTCTGTAATTATTAGTGATACACATTAACCGTATTTTATCATCTTAATATAAGTTTCAATACGTAAACATAAAAACTATACTAACTCGCACAATTGTCAGTATAAATACAGTAATTTTATATCATTTTATGTGAAACGCCGCATAATCGGAACAGCGAGAATTATAATACTGCCAGCTGTATAATATGAGCAGCGGCGTATTTATCGGCCGTTTATGTGAAGAGAAAAAAGACAGCAAATTCGGGATTTCTTTTCAACCTTTTTTGGTTTTATAAATCGTTAATTTCAACGTTATAACTTACTTTGGTTTTTACGTATTTTTTGGATGAAATAGCAATTACTATTAGCAACTGAAACACTTCTTTTCAGATATTACAATATGCCCATAACTTTATTCTTTTTTTGATTAAAATTATTTCAGGACAGTGGCGCTGATTGTTGAAAAAAATCTCTAATAAAATTTAGCTATCTTCCATCTGGAAAAATAATCATTGCAAATTTAGATTAACTTCTGAAATTCTGTGTGGAAGTATACTTTTTGATCCACTATGTATTTAAAAAGAATGGTTTAATTTTAATGTAAAATGTAGGTTTTACAGAGGTCCTTCCATTTCAGATGAGTTACACCGTCTATATATTTGGATCTGAAAGAATATTCAAATAATTACCTTCTCTAGCATATCCTTCTGCACAGCCACAAGTTTCAACTCGGACCAATTGTAGCTCAATACTTTTTATTGCAACTGCGCAATGTTCAATTGATAAATAGCCAGTTAATGGAGAAGATACACTGCATCTTGTCGAATCAAATTTTCCTTTAATTAAAAAATTTGGAACATTTGCATTATTGGGAGTCAATGAAGCTGGACTAATTGAAAACGATACAGGCCTTGGTGGGTCTACTGCTTTTGACGCGTATTGCACTAAAAATTGTTGCGTCTTTTGCAAATCTTTTGATAAAAATGATCTTTTAACATCACATTTTAAACAGTAAGTAATATTTATAAAAACTCCATGATATGTTTCATATAATTCCCTGTTTTGCTTTGGTTGCAAAGGAACTTCAAAAGGAATTTGTGTACATCCAGCTGGTATCCTACCAGGGCCACTAACTTCACAAGTAACTGATACTAGTTGAATCGGCTATAGGAAAGGTAATTTCTTAACTTCTTCACTTAATTTATAATCCTAAAATGCTGACAATATAAATACCTTAACAGAATTGTAAAATGCTTCTAGTATTCCAACATTTTTTGAACTCAGTTGCAAGTTGACATACCCTTCCATTATCAATGTAATGCCATCATGTTTTAAATCGGAATTGCTATTTATTACAATTACACCAGAAACTTTTTCCTAATAATTGTAATATATCAACGTGATAATTTATATAAAATTATGCAAAACTTACTCCCTCCTGGTACACCTTATCTACCTTCTTTAACTTAATTTCCAGTGATGACATTTTTAAGAATTTCTTTTAATACAATAAACGCAAATATAAAATTACATTTTGTTACCTTGTTTAAATAGGTACATGTAGTGAGTTCATTGTTTTTTCTTAGATTGGGTTTATATCGTTTGGTTATATACTTTACTCTTCTTGATTATTTTTTTGAGATGTGGGAACATGAGATACGGGATATCACCAATATACCACTATCGATATACAATACCCACAACAACTGACAGTGACTGACAACTACACAAAAACGAATATAACCATGGCAATTATATACAAGCCACTAGAAGTACACCTATTGCCGTTATAACGATTCCGTATCAGCGGCGATTACCATGACCATTAACGAAATTTAAAACTAACCATCTCGGGAGGCATTTACTGTGTTGGTGTATACACACCGTTCAGTGTACCACACAGTTATTAATAATCATAGCAAGGACTGTGGAGTTGTACGGCACGCAACACAAAAATATCGGCACACTCCGCGCCACACAAGTTTAATTGATTAAACCAAAGACCGAATCTTTCTGCCTGATTCATAACAACACAAAAAGTTGTAAAGTTTTTTTTAAGTTACTAATTTATTACCTTAAAACTCTGATAGTAACGACATTTGATTTGTAATTTGAAATTCTTAGCATCACTCACGCATCATTTCTACCAACATTTAAACAAAACATGATGAAAGTTCCCTACATATGAAATGTATATCTCCCCTATTATCGTACCGCTGGTTGTACGTACTACAGTCAGTAACTATAAAAAACAATGTAAAAGAATTTTAAATACAAACGTTTTTATTTTTATTGATCTAACTGTTCCCATTTCATATATAGGGAACTTTCATAATGTTTTGTTTAAATGTTGGTAGAAATGATGCATGAGTGATGCTAAGAATTTCAAATTACAAATCAAATGTCGTTACTAACAGAGTTTTAAGATAATAAATTAGTAAGCTTTACAACTTTTTGTGTTGTTATGAATTAGGCAGAATAATATTCATAATGGAGTTTGTTAATGTTGCTGTTAGGATAAAACCACCATCTAACGAAAGTCTTATGGTTAACAACATTTTAGAAGTAGTTTCTGAAGATCCACCAGTAAGTAAATCTAAATGTCTAGTGAATCCAAACTAACACTATCAAATGTTTTAGATGTTATGCATAGCTGATCGACATCAAATATATACTTTCGATAAAATATTTAACCACGAAACGCAGCAAGCTGAAATTTTTGATAGTCTTATACATCCGTTTATTGAAAAGACAATATCAGGTTACAATTCCACTGTATTTGCCTATGGACAAACTGGGACAGGAAAAACTTATACAATAGGCAGTGATATGAAAGTAATTTTTCATAGTATTATATGCAAAGTCTACAAGATGACCTCCGTTAATTCCCGATTTATGCCCTATTAAATAGTTCAAAAATTAATCGTTCAGTCAGTTTATAAAGTATTTTCTAGCTAAAATTATTAGTACTAATAAATTATATTGTGACAAGGATTAATAAGACAAAAAATTAAAAGAAGTTAAACATTGTCTTGTTAATTCCATCTCTCTGAATGAAATAGCATTCACAAATAACAATAACTTTATTTTTACTAATTTTTTTCTGAGTAATATGCTGAAAATTTACTGCTTAATTCAAATTGTTGTAAATGGTTTTGGTAAGAACATAGAAAACCAGTTATGTGATGAAAAGGAATATTATTCTATTGCTTTGTTAATATATTGAAGTGCAATAACTATTGATTAGAATAAATGTTGTAAGCTGATACAAAACCTGTAAAAATTTATTACTTTTTAATAGATATCATAGTTGGCTTTTAATGTATCAAAGATATAGTTGCTACCCAATAACGTATGTGAAAATTTAGATTGCCAATATTCAAGTTTTCTCTTTTGCGTAGAAAACTAGTCCTTGATGTCGTGGAAGCTTTGATCAACGATTTATTTCTTACCATTCGTGAAATCTCATCATTGCTTACAACCAATCAGATTTGATTGACAATGTATACGTCATTAAATCGCGTACTCGAATACGACAGCACTGGAACACTTCACTATAGCTACGTTTACACTTGGCAGGTTTATATGTTTCAAGTTTACTTACTTAGTAATAGTAATTTGTGGCCAGTTTAGTGGCGGAAAGTACTGTCACACCAGTAAACTTACCAAGTGTACACGTCGCTTATCACCCTTTGCATAATATTTTAATAACACCGACTCACATTTCGATAGCTACGCTACTGAAACGTGCGTTAGCTAGTGAAGAGTTATGGTAGGAGATTGTGAATAGTTTCAACTTGTATGTCATATAAATATCGTATATCTTGTTGTATTTGCATTATCTTCATGTAATAAATATATACTGGCAGCTCGGGAACGACCGGAACAATGCAATTGAATGTTGCGCTACGAAACTACTACATGAAGTATTTCTTTTATCTAAACATGAGGGTCATCAAAATTTCTAAGAGGCATTGTTAATTCTTGTATTTATGAAATCATTTATTTGGGATAGATAGAGTTTCCGATTGAATCTGGGAATTATAGTTTATTAGTATTGTAGTATGTTGTTTTTTTATGCGCTCTAATACAATTAATTACAAAGCAAATCAACATACAAATATTGTACTTCAGTGATCAGGTTCTAAAAGTCATTATTTGTAATTTATTTTTAGGAATTACAAGGACAAAATGTAGGAATAATAAAGAGAGTTTTTGAATCTATTTTTTCTAAAGTTTCAGTCTCAGAAAACATTGAAATACAATTGTCAGTATGCGAAATTTATCAAGAGAAGGTATATGACTTGCTCGGAGACAATAAAACTGCATTAACTGTGAAAGGTACTGTAAAGTAGTTTATAGATATTTATTTCATTTATTATTTTGGTTTCTAAAATACACGTGATCAAAACTTATTTTATAATTCCTTGCACAGTATGATATCTAGAAACATAAAACCTTGAATGTCAAGTAATTATTATTGTAGGTGTTAACAATATGAACTTAACACTGCAGAAGGTAAAGGATCTACATTCAGCAGAAAAGATGTTAGTAAAAAGTTGTAAAAGGAGACACACTGGTGAAACTAAACAAAACTCTTGGAGTTCGAGATCTCACGCGGTGTTTACTATATGTGTCAACACCGAAGACGAGTAAGTATCACACAATTACGAAGCCAAGAAATTCTCTCAAAGGATTCAAGTTATTGTTTGTTACCTTATTCTATTTGATATAAAAGTGGTTATAAACAACACATAAGTATCGGCACCCTCCGCACCACACAAGTTTGATGATGAGGACCATTCGTGTCCTCGAAACGGCCGTCCAGGACTAATTATTATATTACTATATAATAAATTAAACTTGTGTGGTGCGGAGGGTGCCGATACTTATGTGTTGTTTACCATACTACGCCACAGTCCTTGCTATCATTAAAAGTGGTTATATAGAAGCTATACCGAGTGAATCGAAGTCTTGTCCTTAAGCATCCATTTTTCTAATTGTCAATATATCATATTAATTGTGAAATGCCTACGTGTCTCCTGTATAAATAGCAGCGGTGGTGACGTAAACTGAGGGGCGCGCACGACGATTCGGCTTCCTCGTGCATATTGTGTATATTGTGTATATTACACTATGCAATGGAAATACATGAGAAAGTCAAGTCGTGTGCGCCCCTCCGTTTATGTCGACACCCACTGCCGCTGTTACTTGGTACTGGTTTCATGATTCATAGGATGAAAAATGTTTATGTGCGTAATTTTGCGTTGTGTAAAACAATTTTAGCAATTTTAATTACTAAAGGACCGTTAACAACCGTTTTTAGTTTTGAATTATTCTATCTTATTATTTTACTCAGTAAGGATGTTTACCTTTTCTACTTAAGCTATTTCGTGTAATTAGTAAAGATGACCAAGGCAAGTGAAATTATTACTTTTTTGCAGTGACTAGACAGGCTCGTGTCTACTCGTCTCATAAGAAAGGGTTCGTGTTGACTACTGGTTTTCCCAAAAGTCGACAAAACACGAGTCTGTCTAGTCGCTGCAAAAAAGTAACAATTTCACTTGCCTTTGTCATCTCTAGAATTAGTGTTCATTTAATCTCGAACCTTTGATTCCATCTTCAAGTAAAACTCTTAAATGACTTCGTTCACTTATGTTTAATATTAAAAGAAGATTCTATCCATAGTCGCATTTTTTAAATATCTCTGAAATAATTATGTTTTACTAGTATTGTTGTAAGGTTCTGAGTGCGATTTTTGATTTGACTAGTGGCAACAATTCGTTAAATGGTACATAGTGCGTGATATTTTTGATTGTTGGGTATTTTGTGCAATGAAAATGGTACTCGATTATGAGAAGAATGAAGTGGTGAACATAGTATTAACTGTCAAAAACAACCCAACAACGAGCACTAGGTCTATAGCAGCTCTAGTTGAAGTTATTCATAGTATAGTGTGAAAGAGTATACGATAACAACAATTTTATCCGTACCATACCTACCAACGGGTACAAACGTTACAACCTAAAGATTTTCCTAGAAGAGTTGAATTTTGTCAGTGGCTATTACATCAATGCAACAGATGTGAAAATTGCACCAAATTTATTTCAGTTACCGACGAGGTCACATTTACAAGAAAGGGAGTTAATAATTCCCATAACAACCATGTGTGGATAGCAAAAAAATCCGCATGCTGGTGACAAAAACCCATTTTCAGCATAGATTTTCTGTGAATGTTTGGGCTAGCGTAGAAAATGGCATGCTTATTGGGCCTTACTTTCTTTCAGTGACAGGTGAAATTTATTTAGACTTTCTTCAATACACTATGCCACAATTATGAGAAGATGTTCCTTTAAATGTTAGACAGAATATGTGGTTTTTACATGATGGAGCTCCGCCATATTTTAAACGACGAATTGACGAGTATCTAAATAATTAATTTCCTAATAGGTGGATAGGACACAATGGACCCATTTCTTGGCCTGCATGCTCCTCGGATCTAACGCCTAGCGATTTTTTTCTATGGGATTGTTTAAAACAGCTAGTTAATCACGATGGGGAAGTAAATACTGTGGACGAACCACAACAACGCATCGAAAACGCTTGCGATGTTATTCGTGGACACCCGCATTTTATTTGATATTTATATTTATGTGTGTGGTGCGTCGTGGATACGCCGAGCAAGACTAACCGAACAAATTGTGACAATTATGAACAATATTTGTAACAACGGGATTCATTTTACCAATGAGCATGCATTTTTCTCATTTTCATCGTAAATACTCTCAGAATAAGGTTTTTTCGTACTCCAAATTTGACGAGTGTTGAAGATGAACACATTAACACGTTCTTTGAGCGTAGAAGAAATAACTGTTACTCCTAATATTTAACATTTCCAAATGGTTGTATAGAATCAAACACACTAATGAAGTACACCCATTACACCCATTTTTTGGGTTTATAAAACTAGTTTGGGTAAATACCGGACATATCCGTTTTTTATCTACCCACCCATTAGGTATTTACCCAACCGTCACCACTGAGTAGTATATATTTTTTTTGTGGGCTACTTATTGGTATATTGTTGCTGCTAGATTCTAAGGCTTCACCCCAAACTAGTCCTGAGTATATAAGGAACAAAGAGGAATTTTAATTCTAATTCAGTTATTTGTTGTTTTGCTTAACAATGGTGAACGTTTTCCTTTAGATAGGGATATTTGTAGAAAATAACAAATAAGCATTTAAATCAATTAAAGAGCTGTAGATCAAAGTATTATCGCTTATTATTAACTAATTCACTTTTTTTACAGAAACGGTGTGAGATGTTCTAAACTAAACTTGGTAGATTTAGCAGGTTGCGAAAGTATAAAGAAAACGGGCACGCAAGATAATCAACTGAATGAAGCTATTAAAATAAATATGGGTCTTCTATCAGTAGGTTTAGTTATAACAGCACTCACTTTAAACAAAACTTGCATTCCTTATCGACAATCAATGCTTACAAGAATTTTATATGGTTAGTATGCATGTTTATTATTTAAGCATTTCGTTGGTGTAATTATACATACAATGTCAAAAAGTCAAAAAGCTGCTTATGAGATTATTTTTGTTAAGGACTTTTATAAAATTGTAGTAAATGAGAAAATTTGAGCATCCTTTAAAACCAACTTGACACCTATTAAACGCAATTTATTTTTTGCCATGTACAGAGTGGGCATTTAAAATTAAATTAAAAAGAAAATGCAAAATTTAAAATGTTATAAATAGCAACATAGTTGATTTATCAAACAAACTTTAAAATTGAATGGGGAATTCAAAAACATAATACGTGCAGGAGTGGGAAAGAAGAAAATGTAATATTATCATTTACGGATTACCTGAGGATGGCTCAAGATCTGGCGATGATTCTGGTGATCGTGGTGTGATTGATAGTATTTTGGAAGCACTATCGGCCAAAAGCATCTTTATAGTTTCTCGGCTGGACAGGGTGGATGCGATTAGGAAGAACCGTAGACTTACCTGAGTACTCAAAGAGTCTTCGTGGCTCTAGTAATTTTAAAAACATTAAAGTGCCCAGCGACCGCATTCCTCGATAAATTCATCATTATCAAAAATTGCGATCTGAAATGGAGCGGCGTAGTGCAAGCGGCGAAAAGTTGTGCCCAAACTGGTACTTTTAATCTAAGTGAGCCCAACAGTTATGAATTATCGATTTATTTCCATTTCCATTCGCTAATGTTCGAGGTCCAAAGTTGCTTCTTCGCATCGATGTCGTCTTCGCCTTTCGACATTGTGTGTTTGATGGAACATTGCTATCCGACAATGTTTTTAGTAGCGAGTGTTTTCTCCGGCGTATACTGTTATCAGGTACGACAAAAGATTTGAAGTCGTTCTCGTGGTGGTTGTGTTCTTTTAGCCTACAAAAGTGACTTCTGTATTACAACCTTGGACTTATCTGAGATTTTCATCGGTTTTCCATATATCAACATTGTTGGATGTAAATTTAGTTTTAAGTATAAAGTGCTATTTGTGTTTGTATTATATATTCCTCTAGATTTGATGTTCTCGCCTGCTGGGCCTTGTTATTTCTAACGACCACTGTCGAGTTGTAAGAATGCGCTCTTGATCAATAGTTCAGTGGACTTTCCGAGATGGAATAAATTTCCCAGTCACATTCCCAGTCACATTCCCAAATCTTACAACTTTAAGAAGGCCAATTTTCCTAACTCATATCAAGCGATGTGTGATACCAACTAATCTTATCTGAACATCTGTGGGGATGTGAATACTGCCTGCAATTTCTTTTATGCTACTCTCTTGGATGCGTATGTAGCTGTACTTGTTCCATGAAGAAAGAACTACTCCAAATGGTTCACGTCTCAAATAATACATAATATTAAATTGAAGCATTCTTTCTTACGCAATTATCAAACTTTCAACTGTGAGTACTCAATTCGTGAGTTTCGCCGACTTTGCCCTGTTGTTAAACGGAAAACATTTTAAGTATTTGGAGGGAATGCAGATCAGCATATGTAACCCGGCCAGCTTTTGGAGTTTCGTACGCGGTAGGCGGCAGAGGAGCAGAATCCCTGAACGTATGGTGTTCGCCGATGAAAGCTACAACAATCCTCAATTAATTGTCAACGATTTATCAGTGTTTTTACTAGCTCTTCTTCTGTTTTTGGCGTGCAGGATATTGGTAATAGTGCACAACACATGGATACCTAGGGATTTGCCGAGAAAAAGATCTTAAACTCAATAGTGAAACTTAAAAGCTCTAATAGTTACGTCATGATCTATTACCTACCTTTTTTTTTTTATTAAAGACGTTCGTTGGGAACGATTTTTCGACTGGTTCTAGAATCCTCTACCTTTACAGATATATGGGAGATCACTCGTATTGAGCTGGTTCTAAAGACTTGAGATCTTTGTAATACTTCTCACTACCGTCCAATTGCTATTCTATCGAATTTCGGGAAAGTCTTCGAACGCTGCCTATATCCGTGCATCCAATCTAATTTTTCTCCGTATCAGCATAGTTTTACCGAAAAGTGTTCTACTGTCACCAATTTACATTAGTTCACTCAATTTTTGTCTCATGGTTTGGACTGTCACTCTGTGGGATTAGCAATCATCTCGTCGACTTCTTTAAGTCTCATCAGACGCCAGTATGTCTTCTACAACGGTTTTACTTCCTTCAGCTTCTTTTCAACTTCTGGCGTCCCCAGGGATGCTTTTCTTCAAATCGTGTACCTTTTTTTCAATATCTCGCTGTTTTTAAAATAATTTGAGATTTTAGTGAAATCCCGATTTTCCTTTAACGCTCGGTATCTTAAACATCGTAGTTGCTAGAACAGCGATTCAAATTTTATTCAATTAAGTACTTCTTTCAGTTTTCGGCAGTACATCGATAATTTTTTACAGAAACTAGATTCTACAAGATGGCAATCGCTATGGCAATTTCTAAGAGGTGTACCGAAATTTGAAAACCTACATACTTGAACACCATTTTGTGTTATATGGAACTTATCTTTGAATAAATTTTATTTGAAAGGTTCCTCTCTAAATTGCTCATTATTTTCCATTCACATTTTAGATAGGCACGCTGTATAACGTATATTACGATTTAACGTTATCTCTCGTATAATGATACTTCTTATATTTTTAGATTCACTAAACAAGGAAAGCTATATAACACTATTGGCATGCGTAAGTGCAAATCCAGCGGATCTTCATGAAACAATCCAAACGTTGGACTTTGCGTTAAAAACAAAAAAAGTGAAAAGCAAACCTAAATTAAGTAATATTCTTATGAAAAATAATGTAAGTTTTTCACATATAAGTAGAAATAAGTGCAAGAGGTGTATCATTAAACTAAGGATATCTACAGCGTCATCGTATGGAAATATTTTTATTAATTAAGACAGGTAAATTTTGACATCGTCGTTTATTTGTGCTTTAAAAATTATATCAAACGATATAATAATTAAATTTAATTAGTTAAAGAAAAAGTTTGCTTGTTGTAGTATAATTTTATCATTTTTAAAAATTGTTTTACAACTTACTTTTGAATTATTCTAATTAACGCAAACATGCATAAAATTATTTTCTTATACAAAGGTCATAATGTTGCTGCTTAAATATTTTTTAGGTAAATAAAAATGAGCATATGAAACTACATTCATTTCATGTCAAATTAATTGGGATTGTACACTGAAACGCTTCACCATTATCCCTTACCACAAACACTTCACTGACACTGTACACACGTTTCGATAGCTAAGTTATCATTTTCAGCAGCAACACTAAATCCAGTTCAGTATTGCTGCTGAAGATGATAGCTTAGCTATCGGAACGTGCGTACAGTTTCAGTGAAGTGTTATTGTGTATACTGTGGTAATAGTGAAGTATTTCAGTGTTCCAGTGCCACAGTATTCGAGTACGTGATTTATTGGATTGTACAAATAATTACAGAACCTCTTTTATTATATTTTTTAAGTAAATAACAAATTATATGAATAAATTATTTATGAATCGTTTTTTAAATACAAGCAACTGACAAAGTCAAAATTTACCTATATCGATTAAGAAAATATTTCCTGTATGATTCAGACTTTATTCGTGGCAATATATAGATGCGAACTAATAAAGTTCTTCGTTCAATACGCAGGTATATTCCACCCGTAATTCATGTAATATGAACCAACAAATATATAAACTGATGACCCATTATTGCTTAGATCAGGATCTATCAGATGTACTTCGATACACATCTGTTATTTATTTCTACGGGTATAGCTTTTCGATTAATCAAGCTATATTTTTTAGAAAGGGATTCGTAATATTTATTCACATTACATTACCATGAATACGCCCATGAAAAGACCAAATCCATATATGCATACGTCTACTACCATTAAACGACCTAAGGTAACTTCAGCGACCCCACATACTCAAAATTCAGATATTATAAGTCCAATAACTAAAACAGTTATTGACAAATTAACAAGGCGTTACAGTAAAAACTCCGAATTATCTACTAAAAATTCTAAGTAATATGTATTACTATTTGACTATGGTATATTTGTAACATCTCTATTTTTGTAGATTTTATGATACAATACACAAACTCGTTCAAGAAGAGGTGCATTTACATACTAGTAATTTGAATTTACACAATCTTAAAGAAAAAAATGGAACAAAGGTGGCTTTACATGATTCATCAATTACAAATACTTCTCTAGTTGAGGCAAGCTTAGAAGACGTTATTGGCGAAATTCCTGGTATATTCAATTTATCATGTGATAAACTGGACTTGGCCAATATTAGTTCTAACAATAGCAAGGTAGAAAATAAAGAAAATATTGGAGCTCTAAACAAGAACAACACAAGAACTTGTATACAAAGTACCTCGCCTTTTAAAGTACCAGAATTACCTAAGTGGTGCAGTTTACCAAATTCAATTGAGCCTAAAAAGTCAATACTACATAACTTACAAGAAACGAGAAATCATGTGCGAAGAAGTGTTAGGTTGTCAGCGAAAAGAGCTAGTATGAATACTTTATTTAATAAAGATTGGGATCCTAAAAGCAATCTAAATATGATTGGAAGCATAAAAGCAACTGAAAACTTACTAAATAAATATTCGAATACTTGTTTAATAGAAAACGAATCGAAGTTAATACGTTTTGATAAAAGTAACGTAAACGAAAATAATAATGACAACGGAAAAAAATTGTCCGCTAATATACGAAGGAGTACTAGAAGAAGTATCAGAAAAACTGGAGCATTTACCAAAAACCTTAAATCAGGAGAAAATGTATCGCCTCAAAAACTACGGCTTAGTTTATTACAGAAGAATCAAAATAAACAAAGTTGCACACAAAAGTTTAGTTTGAAGAAATCAAATAAAAATGGAAGTTTTGACTTTAATGACTGCTCTATTTCACGAATAAGTAACACATCTCAAACATCGGAGGACATCATAGATACAAGCCAGGAAAATAAATTTAACGAAAATACTATTAAAACCTTCCCCGTCTTTGCTCAAAGAAGAAGCATTCGATTGTCAATGAAGCGGGCGTTAATTTCAACAATCGCCGACCAAAAATATAGTCTCGATGCATCTAAAACTTTTGGAAGGTATGTATGTTATTGAAATTTTAAACCGCGTACATTGTTACAGTGTATCTATGTTTGTTTTGCGTTGCTTAATTATTTTCTTACATAGAGGAAAATATTGTTGTTACATAGTAACATTAACAATTTTTCTAAAGTATAGGAGTTTTACAGTTGTTTATTTTCAGTTCATCTACTTTGGAGTCAACTGCAAAAATGCAAAAAGTTGAAGTGCATAAATCTGAGCTTTTACGAATATTAAATAAGGGCAACATAAAGGAATTACAGAAGTTGCATACTGTAGGAGCAAAAACAGCGGAACAAATTAGTTTATTTAGGTTGGTATTCGATTCTTTTCATTGCTTTTGGAAATACTTCATTATTGTAGAATAAAATATCCACTTTAAAGACGCCTACGTATCTAAGCCTTCATTTCACACAAATAAATTTTATCGAAATGTCATAAATGCGTATACGGTAAAATTCCAATTATCCGTACCTCGATTATCTGGATAATTAAGTCCTCTCTTTTACTAGTTTTGAAATTATACATATGCTTCTTTCGACTGGAGGTATGTAATAGATGCCATCCATTATTTTTTGAATAGAAACCCCTAATTTATTAACTGACAAAGATCGTAAATACATTTTATATAGCATGGTATATCTAAAATCAACAAATCGAGTAACATCGATGAACTGACATAAAAAAAAAATACTGCAGTGTAAACTATTTCCAAATAAAACAAGAAGATGGCTTTGTTAAACTTCAATTATTTTTTTAATGTGTGCTGATGATCCAACGATGTATTAGCTACTACGCTTGTCATTGCCACAGGAACCTTTAAACTGTGAAGTGTTCCATGGTTTTGTTACTGCCGCACCCCACGCTGTAAAAGATGAAACGCAGTTAATTATTGTTCAAAATGTGAATAGTGACACAATTAACTTCTTATCTTAAAGGAAAGTTCACAAATTCTATAAATGTTAGGTAAACGTGGTGCAACCGGATATCAATCATAAATTCTATGAGTTCGAAAATCATTATGGGTGTTGTAAATTTATAGAAGAACAATTTCAACCTTAATCTAATTTGTTGTTGATTACATTTAACAGACGCAGCAATTACAGTAGAGCGGATAACCGCGAATTTTCATTGGATGTTCACTCAACTATCCCGTTTGCTGAATGTGCCTATTATTTCATAAGTAATAACTTTGACAAGCAGCTTTAGTTTCTTTGTTAAATAATAATTCTCAGAAAAGCAGTCGAATTTATAGGTATGCTATTATCAAATGTCATATTTTTAATTCAAAATATACAATGAAAAATAAAAATTAAGGAGCGTTTTTCCAAAGCAATTTTTTATCAAATTTATTTAGTTAGAAGTAAAACTAGCTAAATCACGAGCTTAAAACACGCACATGATAAAACATTAAAGTAGTCAACATTTCTCGAACTTTGCGGATGATTTAAGTTGATAATTCAGGCAATAAACATATTCGCCATTTTCTTAAGGCTATTTTTCTGCGTAGAATTATGCACACAAAAATGATTAAAGTTACATAGGACACCTTTATGTGTTTAGTCTATACGAAAGTCGTGGTTCTGGCGATTAAAATTTTAGATACATGTGCAAAAATGAAATTAAAGATTAATATTACGATTATTACGAAAGTTGAAGCCGGTTTTGCCTTTAATCTTGGTGAGTTTAATGTAAACATTTTGGTTTTGTATTAGCTTCACTAGTAAATATAAACAAGTAGTTCTGGTACTCTTCCAATCAATGGAATCGCTACTCCAATAAGAAGCAACTGAGTTAACAATGGCATATGTTACTTTCAAAAATATAATAAATGAATAAAATTTATTGGTGGCGATTCTTTTTAGCCGCTGTATAGTAATTTTTATTTTTGAGGCTTATTAACGAATTTTTATGTTTACTATGTCACCACTTATAATCTGAGAAAAAGGTAATAAATTTATTGTTCAAACAAAAATAAATGTAATTATCGGAAAGAACCGGCAGGTAATTTTAATTTAATAAATATTGTTTATTTAAAATCATCTAAGCTTGCCCATTTTTTTGTTGTTTATTTCAATCTCAGGTTGTAATGTGTTCTTTTCGAGACTTATTTTAACGACAAAAATAAATCATTTTCCGGAAGTGATTCTAGGTACATACAACTATTCTGGCATATTTCACGTAAAGAAACGAATCGTTATTTACCGGCTAAAGTTAAAATCGTGTATTCCTGTTTCTCATTATCTTCGGTTCAAAATATCAAGCTTGAACTATTTTTTTATATAACTCATACTTATTACAATGCTCTCACACTGATTACACCTATTGTCAATTTTGCTAAAAAAATATCGGACTGTTTAAATATTATACACGATACAATGCGCAATCATATTTGCGTGCGTGTGTAATTTCTGCCCATAATATATTTTTTTATATTTCAATTTACAGGAAACTTAACGGGCCGTTTAAAATGATCAATGACTTACAGCAGATCCTGTTTAGAGGAAAATCTTACGAACGATTCTTGACGGCAAATTGCCTTGATGCATAACTAATAATTTGAATTGAAGTTTATGTTACTTGAAAATTTTTTTTTGTAGGTATTTAGTTACTATTTAAAATAAACATCATTCGATGCCGTAAGATATAATCGCATTGACTAAGTTGCCAAAGTTTATATAAATATAATCTTTATATTAAAATATCTATGTAAAGTACAAAATATATATGCATGTAAACATACTTTCCGACTTTATTGGCTTTGTTTTTATGTGGGTGCAAAATACTTGTTTATAGAAAAATTACAAATTAAAGCAATTAGATGGATCTGTTTGCAATTGATCTGTGATTTTGTTTGTTTAATCGGATATACTTTAACTTGGTTATAATTTTTCTGTAAACAATCCATATTTATGCGATCGTAAAAACAATGAACAACGAATATTACACATCTGCAAATTAAATGAAAACCATTAGAATTAAAAATACAAAAATACGAGTGTAATAATTTATTCTTTAAATATCACATATATACAACCCTGTTGATTGTATTGAACTGTAACAGAATTCTTCAGCGTATTAAAATAACTGCCAAAACGAAAAATACATTAATTGTCCTTCTTATTTTTTATAGTCTCGATCGTGTCAGAATCGCCCATTTCATCAGTTCTGGTTTTATCAACAGGATATAACCTTAAAAATAGCTTTATTACTAAAAATTCTATAATTATAATATTGCTATATACCATCTCTGGTATAAATAAATTAAGAAGACAATATCATCCCTAAAGCAGGCCAGCCGATGAGCCGTTGGCATTGTTATGATAAATGCAAATATGTCATCTATGAAAGTATTAAATGCTCTATAAGTGAATGCTCTCCAAGGTAACGCTGCTACTGACTTCAGTCTATAATTGACAAATAACTGGGGTAACATAAATAGAAACCCAAATACGTAAACACCATTGACCAAACTATTTATCGTCCAAGAGTACCAGCTGAAACATCATACATAATAAGTTTGCTAGTAGCTACAATATACTACCTTTTATGTGGTTGATATATTAATGAATATATAGCACCCGAAATACACAGTGGATATAGTACATAGCTCAAATATCGCATTGATTCTTCATCATATTGCCTTGTCCTCGCTTCCTCTTCTGTTTCTTTAGTAGATGTGTTGAAAGTGATTCCGCTCCAACTAACAGTTGCTTTTAGAACTTTCTTAATTTTCCAAAACTGCAAAAAAGAAAACATTCCAATTTTTCTCTATATGCAGAAAAATATTCTTATCCAACTTATAAAACATTGGGTAGTATGCGGCCCAGATAGCAAACATAGCGACTGGGAAACGAAGGCAGTATGTTTGAAAGACAGAATAAACAGACAAGTGTGTTCAGCCAATGTTAAACTCGTTTGGGAATGCATGATTTAAAAAATTAGTTGGAGAACATAATATGCGCATTCTGAAGAATGGTGGTATACCACTAGGGTGACTAATTGGTCTGAAGTTCATGCTACGGCAAGACAATAATTTCAAACATGCCAGTAGAATCCCAAACAATTATTTGCAAAAAAAATCTAGAAAGAGTGGTTTTAGAAATCATGCAGTGATCACTGCAGACTTCAGGATAAAGAAAAGGCTAAAAACTAGGAGTGTCAAGAAACGTTGAAATCTAATTCGGGGAGGCATGGCATAAAATACCCGTAAACTTTATTAACATGTACTTTATATCTTTCACTACAAAGACGAATGTCTGATGTAGCACCAAGTATTTTGTCAAAAAAATTAATGATCAGTAACATATTCATATTAGTATACTTATGTTACGTACACTCTTAAGCAATTAGAAAAAATGACGCATCTGTATCTGGAAAATTTGTTATTGTTTATGAAATCAAAATTTATAGGTTTGGGAATGAAATAACGTAAATTTACACAGGCAATGAATATGTTATTAAACATAAAACAAACCTCAATAATGGTGCCAATTCCACTAGGTATTACTACAAGTAAAGAAGTCCCTTCATCTAACAAGTATAAGAATATCACTGTTTGGGAAAATGCTCTCCACATAACTGTCCGAGCTGATAATCCTGCCATTGATTTATGAGATCTCCAGAAACTAACATCGTTTTTAAACGAGAGAAAATCTAAAAGTAACTGAAAAATATTTTTATAACAATAACTCAATCAATTTATGTTATACATACATGAACACTTCCAATAAATACAGTTGCACATAGTAAATATAAGTTTGTATCAGCAAATACTCCTTTTACCTCATCCACATCTTTTTCAGTAAAACCAAGCGTTAGGAAATTGTTAAATGTTACTTCCATTTGAGTCATAAACTTAAATTTGCCTATAGATGATGGATTATAAACAAATGTAAATTGTGCTTCCTTTGTCTCAAGTGAAATTTCTTCTAGATCACGTAATCTAGATTGCAAGAAATCATGTATTAATATTGGCAAAAATTTCTTCTTGTGATTTATCCTTAAATATCCGATTATTTCCATAGGTACACCGGAATGGGGAATGTTTAATTCATCATTGCACATCATTACTGCATATTTCGTCTTGATATGAGTTGCAGGTTTAATATCAGTTTGTTTTGCGGTTTCTTGCAACAAATTAAATGTTGCACTTTTAGGGATCATATACTGAGTCAGTGTACCGAATAAATACGTGCTATCCTGCAAATTCTTTGCCTCATACAAACTTAAGTCTTTTTTATTTCTAGATGGTATAATCACAGTGTGAATTTGCATAGAACCATTGTTACGTACAGTTCGACTTAGTTCTAATTTAATCACTCTAAAATGTCAAATATATAATTTTATCCAACATGATAGTCTTTTTACTACCTTTCAATAGGATGATTGTAGTCAAAATTCGGAAGAGCAAGAACCAATTCCTCTCCTTTCGAACGAGAATTGTCGGTTAAGTATACAAGTAAATCTAAAGGAGGCTTTTTGTTTAAATAAGATGTATAGCATATATCTCCTACGTTGCATGTTGGTGGTCTAAAAATTAATATTAAGTTCCATATAGAGTGTCCAATAAACGCTAAAAATATGCCGGAAAATATTAACGTTAGAGATGGTTTCATTATAAACTTTTTCAAATAAACACACGTCAGCTTCAACGCATCGTGGAGCGTCATACGTCATACATTTGGAAATTTGAAAACATCGTTTCTAAAAAAATTTTAATATTTCACATAATAAGTATCTAGCAGATAATCGTTAATCAAGCAATCGAATTCTCCTTAAAGCATTTCTTTATAATCATGTTTTTTGCAAAATAAGGGTAAAATAACATTTAAGTGAATAACTCTCAAGTCAATAATAGATAGCGCTGTTATAGGTAGCTACTTTGATTCTCCCTTACAACTTACCATTACTATATAGCTAAAGTAAGCCACTTTTGTCTGCACGTTAGGACAGTACTAAGTTTCATATATTATATTACTGTGATCTATTTTTTAATTCCGAGGAGTAAAATGAAAAGACGCCTTTACAGAATGGAATTTTTCGAAGTTACTTTTTGGCGCCAGTTTTAAAACTAGCTAAGATTTTATATAGGTTGTAGTTACGTAATTAATTACATATTCATTACAAAAATAAATAATTAATTACTTAATTATGGAAAACACTGCAGAATAATATTTATTGATCAAATACACATCATACTAGATTTCGACTTTATATATGGTACCTTTCTTAATGGAAGTTCCTTAATGTTGCTCTATTCTACTATAATTCTTATGATTATTTACAAGCGAACAACAATTTAAACTAATATTAAATATGGCGTATACATATTAGACAATAACTTGGCCTTAAATACATGTTAATGCATTACATTACCTTCTAAAATAATTATTCACCATCATCTTCCATTTCACTTCAACTACTATCTTTGCCTACTGATATAATAAATGGCTCGATTATATTATCGATTAATCCATCTAAATCATACTTTCTTCTTCCTTCTTTAATCACATGTTCTATACATTTTTTCCAATTGTCCGTAGCGACATTCTGCATTGCCTGTAGTAAAAGTACTCTTACATCTGCTAATTTGAATGAGGTATTCTTAGTTGCCATTTAATTTTTTTATTTTAGCCCACGCTAACTCTATTGGGTTGAGTTCACGGTGATAAGGTGGTAACCTCAACACAGTTTTGTTGCAACTTCTGGCGATTTCATCTGTCAAATGTGTATTATATTGGTCTTTATTAAGGCGAATTAAATGAAGAAGTTCAGATCGAACGATCTCTTTATCGTACTTGATATTTTTTGATTTCAACCAAGCTTGCATATCGAGTTTTCTAGATGTTAGAAATAAATAGAATAAGATTGCTGAAAAGTTTGCCGCATTAGGTATATTTCCAGATTTGTCTCGCTGAACTACGTTCTTCATGATAAAAAATAATGTCATATTTTGTTAATGACCATTCGACATCTACATGTAAGACATGGATAATTAAAATAATCTTTATAAATAGATAATGGATTAGATGCACCATCACTAATTTGTAGTAATCTGCCGTCTTCAACCATGATCCCCAACGGGCACCGTCTGCGAAGTTCTTGAGGGATTTAAGTACTTGAAATTAATTTATCCATTATGTGACACTTCAAATTTCTATAATGTATCTAGCACTACCCTCGTAATCGCTTCACCAGTACACTTTTGTAATCTTTTGCTTGCTAACAAGATTGGAAAATTCGGTTGAAGGGGTTCCAGTACACACACCAAAACATCTACAATGGAATTGTTTTTCGATCTGTTATTTCTCCACCCTTAATCACAGCCGTTTATCTTTAATTACGGCTTTGATCTTTTTTTCATCTTCGCGTACATATGGTAGGTACCTGCGTAATGTTGTCCGAGATGGTAGCTCCCAGTTGAAATTGTATTTATCGTGAAACGGTTTTTAACCAGTAGTCCAAGTTGCAACTTACACTCGAGAAACATAGACAGTAAATCCAACATAAATTGCTCCCTCCATGGCACACCACTTTTTCGATTTGTGTGCTGTATTCTATTAACATGCTTTGTGCAGTCGTATTTGTGCCAGCAGAATAACGGTTTATCGCAAACTTTACACACTATTTTAGCACGATCATAATATAAATCCGGAAATTCACCAACATACTTTTTTACATTTTCAAGCGATGGTCGCCTTTTGCTATACATAGTATGTACATACTATGAATTAAACAAACGACAAAATAAACACAAAACGTGACTGCTTCATTTTCTGCGTTGTGCGTGATCCTGCGTACTGGATACGGTCCCGATATACAGACACGCCGGTTCACTCTATTCATAAGTATTCCAAATATGATATTAAAAGAAGTCATCGCATCCCTTCTAATTTTCTTCAGAAAATAATTGTTAAACACACAAACTAAATGTACTAATATCCAGTCATTTTGGTGTTGTTGTGTTGGGTTTACGTTTTCTTTAAATCGCATTATTTGCTATTAAGTATTCTTAAACATCTTGTTAAAGCGAGCAAAATATTTTGAGAATCTGTTAAAGTAAAAGTCCCTTAGGGCATTTCTTTTACATAAGCTATATATAGGACATACATTGCAAAAGATTTAGCAATCTCGCAAACCAGGTTAGGTCAGTATCCTATAAAGCCAGACATTTCTGTAGGATCTATACACGGTGGTGTCTCATCAGAAATTGCATCGACCGATATATGAACAAGGAAAATTTTGAAAACTTGACTATACACTAAAGGCGGCATGTGCTATTCAACTAAAATATGTTTAATAATCTGACACTTCCAGTTATACCGGAAATAATTGTCAACTTTGTTATTCTAAATGGAACGTAGAACGTAGACGGTACGGAAACGGATGCAACGAAGGATGGAAGAACCGCGACAAAGGTAATTCTAACAATTGATCCATTGCTCTACGTACGTATGAAAGAAGCGAATAAAAGGATTTTTAGAGCCAATTACAAACGTTATTCGATGACAAAAGTTTCTGTCGAAAAAACGAATTGTTACGTAATACGACTAGAAAGCTGGTTCAATGGAATGTTATGTGATACATAGATTCTGGTGCCCATTTGAGGGTACACCGCGAGTGGTTAGCTAATGTTTCCTCGGATCCTGAATGTAGAAGCCACCAATTAACGCTTTCTGTGAGTTTTATTGGTATCACGACTGTAGTTGACAAGAATAATTTCGATATCAGAGTATTTAATGTTATGCGTCTTTCTGGTTTGACAACTAGCCTCTTGTCCCTTAATTCAAAATGGGGATAGAGTATTTTCCAGCAAGCATGGCTGTAAAATTAGGATAGTAAAGATGTTTTAGCAGCTGTTGCAGATTCGACAAACAAAATTGTAAATAAAAAGGAATGCAATATGGAACTTGATACGAGTACGGCCTACGAATTCGGAGAAGCAATTCAAAGAAATACACCCGAGGGTGAAGATAGCATCCACAGCGCACTTATACTGGCGAAATAATACATCCGCTTGGTACACGGGAAGTCAGCTTTTATCAAAAAAGATGTTCTGTTAAGGGAAAGTTGTTCGTATTCCTAGGAATTGGGTACAAAAAATTCGATTGGAAAGAAATCCAGCAAGTTCAGACAGAGGTGATGATGGTTATAAAGGCAAATTAAAGATATTGCTGAAGGCAAATTAAAGATATTGCTGAAG